>CAJQZP010001207.1:1685000-2285000 GCA_907164705.1 Parnassius apollo | reverse complement strand
TTTGATGATTCTTCTTTTATATAAAAGCTGGTGCTTCTCATGTGGTCTCATATAAATTTGATCAAGATCTGACAAGTAGTTTTTGAGTTAACTTTAATAATGCGCATTTAATTGACTTTGAATACATTGATGATGTTCTAATTTAATTTATATTGAAGTCGGTTGTACGAAATTTATAATTTTATCACTTGTTTGTTGTCTAGTCTCTCGAGTAGTAAATAAATAATATAAATATTTTTTATTTCTTTATAATTAAGTTATTAAGTTGTAAGATATTACAGTTTATTAGCAATATTAATGAGAACAATACACAATAAAATAAACAGGAGCGTCAATAGTTTGAAACGCTTCGTACTAAGATCATCGAAACGCGTGACTGCGCGATGACCTCCCTATAACGTTGAAGACCCACGGTCAACGAAGAAGAATTATTTTACTTATATGATAAGGGCAGTGAGGTCCCATACGCCCTCACTGCAGTGGCATTGGAACGTATATTGGATGAAATTTAATTTTTTAGGGATTATAAAATATTTTCATAATATAGGCCATGAATTATCATTCCTTTTTCTTTTTTAATTAGCGTGGGTTCTGTGAGATATTATAACCATAAAAGTATCTATGTTTCTTTGTTTAATTATCTCAGTGTCATGATTGCTCTGTCGGCGGAGTTTAGCATGAGTCGAAGGATTCTAAGTGGAAGTGGAGTGCCAATCGGGTAAATAAATACACTTATTTTTTATAGTATAAGTGTGACAAACGAGCACACAGTCCATCTGATGTTAAGTGGATGCTGTGGCCCATAGACATCCACATTTATCTTCAATTAAAAATCAAAATGCAGATGCGTTGCCAGCCCTGAGAACTAAGATGGAATTCCTCGTTTCCATTAAAAAGGGTCTCCGGTTCTCTACCCTCACCATACAAAACACAGCACCATTAAGCTACTATTTTACGGTGGTATTCTGTGAGAGCGTGGTCCTACCCCGGTCGAGCCGACCCATTCGTGCTGCAGCCACAACATAGCTGCAACATGGCTCTACCACGTAAAAACTTATTAATTATTATTTTTAATAAATAAAAAATAAGAATAAAATAAAGCCTCATTGGATTCTAATCGCTATAGCGATAACGTCAAGGTACAAATCGAAATAAAAACACAATTAATTCCCGGCGTTATCGGACTTCGCGTAATAATAACCAGAAGTTTGTTGACCACGATCTGGGGTGATAAATTGAATAATAATTTATTCCAAACGAGATAAGCCGGACTGGTTCCGATCGCGATCCTCAACACTCAACGGCTAAGAGCAAAATCACACCGTTGACCAATACTTATTTTATGAATATAGTTAAACGTAAAATAAAATCACAGTTTAATTCTTTACAATTACATTGATTTTTATTGAAATTAAAACCAAACAACCAGCCCTAGAGCACAACTTTCTTTTAAATTTAAAGGAAATATTACCATATTCATTACAGTTAGCGAAAATATTGTATTTAAAAAATGTTAAATCACGCCTTTTATTAGCATTGTATTAATAATAAAAAATCATTATATATAATTAATGATATAAACTAAGAATTATTAAACGCCTGGTCTGTCGAACAGGACGGCAAATGCCGAATATTAAAAGTTATTAATTGCGCAGATATTATTAAGGCGAAAGTGCTTGATGTGTGCACACGGAACCGTTCACTCTTCCCAACCTGCCAATGTAACGCTATTGCGAATGTGCGATAAAAGACTTGATGATGCACAGGGAGCAATGGCCAACGATTTATGATTTCGCACATATAACTTAATAATTCCATCATAATTAAGCATTCTTAAATAACAGTTTATTAAAATAGAAAAGTTTTAAATATTTTTCACGTTACGAAACGGTGTGAGACGCGTCCACGGCAGCATTCTGTTTCAATTACATTTACGCTGTAAACTTCGGAGCGTGGACAGTGGCACCGCCTTACAAACTATTGGCGGGATTAAGCAATTGCTAATACAATATCAGTAAAACATAAAAAGTAAAACATGTTTCATTAACTTTGATTAAGCTCAACAGATGTGAATCATAAAAAGTCTAATATGATATATTTATACAACGTATCGTTACCATTCAGAGTACAATAGTGCATGGAAAATCATTTATGAAACAAAATACGGCAATTTACAACGTCGTAAAATGTGAATCGAATATATGCACTTGTTATATAATAGGTACGGATCGTAACGGAGAACGATACGTTTGTGTTTTTTTTTTTCACTTGCAACATCGCTAAATAATTAAACGGCGACTACATTTTTTTTAAATAATAAATGAAACATACCTGAAAGAATTAATAGAAGTACAATTTGGGTTTAATATTCTAATAAAAAGGTATATATTATTATTTATCTTTAATTATATTTTATGAGAAACAGATAAAAAATAACATCCCTCGTTGAATGCAATTCATTCAGATAATAATCATAAAACTAGAGATTCTAGACTAGGCTTTTAAAAGCGTTCCGTAATAAATGCGAGATATACACACACTGTATCGATCTTGAGTCATCTAAAACAATAACTATTGATTTGAGTTGGACTAACAGCTGAACGGCCGTACATCAAGCTGATGCATACAGCGACATTGATGGCGCCATTTGCAACGGAGATCAATTAATGCGGAACTGCGACGGTATATCACCGCGAGTGCAAGTGCGAAAAGATCGGTTGTATAGTTATCAATCATGCGCCCGCGCACGATCTCAGCGCTCCAAGCGATCAAAACGATCTCCCACTTAATTATTTCTATTATGATATTTAAAACACGATGATTATCTGTGCGGATAAGGATGTTTTAGCGAATTCTCCACCACTAATTATTTCGAATTCGCATGAAGGAATTCGCAAGTAAAGTTTAGAATAGAAATCGTAAATAAAATGATATCTAATGTATTTGAAGTAGAAAAATATGAATATTTAAGAAACTAATTGATTATTTTCATTGTCTTGGGCTTGTCAAGAGTCCCAAGAGATAAGAGGATTTAGTAGAAGGTGGATTGGTAATATCAGTCATCAGACTTCTTACATGTTTTTGGTGACGTTGTCGAGCGGATGGTCTCAACGTAGACATTGCCTCTTCGTCAGCAATCAAAATATAAGTAGCATGTAACTTTTAAGCGTAATTGTAAACATTTTTTGCAAAATTGTTTTCATTTTCCGGTAAAACTGTTATTACCTTGACAGTTATAAATAGCCATAAACAATAAAATTACTTATTTTGAATTTTAAACAAAGTCTAAAATAGTAATTTGATATTAAAGTATCTAAAATCAAGCTATAACATGGATAATTTAAAAATATGACTAATTATACTTCATAAAGCTATAGCTTTATAAAGCGTAAACGTCAATCATTCTCCATCCTATCTTGCGTCTGATCTCTTCAATATAAAATCGTTTATACAACAAGTAACCATTACAACTAAATTCTGATTCATATCGTCTCCACTGTTATTAAAGGTCTTACTTTAAAACAAATTGGTAGAGTTGAGAGCTCTACATAAATCGGTTTGACAGAGCATTTCGAAGGACCGATGACCGTGAATGGAGTTTAAAGGCCGGTGATAAATAACAAGATGTATCAATTGTCAGGAAAATTAATCAAAGTTTAATAAGCTATTGGTCGGGACTAACCTCGCTTCTGCATGAAGGAGAAAAGATCGTCCAGGAACTCTTTCCGCTGCGGATCGTCGCTGATCTCGTATAACTGTAAGGAAGACATTCTGTTATTATTTAATTATTATGATAAGCCTTTTAGGTCTGAATGTGGAGTAGAATTGGCAATGCTTGACTACAATTTCACCTGTTGGTTGGTGGTAATGAAGCCATAGTAAATTGCAGTCTTAGCTTTACAAGTGTATTCACTCTTGCTCTGAAGACAACCATTTGATAAACAAAAGACAGACATTCCGGTAAATTATCGATATTACTTGTATATTTACCAATTATATTTACGTTTCGTGATTTTTTATTTGTGTAGGCAAATGATTTTTTTAACATTTTATGAAAATATAATCACCCTAATCGATGTACCTATTTAAATCTAAAAACTAAATAATAGTTCAAAACGCTGAATCGTAATATATATCTATATATATAAAAATAATGTTTCTTGCTCGTAATTTTTGGGCTGCCATACCGTTCATCAGATTGCGGTAAATCTTTGTCTACGTGTTTCTTGCACTTCGGCGAAAGTTATAGGAGTAGTTGGTAATAGGAATAGTTGATAATAGGAATAGCTGGTGATATCTGGATTCTACAATGATTTTAACCCGACCAGAGATTCAAATTGGGGATCATATGACCAGCAGTTGCAATTACGACTACTACACGACTTACTAGACCAACGAGGTAGTAAATTGCATTGGGCAATCACATTAGGTTTGGCCCAGTGAAGGTGGCCAGCTAAAGCTTATTATCATTTTTTCTTATTAACATCTCGGTTTTTGATGGGTGGTGGATGGGATGGCAGGTACCGTCTTACTTTCTCCGAATTTGATCTGAAAAGTACATACAGAGCCAATATAATCGAATGCTTTGAGACATACCATTTTAGTCATTAGTGAACGTAAGAATATTAAAGAAAGAAATTAATATTCCGTCTAGGAAGCGAACTGCAACAGTGCGGTGGGACATGTGCGCCCGCATGTCCGGAAAAACATAACCGTCGCATTACATACCAACTAACGGTTTTCTCACATAATGCTCATGAATTAACCAGTAGCTATTAGGAAGTGTCCCATTAGCGATTAAAAGCATTTGTGCATTTTATTATACGCTTTCAAGAATAAAACGCTATCAAAAACTGTTTAAAGCCACGAAATTAATTCAAATGTATATAATAATAGAGTAAAAACCTTATTTACTATAGTTTATTTGTTATTCAATCAAATAATAAACACGAAAGGAATTTTTCTATAAGTGGTAATTTAGAGACAAAAGTTATTGTCTTAACTGGAAGCTTCACTGTATAATAAAATTAGCTATTAATTCTCGAAAACTTACTTTTGCTTCAAGAAAAAAAAATCCAATCGTTCTTGGAGTGGATATTTGTTCGGAAAGAATTTTAAACGTACACTGTACACCAGTTGACATAATCTTAGTTTTCATATGTAGGCTGTAATCGGCCTCCCCATCGCGTATAATTGAACAAAACATTGAAATGTATTTTACGCTATCCGGTTGTTAAGTGTACATTGTAATTCAAAACGCAGATAGTGTGCTTGTAACAATCATATGCAGAAAGATAAAAGTAACGCTCGATTGGCGCGGAGTTAATCATTGGTTGCTTAGTTGAATGAATGACTATTTTCGAATCTATTTTATCAAAATATGTATCTTTATAATATAAGACTAACGAACGAACTTGTGCAGTTGACTTGACAGTAAGTACCAACTCCGGAACATCTACAATTGCAGCTAACTCACAAAGAGGAGTCTTGAGAGACAATTAAAACTGTTATTTCAGTTAGATATTTTGATCTTTAGTCACTCTTATACAATAAATAAAACGAGAAGTACAGAAGTATGTACAAACAATATTATATACTAAATATCTTCGACATATATATATATATATATATATATATATATATATATATATATGTAAAGCCTATATATACGCCTATATATACGTTCTTAAACAGGACTCATTTCTAAAAGTATTTTAGTGCACAGAAGTCCACCCCTATGCCTTTATGCGAGTTGGTGAACTTCACGAGTCTTGGAATTGTTTTAGAATGTTAGAATGTGTTCTTTTTATAAATGACTTCTTGTAATTTTTTATATAAAAAAGCCGAAACTATGAAATACAATAAGAGATAAAGCAATGATTTACACGAAATTAATCTTAATAATTAATTAATAAGCAAATTGTATTTTAAGAGAATACCAGCGTAAAAAAGAAGTTTAGTGCTCCTGTTTCGTATGGTGAATGTAGAGAACCGGATACCCTTCTTTACTGAAAACGAGGCATCCCTTCCTATAAAACGCCTATCAATCTGCAAAAATCCTAGTCCTAGTAGCAGACTATTTACAACCTAGCACATTGTCGATGCATACCGATAACATTAAAACATGTACTGAATGGATTAATATCTAAGAAATGAATGACAAATGTGTTGTACAGAAGAATTTCATCATAAACAAACAGAGAAAAACCCGCTAAGCAAATCGCGCACCGTCCGTCCGGTCCAGTTCATATGGCCAAATGTGTTCTAAATTCTAATATGGTGTCACGAGCCGCCGTCATCGACGATCAAACAGCCGACTATTTGCATTGGCCGGACAATTACATCGGAGCACTTAACGCCAAGGAACTGGGCCGTGGAAACAACGAAACGCCATTTGACGCTTCCTGTTTCCGTCTAATATATTTGTATGACGCCTCATTAAAGAGTCTAGGTGTCGGACACATGTGGAGCGTGCGAAAAATACATTTGGCGTTTTAGCGGGAAAAGCGATCGCGAAAAGTTTGTGTTTTATTACCAGGACCTGGATGACCGAGCTTTCCTCGGTATTTTATTTGGAAATTATATTTAGACACAAATTGCATACTGATGAAACATGAATAATATTTTTTGATCTTATAAACATAATAGAAAAAAAAAACTGAACTGGTTATTTGAATAAAAAATCACGAGTGCAATTAGTTGAATTTAAATTTTCGTATTTTTAAAAAAAATACAAAAAAAGGGCTCGAAATAATAGATTTTCTCACAAAAGAAGGGGAACTTGAAAAAAAAAAGGAAAAAAAAGTTAAGCCAGAGATAGGACGCGAACCATGGCACTCCGATTTCGCGACCGCCTGAAATCCCACTTGACCTATTACGATCATTAATACACTGTCAAAATTTACCTTCTTATATTATAACAGTTTTGAATTGCCTAAAAACACGGAAAAAAGGACATTTTATAAAAATGAATCCTAGCTAGATCGATTTATTGCTTCCGAAACCCCCTGGACACTAAATTTTATGAAAATTGTTGGAGCCCTTTCCGAGATTCCGATTATATATACAAGAATTGCTCGTTTAAAGTTATAGGTTCGAATTTAATGAACGCTTGCTCGTATTTAATATTTTATTCAGTTACTCCATCATTTCATAAGTCCGTGCTTCTGCAATGCGTGGTTGTGGGTTTTACATGTCCTTGAAATATTTTACGACAAGATCTTATAAGACTAGCATCACTGTGGCTAGTATGATCTATTGTGATCACTGCTATTTCCATAGCTCGCTGCTAACCTACATCTTCAATAAATTGAAGGAGTTGCTTGGTTGTGAGTATTTTTACTTCTTCTGAGCGTAGTTAGTAAGCACGTAGTTTTCCAGATGAGTGTTACCTACGTCTGAACATAAAGGGCCTACAATCAGTTATGAATGTACAGAGGTGTTTCTACCGCTAAGTATTAGAAGCGACACACCCTTGAGTTGCCTAGACCCAAGATGGGCAGGCATGTGCTCTTTCCAATTGAGTCTCTTGCCAAAATACGCAGTTTGTTCGCACTTAATCCCAGAGCTTCTATAGCGCTCTTTCTGTCTGGTGCAAATAATAAACTCAAATAAGAGGTATACGTGAATAAACATATTACTTAACGTCTTCTTTTTCCAACAAAAACGGTTTGCAAAATCCTAACCCTTTACCTTTGCACTATAGTTAAACAAATGGAACGAAGCGTTCGTAATTGGAACTTTGTGTTTTTTTTTACTCGGTGCTATCTGGCGCTAATCGAAAACGTTCTGGCCAGTGATTAATCGCGGGGAGTGAGACCGAGTCGACAGTGACGATCGCTAAGATTGATGCGAGAGACGATCGCCCGATGCCGTCATTATAGCCTACAATTCGCTTTAACACTAAGTTGACTGTCGACACTTATTATCTAATTCTATACATATTGTACTTTAGAGCATCTTATTAGAGTATGCCCTCAAGACTTGCGTAGAAGAAGATCTTCTCCATCTCCACAATTGAGGGATCTATTGCCATATATTATTATAATTAGCCTTTGAAGTGGCTTTCACATTATTTTCTTGCGCTCTAATATGAAAATTGCAACTCCACTCTCTAAATGAGTAGGGGTCCGTTACGGGTCAAAGCCATCGCGACTACAGAAATTTCTGAGAACCTCAATCAAAATCTCAGGAATTGTACAAATCCTATATAACAGGCAAAACGCAAAGAGATGAACGTGGACTAAAGATTTAAATTTTTAAACACATTCGCAGCTTTCATTACTACACGTAGTAGGTACTACGGACTCTACTTGTCAATATGTTAAACATTATTTTCTCGTTAGTCCAAAGGTTGTAAGCGAAACTTTGTTGATTGTGTGCTTCTGTGGACAAGGAATTTCAAACTATCGAATGCCTTGTCAGACAAAAATCAATAATTGGGTTTTACTGTCAAGAATTCCCAGTAGCAGCCTCGAATCAGAAGCTTGGCGGTGCTCCACCTCCGTGCCCCACAGAACGTGTTAAGACTTTTGGGCTTGCGCACAAACTTGTGCACTATCATCCTGTCTTGTGCACAGATAGCTGGTCTCCGTTGAGAAGGGCTATTCTTGAACCGTAACTGCAATTCGGTTCTGGAGGATATTATTATAATATTAACGCATTCATTGTTATTTAAACCTTTTGCATATTATTCTATAGAAATCCACATGAGAACAGATGAAAGTTCACTCTCGGATTTAAATACAACCGTAATACAGCTTTTTATGACTTTTTAGACCTTAAAAGTGACACAAAACATGGCTTTGATCTAAAGTCCCAGAGCAAAGTATGAAGTACAAAATAACAAATAAGGATTAAAGTATAAATGTGTGAAAAGTGACTCTTGCATGAATGCATATTTAGAAGTAGTTTAAAAGATTAAGAAGATTTTAAGAAAAAAGATAAAGAAAGGTTAACAAATTAGATACAATAGAAAACGACCTCGTTTGCTAACATCCAAACTTTATTTCACGAGAAGAAAGACTGCGGACACCATATATTATGCATTCCAATTATTACAACAGAACCGACGACAGCGTTATAAAGGTATTTCAACCGCCACTCGATGTGAACAGTTTGCGTACAAATTATTGTATGAAATGACAAGAATATTATCATAACAGGCCACGTTATTGTCGCCCACCGAGCCGTCAATATTTGAATGACAAAACTCGGCACTAAGCCGCGTAATCTCCATTGTCATCCAGTGCCAATTACTGACTCTCCCCTTCCGCTTGAATAAATACATAAATATTGAAATAAAACATCTCCGAGTTTTGTAACAGTTCACGCAATGCTCACTATGCAATGCTCTATATAAGTTTAAGCCGACCAACTGGTTAATTTAGTAGGAAAAAATGCTAAAATTATACGATAATCTTATATAAAACTAGCTTTCCAGGGAGACGTTGTTCTGCCCTTTTCGACGACCCTTTGTCATGTCCTATTAAAAATCCTTAAATTCGCAAAAAAAAAATGTGGGTCACTCATTGGCAAAAAAAAACTATCCTATCTCTCAAGTTGGACCAAACTGCACACGGTGTGCAAATTAGATTAAAATCGGTTAAGTAGTTTAGGAGTCCATCGCGGACGAACACAACGTGACACGTAATTTATATATATATATATATATATATTGATATATGCCGTGGTAGCTCAGTGGTTAACGCTCGCTGTAAATATAACAGAACGCGAGTAACCCGGGTTCGATCCCCGCCGGCACCAATGAAATTGTTAATTGCAATTTTAAGTGCTGATTTACCACGTGCTCGGCGGTGAAGGAAAACATCGTGAGGAAACCTGCATGTCTGAGGAATAAGAAAAAAAAATATTTCGAAGACATGTGAAGTTCGCGTCAACACCCATTTGGGCAGCGCGGCGGACACTTCCTTGCCCTAAACCCTCTCAGAAATGAGGGGAGGCCTGAGCACAGCAGTGGGACGTATATAGGCTGTAACTTTTAACTTTTTATAAGATTACAAAGTAAACTGACTGACCAAAACATATTACCTATTTATTAAAATTTCCTTAGAAGTCAATAAAAATGTGATCAAACGCTGTATAAACGCAATAAAACAAATATTTTTAAAAGTAAAAGAAATATTATTAATTAATAAATAGCAACACGTGGTCTCATTTATCACATCTCAGGTCATTTATTTTATTACAGCAGCAATTTAGTAAAAATCCAGAGACGGTGTCGTCTTTATAGATTGCAATTTCTATAATATTAAAAGATATACCCACGTTTTACTACATGTAATAAACAATAATACAATAACTAATACTGGAAGGACAGCTTCAATGAAACGGAATTATCAAAACACGTTAAATGCGCGAAAACACATAAAAAGTAAAATAAAATTATACTCAACATCGCAGTCAATCTTAAAGATACTCATTCAACTACCTAAAGCTTATAGTGATAAATAACGACGAATATAAATCGAATTGTTTATTCGATTATTAATAAATCATTCGGAGGTCAAGGTGCTTTTGGTATTACAATTGAATTCGACACAAATGCCGGCGACCCTACTGTAATAGACTACCTATTGTATTTGAAGCTAGATAAATTTACGATTGTTAGAATATTAGACCTTCAGAATCACAAGTTACGAGCTAGCAGAATTTTGGAGTAATAGTATCTAGATAAACTATTTCGCGATATAGACCAAATACGATTATTGAAGGAACTCTGTCTCATGTAAACTTAACTTTTGTTTCATTAAAGAACGTATTCCACGATTTTAACTTCTAAAGAGTTTAGAACTGAACACTACCGGCGGTGTCAACACATCATGAGTGGAGGTGAAGATCGTAACCTCGTGATTATGATTAACCTTTGTTAATATTAATTAAAATATGCCACAAAAGCAATAACATTCTATTTGCAAGCCATTATTTCTTTAAGCAAATTATCTACACATCTACACAAATAAATAAAATTGAAGTGTATGTCTGTAATGTCAAAATAATAGCTTTTCACTAAATGCGTATGAAAGTATATACGGTACTTATAACAAAAACACAATTTGTAAAATTTTTGTCTGTTTGTTTGTTCCGGCTAATCTTCGAGTCTCTGGCGAGACTTTGACTGGCAGAAAGCTGATGTTATAAGGAGTAACTTTAGCTACTTTTATTTTCAGTAATAATTTCGAAATTTCTTAAATTCCTCGCGGGCAAAGACGTACAGTTATATTTAATTTAAAAATCTGTAAATCATCATCAATAATGTAATAAAATCTTATTCTGTAAAATCTACATAATCAACTCAATATATATAATTATAAATAGATTTTCTTAATCATTGTTGAGAAAGAATTTTCCTGCATAAAATTACATTGCACGCGGTGCGGCGGTGCCGCGAATTTGACTTTGGTAGATGCTAAAGAACGAGCGCTTCGCCGCAAGACAATTTCAAATTGCTAGCGATAATTCACACTTGTAATATAAGGATAGATTTATAAATAAACCACTCCACTTGAATCCCATAGAAACAAGTGAGACAGCGTTTATGGAAATACCGCAGATTTACATTTATTGAGTTTACATCTAAATGTTATTGTAATGAATTCGCAGACTAAGTGTTGTGAGAAATTGAAAGTTTGCATGATTTTTTCGGCACTGCAAGTAAAATTAAAGTTTAATTAGAAATAGCCGAGTGGTAGTGGCATAATATAATCACTAATCAGTCACTCCGTTTCATTTTGGTACTGAAAGTTTATCTGAAGTCGCTTTAACTAAGTAGTTTAATATTTAGTTTTAATACCTAATACGTTATTTAATTCTACCAAGGTTTTGAGTTATGGTTACTCCAAATTCAAACGTAGTATTACGATTTATAAAATAATTTCTTTTTATTGTGAAACCTTGATGTATAACATCAAGATTTTTTTATGGGACTTTAACAGTGGTAGAGCCACGCGGCAGAAGTAAGTAAAGATCTACCCCAGGAGGGTACCAGCACCCCTGGAGAATCTCTCACTGAGTATTCACGGCAAAGTTACTCCACTCCCGAGCTTGGGTGCTCAGGCTGCCCCGCGTATGGGGGGGGGGGAATTTCGCTCGAGACTCAAGGCGACCCTGCCACGCTATCCGTGAATTTCTGCAATATGTGCCTACGTGGATTCCAGATGTGGAGGATCATACACCTTCCCTGTTGGGGACCTTCTGCTGACCTCTCATCCGGACGGATATCAGCTTTCCGTCGACGCCCTTTAGGCTACTCGGGCCATTGTCTTGTCCGGAGTGTGGTGCCACTCGCGCTGAAATCGCGGTTGCATTTTGGCACTATAGGTCAGCCGATTGGGATAGGATGCGAATGCAATCTTTCTTTGCATCCTACCCTTGGGGCCGGGTTTGCTTCTCACCGGACGATCCCAACGTTGTTGCTGATTCTGTCGCTGATGTGGTACTTCAGGGTATGGAACTTTTTATTCCTTCCTCTGTGGGCCCATCGGAGGCATACCTCAGCCACGGTTTGGTCTCTGCTGTAAAATAGCATCATGCTATAAGCAGCAGTACTACGAAGCCCGGGCTGATGCATCAACGTCCCGGGATGTAAACACCAGAGCTCTAAAAAAGAAATATAATTCCGCTTCCAGGTCCTTTAAGAGCTATTGCCAATGCAAAGTCAGAGCACATAGGCAGAATTGGCGAGAAAATAGTTCACCGTCCTTATGGAAGCCGTGCATTCTGGTCTCTCGGCAAGGCTGTCCAGGGGAATTTCTGTAAGCTATCTCTGAACAGAGGGGATGACTCACTGGCCCATGCCGCAAAGGAGAAAGCCGATCTGCTAGGCTCTTTCTTTGCGAGTGCTCCATGCTGGAAGTGCATTTCACACAGCGCTCGGTTCGCAAAGCAGTGGGCCTGACAGTATCCCCCCAATTGTGCTCGGGACGTGTGCTCAAGAGTTGGCACCGGTCTTAACATGTCTTTTCCGGTACTCCTACTCTCTAGGCGTAGTCCCGATCCCTAAAAAAAGGCGACCGCTCAGACCCGTCCAACTACAGGCCCATCGCCATCACCTCCTTGTTCTCCAAAACTATGAAATCCATTGTAACTGCCAGCTCATAAGGTACCTTGACAATCACCAGCTGATTAGTGATAGCAAATACAATTTTCGTCGTGGTCGATCAGCTGGTGATCTTCTGGTCTACCTGACTCATAGATGGGCGGCGGCAGTAGAGTCCAAGGGGGAGCATTGGCTGTTAGTTTGGACATTGCGAAGGCCTTCAATCGGGTTTGGCACAAAGCGCTTCTTTCGGAGCTCCCTTCCTATGGGCTTCCTGAGAAATTGTGCAATTGGATCACCAGCTTTCTTGCAGATCGAAGCGTCAAGGTACAAGGTGCAAGCTCCGATTACAAGCCTATTAATGCTGGTGTTCCACAAGGCTGCGTGTTATCACCAACGCTGTTTTTTCTGCATATCAATGATATGTTGCAAACCTGCAGCATTCATTGCTATGCAGATGACAGCACTAGTGATGCTTTGTACACCGGCCGTGCCAATATTTCTCGGGAAAACGTCTCCGAGTACTGGGACAAACTTGTGTCTGAAGTCGAGTCTTTGCTGAACAAAGTCTCGGATTGGAGACTACTAAATGTAGTCCAGTTTAACCCTCAGAAGACACAAGTTTGCGCGTTAATCGCTAAAAAGAACCTCTTTGTCGTATCGCCTCAGTTTCAAGGCACTCCCCTTGTTGCCTCAGCCAGTATCGGAATCCTCGGCTTCGACATATCGAGTGACGTGCAGTGACGGTCACTTGGAAGAGGCCAAATAGGCCTTTAAAAATCCTGGCATGCTCAGCAGAGCGGGACAGTATGTTATGCCGGCACAACGCCTGCAACTTTACAAGGCGCAGGTTCGGCCGCACATGGAATACTGTTCCCATCTCTGAGTTGAGGCTCCCCAGTATCAGCTCCTTCCACTTGACCGCATCCAGCGCAGAGCGGCTCGAATCGCCGACGACCGAGTGCTTTCCGATTGGCTCGGTTCACTGGCGCTGTGAAGATATGTTGCATCTCTTTGCATTTTCTTTCGCATCTATCACGGGGAGTGCTCTAAGGAAATGTTCGGCTTAATCTCAGCCGCCAAATTTTATGAACGCACTACACGGCAAACCTTGCGGATGGTCATGGGCTGCGGTAATCACTTAACATGAGGTGAACTGTATGCTCGTTTGCCCGCACTTCTACAAAAAAAACTATCGTAAAATCCGTTCTTAGTAAGCGTCTACATTGCGAAATGAGGAACTATAATAAATTTCAAGTCAATCGGGTGCATAGCTTTAGAGATCTCGTGATGAGTCTGTCAGTCAGTGGTATTACGCTTATACATATATATATATATATATATATATATATATATATATATATATATATATATATATATATATATATATACACAAAAGTACTATCCTATCTCTCAAGTTGGACCAAACTGCACACGGTGTGCAAACTTGATTAAAATCGATTAAGTAGTTTAGGAGTCCATCGCGGACAAACAACGTGACACGTAATTTATATATTTTAAGATATATAGATAATCTGCGAGGTCCTAACAAAATTATTTTTATATTTAAACTACATAGCTTTCTGCTATTCGCTACCTCAACAAAGTAACATTTTCATCAGTGTAGTCGTAAAAACGACCCACCTTAATGTCTAATCGTGTGTTCAGAGTTCGTACAACTATACGGTTAGATAAGTCGACCCATTTTCTAACCAATCGCTAGCGTATCGCGTATTGTAATTACGACTAATATTAGCAAACGGTAGCGACGTTTTCACATCGTCGTAAATTGCGAGCGACGATGATAAAGTTATGATAATATATAACGTGTGTTAATATATTTGCGTTGCGGACTCAGGAAATCATAACGCGGCTGTCACGACACTACGCATACAACTGTAAACTTGATTACGGTTTATGTCCGACTTTATAACTGAAAATAGTTACCCTACATCATGCTATTGCTCCACATTAAGTGTATTAACCTAAGTCATAGGCAGCGTAAATTAGCGGGATAAATCGCAACGCATCTGCATTTTGACTTTTAATTGAAGAAAAATGTAGATTGTCTAGGGGTCACAGCATCCATTTACTGGTGGAATGTGGAATGATGATGATGACGATGACGATGAAAGGTGGAATGTATGCTCGTTTGTCACCCCATTCTATAAAAAAGGTAAGAAAGAAGGTAAGGTATTATATGAATGTAGTAGGATGTTAATATAGCCGGTATAAGTGAGAGAGAACTCATCATGCCATTTCACCCCGTGCTTGTCGCAATAGACGATTGTAGAAAATTCCAGAAGTATTATGGATTTCGATAGACAACACCTGTCAATTAATAAACTGACGGACTGATTTAACTAAAAGACCATAAGCTTGAGAAGCCCTGATTATTAATATTACGTCATGGAACAATATATTTTCTCTGTAAAATGAGGAAATTATGTGATAAATGTTTTAGTGCATTAAGCCAAAAATATTTTTTAAATGTCAAGTACATTAAATTATTCATACATAACTATAAATTATTCATTGTGTCACCCATATTTCTGTAAAAAGATCTTAAAATAACAAGGTTCTGTAAGCACACGCATACATTTACCTTTTGAAACAATTAATTTTTACTCAATATATCGACTATAAACGGCACCGAATATCTTATGTAATTTTCAAAAAAAAAAAATGCCATTTAAACGCTTTCACGAGAAAGACAGCAATAATAATTTAAAAACAAAACCGTAATTTATTCCGTTTACAAACAATTACTTGAACTTTCGCAGAAAACTCCCGAAATCGATTTCATTGTAAGAATAAAATGACGTTTCAAAGAATCGATGTAAAGAGCGGGCGTTTAATTGTTGAGAGTCAACGTGGCAGGTGCTTGTCCCACACAATTGCAGCACAGTTTTAACCGGAGCCAGTAATAAGGTAAACAAATACGTTGCTGATGTGTGGCGTAAGTTGCAAGGAACAGCGAGTAATTGTTTTTATAAAATAAGGGCAACAAACACAGTCCACCTGATGTTAAGTGGATGCTGTGAACCATAGACAGCGTAAAATAGCAGGCTGGTATTCTGTGAGAGCGTTGTAATACCCTGGCCGAGCCGACCACGCGTCAAACAATCAGTCATTCGTTAGTAAGAATGTATGTGTAATAAGTAGGTAATACGTAGAGCAATTTTGCAGCTATATTATGATCGTAGCACAAACCGGTTTGACCGGGGAAGGATCACGCTGTCACAAAATGCAAGCGTAAAATAGCAGCTCGATGCTGTTGTGTTTCGTGTGGTGGGTGTAGAGAACCGAAGACCTTTTTTACTAGATATAAAAGATTCCATCTATGTCCTCACGGGTGACAACGCATCTGCATTTTGATTCTTAATCAAGGATAGATGTAGATGTCTATGGGCCACAGTATCCACATACTATCAGGTGGGATATGTGGTCGCTTGACGCAATGTGTTCTATAGAAAAAGGGTCTTCTATACATTTTTCCTTTTCTAACCAAGCAAAAGTTAACACTGCTAAGATATAAAAAATAATTAAAAAGTAGTAAACCAAGTACCTACGCACCTATTATATTTTAAAAAATTTATATCTACACGGGTAAGACATAAATAATAATATTATAAGAAATTTTCCGGTCCATAATTCCGAAATTAGTACTGAAAAAAATCATTAGTTAGTTACTATTATTATTTATTCAAAATAAGTTTTTTCTATGCACTATTTTCCTACTTCTTATATCTCTATACATATTAAAATCAATTGCTGTCCGACAGTAAGTCAAATAAGATTTTTGTGTGTTTTTTTTGGATCCCTGGATGATTTCGATTCAAAATTGGATCCTGTAGATGACGCTATTGTTCAGAAATTACCCGTGCGAAGCCGGGGCGGATGAATAGTTAATAATGTTAATTTTCCAATCATATCACCATAAAAGTCAAAATAAATAACATTTACGTTATAATCATTCAACGCAATATGATAATGTTAACGGTTTTGAACCTGTTTTAAAGAAGTTATTAAACTATTACTTATGTAATATTGTAGTGAATAATAAATAAAAAATTTTATTGAAATAATACTAGTTTTTATGTAATTTATCGCGTATATTTAACGTTTTAAATACCCGACGTTTCGAACGCTTTACAGCACTCATGGTCACGGGCGGGACTGAGATGTTCAACGTCCATATGTCATAGTTAACCGCGGTTACCATAGATTAATCGCGCTCTATAATCTGTCAAAACAAACACTGGATGATGCAACAATTAGGGTTTTATCCAAAGGCCTCAACTTTGCTATTACACCCCGCAAATTACCGTACGAAGAAATTATCTGTAGTGTCGAGGACTGTTTATTTAAACTTAAATATGCGGAAAGAAGATTTGGAGGCGATACGTCAAGATATTTCTTCTATGTTACGTGGATGTTCAGTGCCTAAACCGAATCTTCCCAAAGACGAATTTATAGCGTTAAAGAACCTACGCAATAAACCAGAACTTACGATTCTCCGCGCAGATAAGGGAAACGCCACGGTAGTCATGGATACGTCAGATTATAATTCTAAAATACAAGAACTTTTGTCGGATGTAAGTACTTATAAAAAGGTTACAAACGACCCAACAAATAGCACATTAAAAACAACTAGTGACCTCATAAAGAAACACTCCGAAAAATTAAATCTGGACGTAAAATGGATAATACCTACGTGCGCCAAATCACCAAAATTGTATGGGTTACCAAAAATACACAAGCGCAATGCTCCATTACGTCCAATAGTGAGCCAAATCGATTCACCAACTTACAGATTAGCTCAACGCTTAGCGAAAATACTCTCACCGCTCAGGGGACATACAAGAGCACACATAAAGGATTCCTACCATTTTGTCACATCTGGCAGACAATGAAACTATGGTCAGTTTTGATGTGCAGTCATTGTTTACATGCTTACCTGTTGAAGACTGCATCTCAATTGTAACTAGAAGGCTGGAAGAAAACAACATGCCCGTAGAATATGCAGTATTACTCAGACACTGCCTTACATCTGGCTACCTATTGTGGAAGGAGGAGTTCTACAAGCAAGTAGATGGTGTGGCGATGGGCTCACCTGTATCTTCCATTGTCGCCGAAATATTCATGGAAGACTTTGAGGAGGAAGCCCTGCTTAGTTCACCCATAAATCCAAGATTCTACAAGCGGTACGTAGACGACACTTTCACAATTCTACCTTTAGACAAAGTAACTGCATTTTTAGACCATCTTAACTCTATAAATTCTAAAATTCAGTCCACATTGGAGTTAGAGGCAAACAATTCCTTAGCTTTTCTAGATGTGTTAGTAATTCGGAATCCTGATAACACCTTGAGCCATACTGTGTATAGAAAAAAGACCCATACAGATAGATATTTAAAAAATTGGTGATTCTCACCACCATCCTTCACATTAGCTACCGTGGGTAAATCTTTGTTTCAGAGAGCACGAGGGATCTGTGACAGTAAGCACCTGGCTGCAGAGCTCCACCATGTCAAGCAAGTTTTGCATGACAACAAGCTTCGAGTCCCGCGATTACGTCACAGTGAACGAGTGAAGCCGGCCACAGTCGAGCGTGTACCTGCTGTACTGCCATATGTTAGAGGAGTCACTGACAAGATTGGCTACATCTTGAAGCGCGCTTCCATCAAAACATACTTCAAGCCACTGAAGAAGATTGGTCAGTTTTTACCATCAGTCAAGTGTAATGTCCCTCTGCAAGATGCAGGAGTGTACAAGCTTGATTGTGAATGTGGTCTCTCCTACATAGGACAAACTAAAAGATCAATAAAAACCCGCGTTAAAGAACATATAGCTGATGTGAAGAATCGACGCTCCGGGAAGTCTGCAGTCTGTGAACACGTACAGGATCGCCCCCGTCACTACATCAGATTTGATAGACCGCAAATCCTCGCTAAAGAACACCGATTCCTTCCAAGGATGACTTGCGAGGCTATTGAAATCAAAAAACATCCTAATTTCAATAGAGAAGATGGCTGGGTGCTACCATCTGCTTGGGATCCTATAATAAATAAAATTAAATCCCAACCCAAGCATACAACTGCAAGACTTCAAGATACCATAAGTTCATACTGCATAGATCGAAACAAAAGTTAAATTTTAATCTATGGTAACGGCGGTTAACTATGACATATGGACGTTGAACATCTCAGTCCCGCCCGTGACCATGAGTGCTGTAAAGCGTTGGAAACGTCGGTTATTTAAAAAGTTAAATATACGCGATAAATTCCGTAAAAACTAGTATTATTTCAATGTGTAGTGTTCGCGTAAATATAAGAAATCATTATAAAAAATTTTATTCTTTTATCATTTAAATCTTCACTATTACTTTTAGCGCCAAATCGTTAAAGTAGCTAAAATATTAAAGTCGTGTGTCCGACTATGGATAACAAATTAATTTCGACAAAAACAAAAATTTTAATATTCTTAAATAAACAAATCTTTTCACGATTACGAGTTTTTTTTTTTGTGTCATCTCTTTTTATAAAATTTAATACGATGTCCGATAGCATCATAATCATATCGTGAAATGAAATTCCTAAGCTAATATTACATTAAATTTACTGTTAACAACGGTTTTTTCCGGACTTCAAGAAAAGAGCCTACTCCTTTTTAAAAGGCCGGCAACGCACCTGCAATTCCCCTGGTGTTGCAGTTGATCATGGCGATCACTTACCGTCCGGTGAGCCGCATGCTTGTTCGCCTCCTCTTTAAAAAATGTAATAGGGAAACTACAATGATTATAAAGAATATATTAGATAAATTAAGAAATATTAAGTAAATTGAAAGTACTACATCCAAGTACAAGAATTAATACTTTTTTTTCTAATTCGATTTTTAAATAAATACCCGCAATCGCTATACTCTCATATCTTAATACGCAATAAGTTAATTGTTAAACGCGTCAGAAAAACCGAGAGGGCGTTGGCCGCAGAAACAAAGCCTCAATTGATACGAGGAAATCAGTGTCGAAATTTAAGTGTGAGCAACGGATTTTAGCTAAGAAACTCCATTAGGATACATAAACTACGAAGTGCTTATCATTAAATGTACTTCGATTTTGTAACAAACTAGGCGGTGGCTAATATCAGACTTTTTCAATATGACGCGAACAACACGTATACACAATACTAGTTTTAAAGAGATTAGAATACACATTTAAACACATACACGCAGTTTTTAATTTGCAATACTTGTGCTTATCAAAACAAGTCGCCCGCATCAAAACGATAACCACCTTGATACTAAATTAATATTTGATTTCGAAAATTGAGGCAGCAAGAAGTTACACCAAGTTATTGATTTTTTACAAGAAAATTATAGGCAACAGAAAATGTATAGATAATTTTTCTGTCATATTTTCGTGATTACTCGTAAACTTAATAATTAAACTATAAGTTAAAGGAGTATTTCTGTATTAATAGAGTAGTAGAGTAATAGAGAGATAGAGTAATAATTACAGCCCTTCACAAGTCCACTGCTGAACATAGGCCTCGACCAAGTAGAACTTTATATATATATATATATATAAACACTCACGCTTGTCACCCAGAGGGCTAGGCAGAGACTACAGACTTCCATTTAGCACGATCCTGACATACCTTTCTCGCCTCTTCACATCATACTACGCATACTGTGTCGGTTAGGTACTCTTAATTTGGCCCATTTTAGTATATCGCCAATTTGGTCGACAAACTTCCGCCTAGGACGTCCCTTTTTATTATATATATATATATATATATATATATATATATATATATATATATATATATATATATATATTTATATAAAGAAGTACAAACCAACTACAAATCTACCGGCTATATGGAATATCCCACAACCTGAAAATATATGACTCTTTACACCCTTCAGACAAGACGGACGCGTAGAGTTCTATCAGCTAGTCAATGCTTGAAAAGTATTATTTATCTCCCGCACTAAATTTAGTACATTCTAGTAATAAGTAACTAGTGGCAAAATATTTAACACCATCAAAAACTGGAAGGATTAACGAAGTTAAGATACTTGTTTTTTACACAGTAGATATTGAATTTAGTAAAGCTTATATATATGAACATCTAATGGAATAGAGACGGTATCATTAATGATATTGTATCACATTAAATTACAATAGAGCTACTTCGAGGCGCTAAGCGGTTTCCGTCATGAAATGTTTACTTAAAAATTATGGTTAATTCTGACTTCACCGGCTACATTCTGTGATTGATTGACAACGGACCCATCGAGCACGATTTTAAACTAACTGTACTTTCAACTGTTATATGAATGTGTGGTTATATTTTTAAGAAAGCGTCATAAATTATTTTAAAAATCTTTTTGTTATATTAAGACGGTTCCCCTAGCGAGAGACCTTGAGCATTCGGTCCCATACAATCCACGCGCTCTCGCTACAATATATCGCGTAAAAATACGCCCGAATATTTGGAATTATTTCAATTAAAAAAGATAAGCGAACTTAAAAAATTAAATAAAACGTGTAGAATATAGATTTTTAAATTATCTATCCATTAGTGTAATCCCCAAATGATTAGAGCATTTCCTTTAGCAACAGATGCATGTACCTAATCAATAATTTTAGTCATTTTTTAAAAGTAGATTTTAAATGTATTCATAACACATAAAAACAAATTAGAACGTGGAATGTGATGATAGGATATCGAACATTAATAATGTGCTTTTAGATGTAGCTTATTTCTCATAACTAATGAGATAATAGTCTCTGAAAAACGCACTTTTGCGGGGTTTTGGTCAGGATACCGCCTTAAGTGGTATATATACGAAATTTATACAATAGATCATTCTAGATTTTGTCGCAGTAACATTTAAGAAACAATTTTCTTTTCATTTATTAAGAAACAAATTTTCACAAGAATTACATATTTTTTATAACCTTTATCATTCAAAATTTGATATAATATGTTAATTTTAATAAAGTAATGACGTACAGGGTCACCTTTTCTATTTTTTTATAAAGACATTAATCTATCTGGAGTTAGGAACCATAATTACATTATAGAAATACACGCAACGCGAGCCACGAGGTTTGAATAAAATATGTATAGGTAATGTGCAAGCAGGATACGTTAAATATGAGTCAGAAGCTTCACCTTGAATTAGCTATCCCGAAAGATGTAATCAGGCGTCAACTATGTCCGGATGTGTGCAGTATATTGGAAGATCTCTGTGTCTAAACTACTGGTCAAAACAAAGATGAGCCTAAAGACCAGCTTATCTATGTACTGTCACATAGGATGCTTAATGCTGGGATAAGCTGAGTCACCTCTATCGCCTAAGTTCTTTTAAAATTAAACAGATATTTATTTATTTAATATTATATAATTTATATTATAATACATATATATAATTTATTTAATATTATAGGTACTGGATGGTACCAGGCGCGTTGCTGCCACAGAAGAATTAATAGAAAAATAGAAAATGTCGTTTTAAATTTGAAAAAGTTTTATTGTTCAATTATAAATGATTCATTGAAGTTGAACGCCACCTACCGTAAGTTAATTGTACTATGCCTATAACCTTCGCGGTGTAAGCAATAAGTTAACAAAGTTTTAGCTTTTAGCACATGATGAACGTTATGCGCGTGATAAACTAACAAGCAAACATTATTTTTTATGAATTAGAATATACTAAGTGTTAGTATCAGTTTAATGTATGATAATGTACCTTATAATATGGTCAAACAGACCAAATAAAACTCATACTATGTCCTAATCTTTATATATTAGAATTATTTTAAAATTTAACGCTCACAATGTGATGTACTGCCGCAATATAACTTTGCAAAATTACGTTACACAAGCACTAACATTAACAGACCATTGTCTTAATAGAATCTATAAAGTAAGTACGATGTTTGCAACTTTTACATTTCCTCTGTGCACACTAAGCATTTCATTGTTGAAGTCTTTCTCGCAATTCAGTTTCCAATACACGTTGTATTGGATATTTACTGGATATTAAATGTAAAATTTATATTGCAATTGTGTTTACTGTTTAAAATCCTGCACTTTATATTATATTACGGAAATATGCGCAACAAATTATTTCAACGCAAAAATAAAACGACTTGTAATAATAGAAAAAAGGAATACAAGAAAGACTCTTTAAAAATATTAATTCCATTTCACTATTAATTCCAAGACCCTTTTTAAACTTTAAGCTGATGTATAAATAGATGAATATTTGATGTGGTAGTTTATAGTTATCAAATGAAACAGATAACCTACGTTATTTCAATTTTTATTATCGATTTACATGCATGGCACAAATAATGTCTCTTAAAAAATAATTTTTTTTAACAAGCAATGAATTTTTCGGTATGCCTATAATCTTTAAATATTATCTTACGTATGAGTAGAGTCCCTAGCCCGACATCTAAGCATAATGTACCAAATAAATGAGTGTCCGATGGTAGGTTTATTCCAGCTAAGTAATCGCGTAATCGACAAAAACAATAGACAGTAGCGGTCACCAATGCGTAATCAATGAACGATGAAACGTCTTCTGGAAGTGGCACAGACATAAAATAAATACATTGAAAAGTACAATCAACTTTGACATATTCATAAGTCAATCTTCTTTCAAAGACAGCTATAGCTATATTTTAATACAGCCTACTACTTTAACTGAACGATAATTACAAATGAATCTCGACTAGCGGGAAATAAAAGCTGCAATATACTAAATATTTTTTATTAGATACTAATAAGTTTTCTCATAGCATATAAAGATAAAATTAGTTAAGTTTATTCGTTTAAGCGATGTTATTTTGTTTTACGTCAAAATAACTTGTTACAGATAAAACTTGTAGGGTCAATAAATTACTTTAGTACATTATATAGACGACTATTATTATAATGTAATTAATAACTTTATAGTACTTTTAAAGCAAATATGAATAAAAAAAATAATAATAAATAGAAATGCGGTCGTTAAGGAGTATGTTAGGGCTGAATCTGAATGACAGGGTAAGAAATTGTGTATAAGAGAAGAGTGTGGTTTGCAAGATGATGTTGTGACCAGGATTAAGAAAGGAATGCTTCGGTGGTTTGGTCATGTGGAAAGAATGAATGAGGAAAGAGTGAAAAAGAAAATTTATGGTGCAGAAGTGAATGGCAGAGTCGGAAAGGGACGTCCTAGGCAAAAATTTATCGACCAAATTGGCGATTTATTGAAAACGGGCCAAATTAGGAGTACCCTTAACCGACGAGCATGTATGCGTAGGTATATGGATGTGAAGGAGGCAAGAGAGGTGTGTCAGGATCGTGCCAAATGGAAGTCTGTAGTCTCTGCCTACCCCTCTGGGTGACAGGCGTGAGGGTTTATGTTTAGGTTTTTTTTTACTTTTAAAGCGCAAGTTAAATTAATATTATAGCCACTTCTAGCCACTCTAATTCACGACATCGCACCACTATCGAGTATACATGGAGTATACACGATTACACGCCCTCTCTTTGATCTCCAATTAGTTGAACATTTTGGGGCACCGCATTATCTGCCCCGTGCATTGAATGCGATAGGGTGAGGGTGACGATTGTTCGTAAATATGTTGCGTGTTGACGTACGGAAGTTGAGTTATAGAATGTTGTAGTCACTTGGCAAATTTTAATTCTAACTTAAAATAATAACGCATTTAATATCACATATTTGTGACAGGAAGTACAATGGTAACGGTTCTGCACTCATCAAACCTTTTTTTTTTTTAGCATGGTGAGTACGAGCTACCTGCTATGCTAATGCTAATTTTGAAAACTAGTATAATTGACTCTATAAATAACTGAAACTAGTGTGTTCATTCAATTTCATGAAGCCGTAATATTTATTATCTAAAGTAAACCTATGTAATAGAACCAATATTGCGTAATTGTGAGTTATTAACAAAACAGATAAAAAACAAAACAAATTTAAACTCAATCTATCAAAATTTAAAAAAGTACCAATAAGCAACTTAATTTATTTTATCATTTTAAAATACTTATATTAGAATATAAATTGTGAAACTGAAAATAGCGTTAAAGTTTACTTTCCATTATTATTAAATAAATTGGATTATACTAGAAACATTTAATGAAAACAATTAACAAACAAACAGATTTTACGTAGTTATTACAAAAGCGCGCGAGGGCGGGCGGCGTAGGGCGGTAAAGTAATCCGCCCCTAAAGCCTGTATTGCCAGCCGCAATTATCTGGCGGGGATTAAGCTTCTTACAGCCGATACTGTCAACCTCTAATCTGCTGGTTACAACTATCACTATGTTCTCAAGTGTACTATAATAAGTAAACTATAATAGCGAGCAGTGGTTGGCGTGTCATTTGAAGAATATTAAAAGTAAAAATGTATTATAAAAACTCTAACTTGGGATAGAATTATGTAGTTGACTGAGAAATTACTAGCTTTAACTTTAATTGGAAATCGTGCAGGTAAGGGAAGATGATCTATTTGAACATTTAAAAACGTAAAAGTATTTATTATAAACGTAATTTCATTGCTACTTTTAACTTCGACTTAACAAAAAAAATCATGCGATGTTTGACAGTTTAAATTTAAGAACAATGTTTTTATATAACTAGTTATTTTTTAAACATAATTGTTGTAATATCTGTGACCATACACAGCTACCTACAAACAAACAAAAAAAACCTAAAGTTAATAGAAAATTTGTTCTGGACAGCTAAGATTATTGAGGCAAACGAAAATAGGATTTAGGACTCCTTTCAGATGAGCTTGACCGATAAATTGTAAATTTAAAAGTTCCATTCGCTACCGCTTTGCCGAAGTTTGTGAAGATGTTGGTCTTATCAAATTTTTGGTAGTAATTTAACAAAAACGTTTACGTGGTAGAAAAATGCTGTAGCTATGTTTGCTACAGCACGAATAGGTAGGCACATCAGTGGAAGGACGAAGCTCTCACAGAAAATAATGCTTTTCGTAAAAAGAATTTCTCACACATGGTGTGTACAGAGGAAATCTTAGACTTCAGGGGTGACAAAGCGTCTGCATTTTGATTTGTAATCGAATAGATGTAGATGTGTATGGGCCGCAGCAACCACTTACCATCAAGTGGACTGTGTGCTAGTTTGTCACCCTCGTTCTATAATAAAAATCTTGTTTTGGCAAAAAAAGCGGCGCCAGCCATGGTTAAGGGATTAATTTCCGCACATTGAAACACTCCAAGCGCAAACTTTTTCTACATGGTTGTTAAGTATATTAGTGATATGTATGTGCCAATACCATTGTTAGTAACCTTAATTTTTAAAATTATAACTTATTTTCTTATTTCGTTATCGCAAAACTATAGCTTTATAAGGGGATAGAGTAAGTCAGCTCAAATTCTAATTTCGTCCCCACTTGCCCGCGCGTCGTATGCTATGTACCGACATGTTTGTAATCACTAATACTGTAAGTAGAAAGGTTGTTAGACACTTATTTCATTAGGTTTATCATATCTATGCCTGTTTATTAACGCCAACCCAGTCGATTCTTATTTTTATTACGGTTATTTCCCATTTTAATTTTACGTCATCCTGTTGCGTAATGTACATTCTGATCGTAAGCGACACAACCTCCCCGTTCAAAGGCCGAAGCGAACAAGCGAAGTGACTGGACAGGAATCACGCTTCAAAAGGTCGATAGTTTAGGTAATTTCTTTTTACAGTGAAAATAATGGTATTTTAAAAAAAGTAAATAACATAAGCACTACTTTATAGTTAGTTCAGTTAGTATGCAAAGTTTCATGATCTTATTTAAAGTATTTTATGAATAACAGCGGTTTATTGTTTATTTTGAAGGTAACTTTAGATTTTTTTTCTATCGAGAAAATTTTACGAAATCGTGTTTTCGTCTAACATAATTCTTAACATTAATCCTCAACTTTACTATATATTTATTTCAAAATTAATACTGCAATATTTTCGGCATAACGAAGGATCTTGCTAAGCCATTTGAGATTATTGCCAAGATTGTTTTTGAGAATTCCACGATACTGTCCTGGTTTTTTTTCTTTTACCTTGTCACTTTAGAAACATACATCGCCACGCCTTGCTTCCTTGTTACTATAACTGATGGGAAAGAATTAAAAAATTTAATAAAAACGAAAAGCCGACTTTGAAAGCTTTTTTAAGTTGCTTTTTTTGTGTCGTCTTCCCGGTTCATAATATTTTACCTAATTTGAAGCATTTGCTGACATCCGATTGTGATGAAATTCGGTATACTTATGTAAACTCCAATGTCAGTGCAAAAATATGGTAATATAAAGCTGATCTCATGATAGACCTATAAAAGCTTGTTATCGAAACGATTTCATATTTAAGTAGGTTTATTAATTTATGCGAACGTCATAGAGCTATGAAAAACATTGCCATTCATTATGGTATGTTTTTGCAAAAAAATTGTTATGTGTTTTTAATTCGCACAGTGACAAAGGAAATGTGTCAATACGTAAAGCGTTCGACAACGAACTTCGGGCGGTCAGCGCGTGTCAAAAGCATTAGCACACACCCGCAATCTTCCCACGTGCTGCGCGCCTCACACAGAGCAGTGCACATAACCACTGCCTTGTCATATACTGATAATTTTATTCCGTAATTTGTACTAAATTAAAAACAGTACCTGATTCAGACAACAGGAGGCTTATGTCCAACATTAAACTTTTGAGGGTTGATGAAGAAAAAGAATGGAAGGAAAGAACGAGTAGTTTAAAAAAGAAAACATACTGTCACATTTATAATAACCATTTAATGCATTATTATTTATATTGTATATATTGCATGTATTACCTATTTATATTATACCTATATATCTTCGTGGTTAATTAATTGATTTTGCTTATTACTAGGAATAGCTATATTCGGTTCGGTTAATAAATAAAATTGGTTTATTTTTGAATAAATCAATTTTTATTAAGGTTTTATAATATTTTTTTCTATTCATTTTATTTTTATTTCTTAACGTTTTAAGCCTTCTGTAGTCCCCGTGAGGACACATATGTGTTACTTATATATTCAGAAACAATATTTAATAAAATAATTACTTATATAATTAAAACCAACACATTACTTAAACACTTTTTTAAAAGATTTTATGATAAATGAGTTAAGTGTTTGCAGTAATCCGTTTTTACAGGCTATTGTAATAAATTTTACAAATATATATCTTTGCAATTTATTTTTAATTCTATAGTAGTGAGTATAATCTGTTAATAAATGACATTTTGTTCTAATTTTAGTTTGAGTTAAAAAAAGTTTACTCTACGCTGCACTGTTCAATAAACCGCATCTGTATGCTGTTGGAAATGCAACAAATTGTTGAGAAAATGCTAAACTCGCACACATATAGATCGAACTAAATACATACACAAGGATTTTCGACATATCCACAGCCTTAATAAACACATGCACACAGAAACATTCATTTATAAGTCGCGAGTGTAGTGGTGTTCATATTTGCAGGTGTTACAAACCGGCGGTCATCGCTCCCCGCTATCCTTTTACGCACACATCGGTGTAAAGTTCACGCACACACATACAAAATGCACACAACGGGGATGACCATAGCGCGGCGACATGCTAATTTCTTAGCCAGCGCAACAAATCCTTTTGGTTTGTACACGTTTGCGTTTAAGTGGCGACGGTTTTCGATATTTACATTGCCTACAAATGTTACAAATAAGCTAGACGTGATAATATTCTATTCAATTCTACGTTACTTGAGGCTTGGTAGCTGTACAAAGGACAAATGTTCGTCTTAAAATTTTAGGGTACCTACGCGAGCAAACCAAGTTCGATTGCCGCCGACTGAACGATTGCAATTTTTTTCTATTTAACATGCTGTTTCACCACAAATTATAATGTATACATACAATAAACACTGTCAACCAGAGCGGTAGGCAGAAACTACAGACTTCCATTTGACACGATCCTGACACACCTCTCTCGCCTCCTCCGCATTCATATACCTAGGCATACGTGCTCATCAATTAAGGGTACTCCTAATTTGGCCCGTTTTCAATATATCGCCTATTTGGTCGATAAACTTTCGTATAATGTTTAGTAAAAGTGTAATGAAATTAAATTCTGTTTCACTATACATACACTATACATATATAATGTATAGTGAAACAGAATTTAAAATAAATTAAGATTTATATTTAGGAATTAGACTACGTATAAAAAAACAGTTATAGCCTATCAAAATCCTAGCTTGACGGGCGGGTTGAAAAGCGTAGGTTTTTTTTTAGTTGTTAATAGGAAGTCGCTGCTGTCCATAGCCTAATTTGTTTCCCTTTGTCGCCTCTTACGACACCCACGGAATGATATTGGTGGTGGATATTCTCACACCACCACTACTTATGTAAATTATCAAAAACGTATTAGGATAACGTGTTGAACTCTACATTAGCTTTAAGGGATAAGAGCTGAGGAGTGATATAGGCTGTTACTTTCTTTTAAAGTTACTTGTTTCGAGATGGCTATTAACTGACAATAACTGAACCTTAAAGCATCCTAATATAGATAATATAAAATATTAAATAAAATTTATAAAGTAATTTTAAAAATTTTATGTTTAACAATATCAATAGAATAATCTTCATCTGATATCTTATACTAATACGATTCCATAATTTAGTTTACCTAATAAAAACGTTTGCAGTAAAATACCTTGCAGCGTAGACGACAGATAAATCAACACGGATAAAAAAGGGTTCTAATCCGATCATTACTATAAGAAGCGGTTATAAAATCGTACGTTTCACGCATTATCCGGTAATAAAACGGAGGCGACTCGTAAAATTAATCGGTGCCTGCGTGATTGGCCACCCCTGACATTACGGAGTGCTACAAAACTGTGTTGTAGAACAGTATGGTTAGAGCTTCGATAAAAATGTTGCGACAACAACTCGCCTACATAACAAAAGTGCTACAGATAATAAATAGTAATTGAACAAAGTTTAAACATAGCAAATATAATCCAGTGAAGGCTTCCACAACTTTTTCTGCCACCAGGGCGGTGCCATTCAGGATTGAGGTGAATTATTTGTCAGATTTCATGAAGAAGAAGTTAAATTGGAAGTAAAGTATCTGGTGTCTGTCAAAAGAATAAACATGAATCTACCAAACTGCGGGTATTGCTACAGGTAAAAGAATTAAAAATAGAATAAAAAAATGTTCAAATATTAAAAAGTAACCACTGGAGTATTGTTTATTCTAAGGGTCGCAACTTTTTGATTCTTGTGGTACTGTGTAGCAATTTTTTTAAATAACTGGTTTTACGGCTCTGGGTTCTAGCCCTTCTGAGCCTATCATTTCTTTCGTAATCTTCATTTTTATATGTTTTTTCTTCACAATAATATGCTGATTCGTCACATTGCGAAGTTTTTGGGAGATTTTGACGACAGTTCAACCCAGCGGACAGTTGATAATGACAACCACTCAATTTCACAAGGCGCCCAAGCGATCAAAATAACTTGAGGTTTATATCGACATCAAAGCACTTGTTTCGTCGTTTTCTCTAATAGTTCACACGCGCAGACACTTAATTCACAAAATCACTTTCACGAATAAAAAGCCACTTTAAACCATTATTCAAGCGACAAAACATGAGCTATAACTATCCGCCTACGGCCAAGTTCCCGCCAAAACCGCCCAGTCCTTACTCTGTGACTTCAGTCCCAACTGGCGATGGTGCTTATTATATAAAGTATTTCACGGAAGAATGGAACTGAAGTTTACTAGACATAATAAACAACTATCATAATATGTTAAAATCTCAGTCCACAATTTAACAGACGCTCTCTTGACAATTATGATATTTTAACAAATTCTCATAATCAGATTGACACTGATAAAAACTAAAATACGATAATAATGCAGTACTTTATACACGTTGTAGAGCCACGATGCAGCTATATATATATATATATATATATATATATATATATATATATATATATATATATATATATATATATAGCCGAATGGGTCGGCTCGACCGGGGAAGGACCACGCTCTCACAGAATACCAGCGTGAAACAGTAGCTTAATGCTGCCGTGTTTCGTATGGTTAGTGTAGAGAATCGGAGACCCTTTTTACTGAAAACGAGGCACTCCATCTTTGTGCTCACGGGTGACAACGCATCTGCATTTTGATTCGTAATCGAGGATAGATGTAGATGTCTATGGACCACAGCAACCACTTACCATCAGGTGGACTGTGTGCACGTTTGTCACCCTATCCTATAAAAAAAACCTACTTCTATCATCATAGAAGTAGGTTTTTTTGAAGTATCTGCATATGCGCTGTCAGAGGGTCCATATCTCGATAGAATGTCTCATTACGAGTTAATTGGGTCTTTGGTTCTGTATAAGAATCATATGAAATACAGCAGCATATCATATAATGATTTCTTATATTTACGCGAACACTATACAAACATTACATCAGATTTGATAGACCACAAATCCTCGCGAAAGAACACCGATTCCTACCAAGGATGATACGTGAGGCTATTGAAATTAAAAAACATCCTAATTTCAATAGAGAAGGAGGCTGGGTACTACCACCTGCTTGGGATCCTATAATCAATAAAATTAAAACTAAACCCAAGCATACCACTGCAAGGCCTCAGGACATAGTTCATTTTGCATAGATCGGACCATAAACAATAATTAAAAAAGTACTCCGGGTTTAACAATGACATCGAGACGTCAGTCATCTCAGTCCCCCGTGACCATGGGTGCTGGAAAGCGCCCGAAACGTCGGGAATTAAAAATAAAAGTAAATAAAAAGTAAAAATAAACGCGATAAAACCCGTAAAAGTAGTTTTAATCAAGCATATCATATTCCATGATGACGCGTGTTCCTTACCCATTCAAGATATAATACAGTAGAGAAGTGGCTCTTCCACGTAAAAATCACAGGTAGGTATTAAATTTTTACATCTTACAATATATATAATTATTACTGGAATACCTATTAAATAATACTTATCATAATTATATTGGACATAAGCACTAACTTAAAGGACAATTCATCCTAAGATATATCGAGCTTTACTTGAGAGGTAAGGTTTCAAGATGAAAACGCCTATTAAACGGACCATAAATATCCTAAATTTATAACGAAACCATTCCTCTTTAATCCGTCCGCATGACAGTATTAATTGCTTATCGTTTTATATTAAAACCTATAATTAACATTCACATAAAAAGGTCCTTAAGCCGAGCTTTTTATTCGACAATTTAATATTCATAAATCAATTACTACGCGTTCTACTTTTTATAAACAGGTTTTGCGCCGAAGAGATTGAAAATGAGGTTCCTTAATCAGACAGTAAAAATTTTCGCGTTTAATTTTCGTAACGATGAAACATCGTAATAAAATATAATCTGGGGAAAATAATTACTTTTTATTTTCAATTTTGTAGGTATTTAATTAACAATCCATAAACAATCAATAAAATATTATTTTGTTTTCATAATTTAGTATAGTAAGCATAATTTATAATCTACTAAACCCTCACGAAAAACAAGTTGAACATTTGCTTGTATTTACTCCTTGATTGTAAATTTTAAGATGTTCTTTGTCAATGCTCTTTTGTTAATAGAACAACGTCATCGAAACTAATAATAATGTTTTAAGACGCCATATAACAGATTAAAATAAAATTTTATCTTCCTTAATCACCGAACCTTTTAAATCCTTTTGTACAAAGGTACTGTAAATAAGGCCTAATAAAATCTACAAGTCTGAACTACAAATGTAAAGGACATAATTACTTTTACTGTTGTTTTAACATTCACATAATTATGCTAATTTCTGATGTATACGTGGTACTTACACTTAATCACTAAAACTTTAACACTAAAATAATATTTAGAAATTATCCTACAAATCTTCAACACCTTCTTTTAATTTATGTATTTAAGCATAATATGAAGTACCCAAATATGGTACACGGATACACAGGCATATTAGCTTAAATTTTTCCTTTTTCATTCCATTTATTGTGTACCAGGTATTATCAAATCATTAAATTCTATATCCGCATTATTTTCCAACACATTCCACATTGACAAACGCTTAGCAGTTTAGCAGCTGTTATTCTGACAAGAAATTATTTAATATTATTTATAATTGTACATTATAATTAAATATACACAAACAAAATAAATAATAATTGCCATTAACAACAAAATTATAGAAACATTATTAGAATTCTATGAAACCGTTTATTATTAGACTTTTGTTTATAGAGCAATTAATTAATAACTGTTTAATTGAGCTGGATGTTGACAATAACATACTAAAATAAATCTAAAATTCGTACAATATGATATTATTTGCGATTAATAAAGTAAGCACATAAAATCCGAAATTGCATTTATATTTGATTTGCAAAAAAATAACTGCACAATAGCTTTTAATATTAGTATTAAAAATTGTTTCAATTAAATTTCTTACATATAAAGACCTCTCAGCCTTCCTTGATGGGACCTGTCCAGCAGACTTGTGACAGTGTGGAATTATGATGGTTTAATGAAAATAGTTTTTCTAATATGTGACATTAGAAATTTGTTTACGTAACGTAGGACATATCTATATGAATTTCCAACATTTATCTTAATCTGAACATGGATATGATCATACCTTTTTCTTATCAACTTCAAAAAAGTTTGGCATTTTCGGAGGTTCGTTATGTGATGTCTGTCGTTGCTCCTCCATTAGAGTGTTGAAGAAATCCATAAATTCCATTTAAAAGCTTATCACAGTCTAATAGGTCACATAAAAAACGATGCTTATTTTCACCACAAACAGGTAATAAATCAAATAAGTCAAAATCCGAGCGCGCACCGTAAGCACGTGGACAATCCCCGATGGCGAGACGCCAGACGTCTTACTCATGCCAACATCCGATATAAACTAAATTGAAAATTGGAAACAAATGCAATGTTCGAATCTTGATATGACAATAATAGGCGAGACAAAGATAAGAAAACCACTTGCGAGTAAACGAGACAGAACGATTTACTAGACAGCTCCGCTCCACCCCATCGACATTGGCAGCGCAGGGGTTGTCGCCAGACGAGATCGCTTCGAAATTTAAAATTCTTACCTGCTCGCCAAACAGTACTAAATTGAGTAATTGTTTAATCGATTTTGAACTTTATTTCATTACACTACAATTAATGTTAGAATAACAGACAACATGGCCATAAGCTTTTTAGTTCAAAAGCAATTAAAGTTGTAATTATAAATAGCAAACGTGTGGATACAATACGCAAGGTTATTCTAAGAATTGGGTTTGTTTTATAACCTATGTGCACACTTTGATGATTGAAAGATATGTATTGTTTAAAATATTGAAGTATGTGTACATGCAACATAACTCATAAAAATAACGGCAAATATCTTGGGAGATCTTGGAAATAAATATTCATGTTTTGAAACCGCATTCGGGTTAAGAGAATCGTAATTCACTGGCAGCTGTATTGAAAATTAATGAAAACGTACAATACGAAGTGTGTTAGGATAATTGTTAAACCACAGGTTTATAGCGAAATATACGTTATAGCAAGTGAGCAAATTAGAATCGTGACATGTCAAAGTTGCACGAAAATTACACCAGGGTAGGTTCTGAACACGGACCACCCCGTCATTAGTTCAAATTGAAGGGTGCCGGTATACTATTTTGGTTTTGGCAGAAAATAATTTCATCTCTCTTATAAATAATCAATTAAATCCGGCTATTGAGTGCGACATGGGATTGCATGGGGTGATTTATCTCGTTATTGATATCTTTATAATGGGGTAAAGTGGAAGAATTCTGCGATACGGGCGGTTCAGTTGATAGATACGGGTTGATTTGCCGCCGCTTATACTATTGTGACAGGTCCATTGAAACGGGTTACGCGTGACGCAAGCCAGAACAGTTTATATTTCTTTAGTAGAAAAACTTTGTTTCTATCATTAGTTCATTACTCAACAACTTGGATATTGTTGGTTTTTTTCACAGTTAAAAGGAATCTTTTGTTTCGACAACATTGGGAAGCAAATTGGCATCACACTGCTACTAGGTCTCAGATCTGAGTATTTTAGGCCTGGTATATGTGGGATTATAAATTATACACCAATATGCGAGAATATAAAACAAAAGATGAAAACTGCTCGTGCGCCGGCTGCCTCTGGGGGGTTCGTATACGGCTTTTTTCTTTTTTTTTTTGTGGTGTTGGGGGGTCCCGCCGGGGCGGGGGTGGGGGGTTTGCAACCCCCCCCCCCTCGGTCTGGGTGTGTGTGACAAAAAAAACCGGCAGCTTTTACTCTTAACCTATTTGTAATTACTGACTTATAATCGTGCTTTGTGGCCTGGTATATGTGGCAGAGGTAGACCTATGTTTATTAGTGGACATGTGATGGGCTGTAACGATGATGATTCAAAAAACAAATTCAAAAAATATAGGTGATCAGAATTGCAGATATAGGTATATAATTCCCTAATATTATTATGACTTTTTATATCAAACTTTATTTTATATACAAAGCAAAAAGCTTCAAACAATGTTTAATGGGCCTAGATAAATTTGCCTTCGGGGAAAGTCCCAAGAGCGACACGTTGCGGGAATTTGGGGTGTCGCCGTTAAATGCGTTATGTATGACGTCATCAAGTGTTTATTTCAAACAATGAACAAGATGTTATTTTCTATTATAAGATTGTTTCATTGTCATATACTAGCGAAAGATCATCCATTTTGTTAATATTTTTCGATTTGATTTCAATACTTATGTCAATAACATATTTAGCAATCAAATCCTTATCAAATAAATTAAAGAAAATAAAAAACATTAAGTACAAATTTTGTTTTAAAAAATCTTATTTAAAATATACATCTATAATTTTAATATTAATAATTAATAACTTTGAAGTAATTCGAGTAGCGTAAACAATTGAACAAAATAGAATTATGTTCGACAACCAAAATACTTGTGTCGTATTATAAATCCTATTTATTTATTCTTTATTAAACTTTGCATTATGTACACTAACTAGCCCGTAAAATTTTACCGCTATACATGAGCTTCCCTTAAGTTAGTGCATTTTAAACACTTTTCTAGTAGTGTAGTCTTTGTAGTGGTACCTTGGGAGTAGATGTGCTGGGATTAGTGGTGACAGTTGACAGTGGTCGAGAGGTGCTCTTCTATTTAGGTAAGACACGTCATTTTATTTCATTGAGCGGATATGGGCGAAGTAATTCTTACAAACTTGAAAACTTTTCTATTTTTGTTGTCTACTTATAAGTTTACTTTAATCTGCCTAATGTCTAAACAGATATTTAATACTTACACTTAATACTAAAACGGATATCTTAAAATTCAAATGATTTCACATAGGTGAGCAAGCAAAATGAATTTCTAGAGCAACTGTGTTGTTTTTCTTCGCGTAGTAGTTAATCATAATAACAAATCTTAGTTTACTATGGTACTACTTAGGGCCGATTTCACCAAACTCAGATAAGTTTTATTCCAAGAGTAATGATATAAGTTATTCTAGGATATCAAATTTTACATTTCACCAACAATTTAACCCAAGAATAAATAGTTAACCAAGAGATAAGATTTATACTCCCGATTCTGAAGGATTACGGAGTTATTCTTCGGTTAAAAATGGCCGACAGGCTGTCAGCTGTTAATTATTTGAAATTTTTAATAGTCTGTCGCGTACTTCCAAGTTTCTTGTTCCTGAATTGCTGTTTGATTAATAATTTTTTAGTTTAATTATTATTGAGAGTATATAGCTGCAATGTTTGAGAAGAATGATTAACAATAGTGACAGTGATGATAGTGAAGATGAAACATATTATGTTATAAAACGTCCAAGGTGGATAAAAGAAAGGAATAATTATTTTTATGACTATGATGACGAAGACTTTAGGATAAGATTTCGGTTATCTAAATCAGCATCTCATAATCTTTTGATCAAAATTCAAGATTGATTGAAATTTGGAATTTATATCTGTGAGGTGAGTCATTATATCTATTTGTACTGTTCGTAGGTACATAATACGGCAATTAATTGCTCTAAAATAAAACTGTTTTAGTTTACAGGAATCAATCAATTTCGCCGATTAATCAGCTTTTGGCAACACTAAGGTTTTATGCTACGAATAATTCACAATTAACGATCGGTGATTATAGTGGGCTCAGCACACCTACAGCACACAGAACAATACATAGAGTTAGTGCTGCGATAGCGTCATTAAACCACGAGTACATAAAATTTCCGAATACTCAACAGGAAATTCGGGGAAATCAAAGGGAGTCTTTATACAATCATTCACTTGCTCATTCAAATAGTCTTCCACAGATAAGTAAAACCGTTATTCGAAAGAATAGTTAATCTGAGGCTAACTAATCTGTTGTTTTGCATGGTGAAATGTACAGTAAGTTATCTGAGAGTAAAAGTACGGAATATCTTTATTCTCGGGTTAGTTAATCTTAGACAACAACGTCGTTGGCGAAAACGGCAATTAGTCGATGACATTTTTGAAAATTTCCTAATATAAAGTTTTTTTTTATTTTTCTACTACTACTTCCAAAATTTATCAATACATATATTTTTATTATAGTATTAGTGAGTACACTGTCCATTTAAAGGAAAGTAGATTATATGGCCTAAAATACATCTGCATCTATATTCTATAAAGAATTAAAATGCAGCCTTGCAATAGATCCTAAGAATTTTTCGGCTCTCTACACTTATTATAAATATACAACATTAAGCTGCTATTCCGAGAGATGATGACCCTTCCCGGTCTTGCCGTCTAATTCGTGCTGCAGCCATTAGTAGTGGTAGAGCCTAGGCTACCACATCGACGAAGTCAATATATTTTTTAACTTGACATTGCATAATATTTTATAAAGGAAAAAGTATATCTGAACAATTTCAAGGGTGCGTAATTTATCAGGAATATATTCCACCTATACCTTTGTCAACATATTGCATGTGTATAACGTAATAGATTTAACTAATACAGATAACCATCAAGCTGACAATCGGAGAAGTTTTTGCCGCGCCTATGTTATATTTACAATAGTGACTTATCTACAAAAAACAAAAGCAATCCCTGCAGAGACTGCATTTATTTTATTTCTTTTTAAAACATTTTTATGCACCAATAAAATTTCTAGTAAATACCAATTTAATAGTCATACCGAGTAAGCGTCCGACAAACGATCATTTCTTAAATAATAATATCTAACTGCAATAAAAATTACAATAGGATGGGCCGATACCCAAATAACGCAGGCAAAAGACCTTTCAAATGACGAATTAAAATATTATTTTTGTAATGCACAAACAAAGGGCGAAAGAATCTTTATTTTATTATCAGAGGAAGTGAATAGATACGGTGCATTATTGGACAGGGTTCGGGGAATCTGCCTGTGAAACTATGAAACAATGGGTGGGACAGAGCGACTAGTTATTCACCATGTGGCTATATGAAAGGCGATTTAATAACAAAGATTAAAGAAGGAATGTACATAAATTGAACGGACCATGTAGTAGCGGTGTAAGAATATCCAACATGTCGTCGTGTGAGATATGATAGAGGCGTCTTTAACGTCTTCCTAACCTTAATATCTCAGATTTGCTCAGATTTACTTCATCTGAGCTTAATATATATAAATTACGTGTCACGTTGTCTGTCCGCGATGGATTCCTAAACTACTTAACCGATTTTAATCAAATTTGCACACCGTGTGCAGTTTGGTCCAAATTGAGACCACAATTTTTTTTTTTTTTGCAAATTTAAGGATTTTTAATAGGCAACAACAACGCCTGGCCAGCTAATAACTACTAAAAATAAGAAAATTGCGGTTGCTAATCAAGGATAACTATGACTAAAATCCACCCTACGAGGCAATCTATAAGGGAAGCTCGCTGCTTAGCAGAATTTTGATAGACTGTAATGTTGGGTTGAAAAGTTTTCGCAAGAATGATTGTGTAGATGTGTTGGGTTGTTTTGTATATGACATGATTTGTTTAAAATTCTGATGGTAGTTTTTATGTCTTCCTTTGGTTCTTTGGGGTTTTTAATGAATCTATGAATATACACGAGATGTGTGTGATCCACACTATGGGGTAATTTACGGGGAGACCGATGTTCAGCAATGGACATTTGATAGGCTGTAACGGAAAAGGTACCGGTTTATAAGCTGATTAAAAAGTGAAAATAGTGTCTGTTTTTTTTTAAATAGGCAATAACGCCCATAGCGATACTCTTACTACCAAAAATTGATATACGGTAGTCCCCAGCAGTAACAGTGGCGTAGCAAACATGATAGGTACATATTGCCGTCATGAACCCAAAAGTCGATATAAAATGAGTAATGAATAAACGGAACGTAAGAAAATTTGTGACTATCATAATTATCCAACATTCAAAACAAAAAATAAATAAATTCAACTTATAAATCGACCGTAGATTAAAAATAAAGAATTATACCTACCGATTTTAAAGACAAGTACTCGAAATAATTTATTTATTTCAATACTTCTTTAGTAATAAAAAATACACTTTAAATAAACTTAATTAAACGCAGGATGCAATTGTCCTGAAAACAAATTGTTGTGTTGTTATTATTGTTGTATTTATTAGGAATAATCAATAGTACGCTCCGTTGGAAGTCGTTGAAGAGATTAGGGCTCTAAAACTATTACGGCTTTGTGCTTATCATCTGTATTGGTAAAGACTTTTGTAATTAACATTCTTATAACCGAGAGATAGATTTGTACGGGAAGCATTAATTATATCGCTGTGTAATGAACTGGAGGGATATGCGTCAATGCTTATTGTAAAGCTGTAGGTATCGTAACAAATGTTTAAGTATATTTATGGCTTTTATTACATCGTGGGTGGGTAAAATCTTAGATGCGCAATAGCACAGAGTTAACGTGACATATATTTGCTTAACTATTATAAAATATACCAGTGTAAAATACTTATAGCAAAAAATTACTTGAATAACTGTTTTGAAAATTGGTTCAAGCGCATAAACTTTGTATAGTAGATGTTGGTAGTGATTTTTTGATAACATTTTAAATATTAAACTTATTTGTTTTTTTTTTTTTCAATGTATGTACATGCATTATTTTCCTAGAAATAATAGCAGAGATCATGGAAATCTTTGCTGTGTTTACGTTTAAGGTTAAGAGTGACTTACGAGCACAGCGCAACTGATGGTCAGTTCTTTTGATAGAAGTAAAGTGACAATCGAACTAACAGTCCACCATGATGATGATTGATGATGTAGAGTCATGCTGCAGTTATATTAGTAGTATAGTTGTAGCACGAATGGGTCGGCTCGACCGAGGAAGGACCACGCTCTCACAGAATACCAGCGTGAAATAGTAGCTTAATGCTGCTGTATTTCGTATGGTGAGTGTAGAGAACCGGAGACCCTATTTACTGGAAACGAGGCATTCCATCTTAGTCCTCAAGGGTAACAAAACATCACCATCATTTTGATTCGTAATCGAGGATGAATGTAGATGTCTATGGGTCACAGCAACCACTTATCATCAGGTGGACTGTGTGCTCGTTTGTCACCCTATCCTACAAACCTAAAAAAAGGAAGCTGAATCTGTACCTGTGAGGACTAAGATAGAATGTCTCACATTCACAACCTGTAATAATAAAACTTACAATACCCTTAAAACCGAAGCACCAGTTCAAGCATTTGACGGCATAAATAGTTAATAAGTTACCTACCCAGAAGGAGGAGGAGAGAAAGTCAGGGAAACTAGAAGACTGACCAAATGAAATAACTTGATGCATGATGATGATAGCACGCACACACATGTACCTTTGATTCGGTTTATAAACAAATTGCAAATGCTAGGTCACCTTGTTGCAATAAAAGGTAACACTCGTTACCAACAAAATATCCGTCTCTCGTCACTCACCATATGAAACAAATGAGCAATGTACTGATATTTTACGCTGCTATTCTGTAAGACCGCAGCAATTCCCCGCAGGTGATTAAAATATACGAGTACTTAATAAAATTTCAAACTAACTCAACAACATAAGGTATATACAAATCTTCAAAGACGAATATATATATATTGAGCTTTAAAATTTCAGCTTTTAAAGTTATTGGTTACTATGTGTGCAAATGATGGCCTAATTTGGAAACTTCCTATCTCGCTAAGGTTAAAACACAACTAGTATTGGTCAAGTGCAAACACAATTCAAGCCGCTAACGTCATCAATATCGGCGGAAGAAGCGTAAGTCAGACGAGAAACAAATGTTTGGAGTGTTGAAAGAAACCAACATGATGACGAACAATCTACAAATATTACGCTGAGATAGCGTCATTTTTACACGAAGATTGTTGATGTAAAAAAAATTGCAACAGTTTTAAAAATACAATTCAGCAAAAAATGGAAAAGGGCGAACACTTGAATTTTTATGATACCCGAGCCCGAACTGTTCGATAGTTATCAAAAGTTTGGGCTTCCCCCAACGAATGGCACAAGGCATGGTTCCGAACCAAATGCATCCATTGACTTCCTACAATTATTTTACCGACACGACGCTGCCACTCGAGAATTTATCTTCCACATCGGTTATCCGTTCTTCGAGCTATGTATATAGTCGGTCAATTGCCACTTTCCCTTTGGTTCCGTTTGCTATATCGTTTTTCTGTTTCTTTTCTTCCACTGCAGAAAGCCTCATTACGAAGTTTATCACTCAGAGGGCTTCCTAGTATAGCCACTGGCTTGCAATACATATGAAGGCTGTGATAGACCACAAGCAAAAGCAACTCGACGGTCTCTTTCCTTTCTATTAAAAAGAAAGGCTTATAAGCTGGAATTTGCACTTCGACTATTACTATTACTATTATACATAATTAAAACTTTAAATACATATGTCCAGAAGTTTTAAAATTATGAAGGAAATAAAAAACTATTGAAACTGTTTCTCATCTAATTTCATAAATAACAATAGTTGTAAAAATATGGCCTCAACAATGCCGAGCACATCCTTCAAGTTCATCTCAATTACTATTGGGGGCTGTTTATAGTTGCAACACTCGACGTTTCGCACGGACCAGGAAGATTTATCGATGTACGATTTTAATTATCACCCGATAGTCAATAGTCCTCGCTCCTCGACGATACAAACCCACCCTAATTCGACCCTCTAAATATGTATTAATTAAAACATCACTCCTATTTGAAAAGATAATGTCTTTATTTCGTAATTGTACGATTGGGTTTTAGATGCATTTAAAATATATTTTAATATATTTATGAATAAAAACAAATACGAACTAAAATTATCATATAAAGCCTTACTCCCCGCAGTATAATAATTGCTTAGAACTCTGGCTGCGTTGCCTCGCTGAATTACTTTATTTGGGCGAGAAAAGAACCAGTCCATTTGTCACCAGCGACAACGACCAGCGTTGATAGTTTCTTCAGAAACTTTGGATCTACCCACTGCCTGTCGAAAATGCCACAAATATCAGTTCAGCCGCCTCGATCTCGATCGAGATGAGAGTCAACAAATTGTCTCACATAAGGTATTGAACTCCCTCCAAATGGAACAATCGTTTCGTCGGCTTTTAAATAATAACATTTTTGTATTATAATAATAATAATAATTTATTTGATACAGACAACGATTTGTTTGTTTCAAAAAAAATAGTATACAAGTGAGTCTTCATAATATGCACAAATTTACGAAAGAAACTTTGCTTAATTTTATCAACGGAAAAAATAATGTTCGCTAAAACACCCCCCTCTAAACATAACGTCACTTTTAAACCATCTAATACGATGAAACAAACTCAGTTATAATTGGAAATAACAGGAGCCCTTAATAAAATTAAAATGGAGACCAAAAACGGCCCTCAATTCAAAGTTAACATGGTTTTCTAACAAAAATCAGCTTTTTAGCTTACCTATATTTTTATTATTTTACTTTATTCTGTATAGTATTATCTATCCGATGATAAAATATCATGTTTATAACTCAATTACAACAGTTGTTATGAACTTGTAATATAATAGAGGATACGTGCGGAGTTTCATTCGTCATTTTCTTCTTCTTTTCGGTCTGAGGAACTCATTTTGAACCGGTAGTAGATTTAATAAAAATACATTTGTTATACGATATGAGACAGCAGTCCGACACGACTGGAGAGAGATCAGACGAAGGAAAAACATCTTGCTAATTAAAAATCAATCCATAACATATAATAGGTCTGGCGGCGTAAACCTTTAACATCATTTAGTTGATGTAATACACGTTGCACAATAATTAAAGCAGTCTGTAAAAGACCTATAAACCGCCAGTAAAGAGTTAATGGACTGCCTTCATTATTGCACCACGCCCTGCCTCTAGGTGGCGCGCCCGTAGCCCCGTTTTATCACCGTATTTCAATCAAACAGTGTTGGATTGATCACACGCGACATTGAATTTATGTATCCTCACGCGCTTAATCATTAACGTAGTACGTAGACAGTCTGTTTTAACACACACATTTTTTTATATAGGATAGAATGACAAACGAGCACACAGTTCACCTGATGGTAAGTGGTTGCTGCGGCCCATAGACATTCTACATCTATCCTCGATTACAAATCAAAATGCAGATGCATTGTCACCCGTGAGGACTAACATGGAATGCCTCGTTTCCAGTAAAAAGTGTCTCCGGTTCTCTACACTCACCATATGAAACAGCAGCACTAAGCGCTATTTTACGCCGGTATAGTGCGTGAGCGTGGTCCTACCCCGGTCGAGCCGACCCATTCGTGCTACAACTATAATATATCAGCATGGCTCTACCACGAATAAATTTTTTTTTACATTTTACATATCAGCATTATCTATATATATATTTTTATATACGACTAAAAGTGAGTGCGACGCACGGAAGTTTAGCCAGCTAGAATTAGGTGCATGATTGCTAGTGGTTAAACTTAACTTAGATGTAACCTATATATTTGGTAAATGTCTGCGTATTTGCCGCACTTCAACCTACTGTTGTTGACTGTCGTATCTCGATACCTACGTGCTCTAGAATGTTTTACAAATTAAATAGTACACTTACGTGGTAAAGCCATGCTACAGCCATATTAGTAGTATAGTTGTAGCACGAATGGGTCGGCTTGACCGGGGAAGTACCACGGTCTTATAGTATACAAGCGTAAAATAGCAGCTTAACGCGTTTTTACTGGAAGCGAGCCATTCCATCTTAGTCCTAATATGCAAGAATACATCTGCATTTTGATTCATAATCGAGGATAGGTGTAGAAGTCTATGGACTACAGTTATCATTTATCATCAGGTGGATTGTGTGCTCGTTTGTCACAGGTTCGTCGTACGTCGTTTAAAAAAAAACACCTAAATTTAACCAATACACAAAACCTAAGCAGAACCTGGCTGAACCAGTCACTTCAACATAAATACACGTAAGTATAAATATTTGACTAAATAAACTGGGTCCTTTCGAGTGGGACACCCTCTCACCTATTTATGTCACTAAACAGCAGTTCCTTCCGCTTCGTTTCCTGCAGCTTCGTTCCGGCTTGAAGTGGAAGAAAGCCAGTAATAAATAGCAAAATAATAACAAGCTTAGGCATTTCATATCAATTATCAGAAACATTGGTAACGAATCTACTGTCGCGTTCTCTGTGCGAAATTGGTTGTACAAATTCACCGAACTGCCAATTTAAATACAAACCTTTAGACGTAACGTATATAAACGTACTGTACAAAAGTTAAAGTACAAGAGAAGAGATTAAGGCTATTATTGAATTTACTAAAATTCTATTTTTAGTTCTATTTTAATCGCGTCGCATCTTTTTTATAAGAAACCATTCCTTACTCTTTCTTCTACTTAAGAATGTATCCCCATATTTTTTCTGCTGTATCACACAGACGGTTTACATACATAAATTTCACAGGGTGTCCCTGTGAAATTTATGTATGTAAACCGTCTGTGTGGTATGATTTATGTGATATTATACATCCAGGTTCGGAACATTAACTTGTAGTCCACACAAACACTAGTTCCGTGCAGGATTTGAGCCCGCCTTCATACTCCACTACCACGGTGAATAATATCTTCTCCCGTCGTAGCTTTAACTTACCTTAACCGACAAGTTTGACAAAGGGATTGAAATCGCAATATTACCATTGCGAAGCGTTTTTTACGCCGCTGCCTGTCGTCGGTTTGGGTATTTTACGACCACCACAAGAGGGATAGTTTTAAAGGTATATATTCCAGTTAGTGTTTATTTCAAGTATGATTACCCACGCTTATGATAGGTAAAAGTCAGTAATAATTACTCTTAAATCAAAAAACCGGACATGGATTAGTTCAAAATAGAAAGAACCTCGAATCGTAGCCGTGTTGTTTACTTCTTGGAAAAATCAAGAATCACGCGATATTTTATGTGTGGAGAGACGCGTTCCGTTCTCGGTTAAGAGATAAATTATTGAAATTGATAAAACAATGGATAACGATACAAAGTGTTCCACAGTTGGGGAGGTCGTAAAGAGGAAATGTTGCAGCCCGGGCTTTGTGATCGCCGCTGTCTAAACAAATCCAGCGCGTACGTAGTGACGCGCGCCGGTGCTCTTCAGCGCTCTAAGCGCCATCTGACGGACGCTGAATGTGTCAAAACTATTACGCATAGATGAATGGCGCAACACATATAAATAAAATAATAATAACATTTTTGTACTAATATTATTAAGTTCTTTAGACAACAATGTAAATATTAAAATAATTCATTCAAAATATTTAAAAAAAAAGTCTCGTTTTTCACTCCAATATAATAAAACGACACCATATTTTTCTATTTATTTAAACATGACGAAAACTTTATGCGCCAAATTCGACGTCGAAGCTTGTTTTAATGACAATGATGATTATAATGACCACAAACACATCAATTTAACATGGCGACATCTGCCGGTAGTGCTGGAAGCTGTTAACTAACTGTCATTATGCCGTAAATTTAAACACAAACACAGAGGCACTCACCTACTCGTTTACGTCGATCACAATACGTTTAGGCGTTCAAACCAAAAACTTACGTTACGGTTTGTAGTACTATTACTTATTCTGTGATCACGGCATGAGTTTCGGCTAGAACTTTTGTACACGAGATACAAACAATATACCTGACCTAGGGAAATAATTAAGTACCAATAAACTATTAAAATGCGTTAACTGTAAAATATTCCACAGAATCTAATACTCTTCTTTTATATGTTTATAATTGGGTGACAAACGAGTGCACAGTCCATCTGATGGTAAGTGGAAGCTGTGACCCATAGATATCTACATTTATCCCCGATTAAGAATCAAAATGCAAATGCGTTGTCACCCGTGAGGACTAAGATGAAACGCCTCGTTTCCAGTAAAAAGGGTCTCCGGTTTTCTACACTCACCATACGAATGCTATTTTACGTTGGTATTCTGTGAGAGCGTGGTCCTGCCCTAGTCGAGCCGACCCATTCGTGCTAGAACTATGATATAGTTGTGGCGTGGCTCTATCACGTAAAAACATAAATACCATTTTATAAAAAAGCTGTCTAGGTGCGACCCGAAAGGTTCACATGACCAACTTCCCAGTGGAAAGAATAAAAAAATCATATATTTTAATATTTTATACAATTTTTCATTCGGCACTAAAAACGACTTGACCGATTTTGCTCAAAATTGAATGAGGTCTAAGTTACATAGTTATGGGTTAAATGAAACTGGTCCCATGTCAATATTGTTTGTTGCGCGGCTAAGTTGACATCTGGTACTAGCGCCATCTAGTGTCGGGTAACAGAGCGAGGAGAGAGCTTTCCAGAAAATGTCATCACTAATCTTTCAACCGCCAGAGCCATCTAGTATCGAATTGAAGAACTAAGCTTTCTGGAAGCCCCACACTCGAACTTTCTGCGCTTGGTCGGTTGGCGCACGTATTTACTCGAATATTCTGGAATATTCTGGATGTTTTCGTGGAAGAGCCCTATATAAGGGCGCTGCAAGATGCGATCGGGGAAGTATTGAATTTGGCGAGACAAGCGAACCTTCGGAGTGGAATAAAGTGAATCAGTGTGAATAATTAGTGTTTTAAGTTTTAATTTGTGTAAAGAAAATTAAAGTGTTAATTTAGATAATTCTATCGGCAATTTTTTTGTCACGAACCTCAAGCTCGTAAAAATATTAGTCTTTGTTCTCGAGATACACGAATCGAAAATTGAATCCGAACATACATACATACACACGTACATGTGCACACACGGACATCCTCTTAAAAACCATACTATTCGACTCTAAAGACCTTGAAACATGGAGATATGTTAAAATTTCTACTTTGTAATATCGGACCCATTACAATAAATTCCCACTGGGAAGTTAATTAATACAATCGTGAACTCGTCATAAATTTAATCTTGATAAAGACATCCACTAAACCCTATCATACCCTGGATGGAGTGAAATAGAAGATGAACAGTAGCACCTTCATGATGACATCTATAGTGAAGGCCTTTGTTCAGCTCTGGACTTTAGATACGCTGTATTGAATAGTAAATAATTCAAAAATACTATTTGTTTTGACACGAAACAAAAATCTTACTTCAATGCAGCGTATTTTAGAACAGAAAGCAGTTCTTACAGTACTTGCGTGTAACTCATTAAGTGATTTCTAAGAACACTTGTAATTACGGCTTGATCAAAGGGCCCCGGAATGTTTTGACGTTTCGATTGTTAGGATTCCCTGTATTAAGACTTTCCGAGGATTATTACCGCTCCACCATATTGGTTTATTTGTCTTCTATTCTCGTATTTATAAATAAACAAAATGAAATTCAGATTAATAAAGGCTGACTACCAGGCGTTTATAAGTTAATAGCGTTAGCTTAAACGATATTTGAGGCTTAACTAGGATTAGTTACTTATGTTTTCGGAATCCAAACGTCAAAAAGCACTTATAAGTTATACCAATATTGCTTCAATCAATTGAAACTTCGCTTTACTAAGGAAAAGTTTAATCGCTTTATTCTTCCCGTGGGAACTGTGGGTGAAACAACACTGAATAGGCACAGACACCCTGAAACTAAGTAACTTTGTATTTGTATTAATTACATTTGAAGGAAGTAGATCATATATATGTATAGTTGTTGAAGGCAACCATTTACATAAGCACAGAACGCTCACTCGTATCCTTCATTTAGTCAATTAAAAGACTTAATTATTGCATCTCAAAAAATTAGGGTGTTAGCAAAAATGTCTGACAGTATTTTGAACTCAGATTCCTTAGGTTATCAGGTATTCAGACCACTAAGCCACGGTGGTCGTTAAAGGAAAGTAACATAGGAAAAGCTGAATCGAATCGTACGTGTAATAAAATATTTCTGTCGCGACCCGACAAAGCACTACTCCCGGCAACCATGGCCGACCTAATAAACAATTACTCGAATAAAAAGCGAGATTGTTGTTCCGCGTTTTATCGACTGTAACGCTCAGTTGTACGCAACGATTAAACAAAAACAATAACTCAATTTGTACAACAATAACTTCTCTTTCAACACTTTCAAAATCCGAATTTAAACATGAATATTGAAAATACTTATAAGATATTTTATTTATTTTGTAAATTTATGTTGATTCTTATTTCACACTACTCTTATCTTACCATTTATAGCCTTTAGTAAACTTATAAATTATAAAATAGACTAAAGTTTAGTTTAACTTTTCGTAGGGACATAATGGCCGCCCTACGCGCGTTATTCAGGAGATACGGTGTAATAATAAAACTTCAGCTTCCCCGGTGCGGGCAAAAAATATTATGTTGTAAATTTAAAATGAGAACAGGAAATGATAACCCGCGGTACGGTAGTGCCTGCGCAACCCCCGACTTTGGCGTTTACGCACGCACTCTAATCTTTTATGATAAATTTTAGCTTCAGATATTTAATATTTTCAAGACAAAATCAACATCAGAAGAATCTGAACAAAACAATAACAGGTCTAATATTAAATTGTGAAAAGTAGAACGTATTAACCGCATATAACCCTTCAGATAGTTGTACACTATTATAGAAGAATGCACCATGGCTAGTGGGCTTTATTTTTAATTCCTCTGTTTCATACTCAGATGAAGTAAAGTTTCATAATACAAGGTTCGTTCGATTATTTAAACAGTTTTTTGTCATTTAAACAGGTTTTGTGTACCTAATACGCATATGGGTTCTTTTTTCATCAAAAGTAGTGTTATTATTTCATTCATTGCAGCGTCTCAAAATTACTCCTGAACAATGGTCTCCCCCTTACATTGTCTTATATCATCGCAATAGTTGTCACTCTTGAACTTTGATTAATTTTATTTACGTATTTATTCCGTAAATTAATATTTTTATTTATTTTACTATGTGCCAAAAGTACCGTAGCTAACGTATGATGCTTCGATTTGAAATAAGCAATTAAACGCAGTCCACGTCAAATGAATAACAGTAAATCGGTATTTCAAGGGGATCTCGAGTATTCCGGACACGTTTTTGTACGAGGTCTTGGATTTATTTATTTTTTGCCCGGGGTGGCAATCTGGAAATTTTAGAATAATCTCCACTGAAGAGGCTGGTACCACATGTGCGACGGGCGTCTCGGTGATAAACATTTTATTGGAATGTTTAGGGCAAAAACTGCCTACCAAATGTTGGCCCAATTTAGGGGTTTCACGTAAAAGGAAGTTGTAATTTAAATATTAAGACGATCACGCCCTTGGGTGTATAACTAGAATTCGAATCAAGATCAGCCTCTCTCGATTAAGTAACTAAAACACATATAATATTATATATTATATTATAGTGTTGGATAACGTATCAATGTTAAAATTAATATTATATATTTATATAATATATATTATATTATATAATATATTTATATAATATAATATATATTATATAAATTAAATTTTGATAGTGGTAGAGCCATGCTGCAGTCATATTAGTAGTATAGTTGTAGCACGAATGGGTCGGCTCGACCGGGGAAGGACCACGCTCTGACAGAATACCAGCGTGAAAGAGTCACGTAGTAGCTTAATGCTGCTGTGTTTCGTACGGTGAGTGTAGAGAACCGGAGACCCTTTTTACTGGAAACGAGGCATTCCATCTTAGTCCTCACGGGTGACAACGCATCTGCATTTTGATTCTTAGTCGAGGATAGATGTAGATGTCTATGGGCCACAACATCCACTTACCATCAGGTGGACTGTGTGCTCGTTTGTCACCTATTAAAAATTAGCTTCCCACTAAGTGTTTTTACAGTTACAAATGCCTTTTAATTAAAATATAATCGTATATTATAATAATGCAGTGGCGCTAATAAAATCTGTTACAATCCCCAATAGATTCAATGACATAAACAATGACGTCCTTGGTACTATATTGAGGGTGCTATTTATAACGGAGCAGATGCTCTGCGTGTCCCGTGCTTCAGTTATTTCCAGCGCCCTCCCCTCCCTCTGAGGGCCTAGTGAGATCCTGATAGCAAATATCTTCCGTGGCACTTCTAGGGAAGTATAATACAAACGTTACCATCATAAGTGTCCATTTTTTAAAGTCCGTTAAGTTCGAATTTCGTTCATATATTTTATTATAAATATTTTTTGACAATATAGTGAATAAATCAAAAAGTTACTGAAAAAATAAATACATGATAAGACAATGGCACCACTGAATGCTAAAAAGGCCCTGCAAATTTACCGAAAGCTCATCACTTATGTGTGTAAGTTGACCAAACAATTCCCGACGCTATAACGATCATGAATAGGGAGGGATATATTATAATATATAGCAATAACAATAAAGTAACATTTTCATATTTCTATACACAAAATACGTGTCTAATATCGATTCAATTAGTATGGTCATGAATAGGGAGGGATATATTATAATATATAGCAATAACAATAAAGTAACATTTTCATATTTCTATACACAAAATACGTGTCTAATATCGATTCAATTAGTAGACTTTGAATTAATACCGACGCACACAAATAGTGTTGCATAGAGTGCGTCGGTTGCACGAGTGACGGCTCGACGGGCCACCCGACACGATAATGCGCGCTGAGTCGATACATATGGCAAACATATCGAATTAGAATGGCCATTTTGTAATTTCAAGAAATATCTCTTATTAAACCTCTTTTATTATAAATAACAATCTAAATACATAATGATGATAAAATAAAAATAACTTAAAATAATATAAATGTAACAGCAGTACATAAAGTATTTAATGGAATAAACCCACAATATAAAATAAAAAAGGTTTTACTTAATTGCTCCTCGAGCCATATTCTTTACTAGAAATACTCTTCTTTTAGAGCGGGTGTTTTTAAAAAGAAATATGTTATATTATTTCTTTATACTTAACAGGAACAACAAAACGCAGAAAAGAAATATACTTTGCTATTTATTACACTACAAAAATATAAATGCCATTTTATTTAAAAAAAAAGTTACTGAAGTTTGATGACGTTTGATTTTAAATTTGAAGAAACGTGAAAATCAATTTATAAAAACTTTTTTAATTCACATTAAGACAAACAGGCAGATGTATCAACAACATAATTTTTGACCACCGTCCTTTTTCAATTTTTTAGCCATCGCCATTATCATTATAAGCCCATCCCAAATTTACAACTAAACATAAGCTACTTGCATCCACCTACTTTCTCCATGTCTTACCAGGTCATCACTCCACCTAGTTTACAAGGCTATCACTGAAAACATTTTTCCCCTTACGGATTATACATGGTACATTAGAGGTGAGAAATAGTTGTACATAGTCTAGACGTTTACAACTTAAAGCAAAATTATTAATTAAGCAATCGTTAAAAAAGTAATCGACTTTTCTCGCTATATGGCCGACCCACTGCCACTTACACGGTTTACTTATACGTTTTACCATATTATGAAATAAAAATATACAACTATATTTTGATCTCAACTTGGAGGAGATGCAGTTTTCGCCAGTAAAAATACAAATTTGACAGTACCGTGACACAGTGGCTAAACGTTGAGTTACAGCGAGCTGCGGTGTGGGTTCAAATCACGCGTACGTAAAAAGTATTTGCATGGCCTACAAGTAATTGTTCCGGATCTATATGAATGTCCTTGTGCATTTTATGTAAGTTAGGTGCCTCCACGATACAGAAGAAAATCTTAGCGTGGATGTAACCTCTTTTGAAAAAATTATATACTAAGCAAATTTTATATTAATTTGAAAAAGTCTTTCATTGTTTGATAAATAAAAATATAATACACTATAATGTATACATTTACATCATCTATTCAAATAAATAAAATGAAAGTGGAAGTGTCTGTTTGTAATGTCAAAATAACAGCTCTTTACATAAACACTCACGTCTGTCACCCAGAGGGGTAGGCAGAGACTACAGACTTCCATTTAGCACGATCCAGACACACCTCTCTCGCCTCCTCCACATCCATACACCTACGCATACATGCGCATCAGTTAAGGGTACTCTTATATAGCTCTTTACGAAATGCATATTGAAGTATAATACGGTACTTATAAAAAAAAATTTAAAATATTCGTCTGTCTGTTTATTCCGGCTAATTTCCAAAATGGCCAAGCCGATTTTGACAAGACTTTCACTGGCAGATTACCTAGCTGATCTTAAAAAGAGTAACTTAGGCTACTTTTTTTTTAGTAAAACTTATACTTGTTAAAAATAACCTACATATTGCATTATTTAAAGGAAATAACGATGTTTGATCGTGTGTGGGTGAAGAAGCGAGTCGGAAGACCACGTATGTAACAAAGTTATTCTTTTATTTTTAACATTATATAAGTAACAGATTGGCGTCAAATTATCGTGATCTATGTAAAAGAACACTAACTTATACTTGTTAAAAATAACCTACATATTGCATTATTTAAAGGAAATAACGATGTTTAATCGTGTGTGGGTGAAGAAGCGAGTCGGCAGACCACGTATTAACAAAGTTATTCGTTTATTTGTAATATTATACAAGTAACAGATTGGCGTCAAATTATCGTCATCTATGTAAAAGAACACTAACTTATACTTGTTAAAAATAACCTACACGTATAACGGAACGACGTGTAACGAAATAGCATGAAATATGAATAGTTGGCAAGATAAGAAAGCTTATGACCTTTTTTTGAGACGCGATGAAACTAACATTATCAGTATTTCTTTTTATAATATAGGATAACATTTCAAATGCTTTAGTAAACTTAAAATTACATTAGAGTCAATTAATCCTGAAATAACCTAAATCGATAATGTCAAAAATATTCCCTTGTAATTACGATAACCGTTATTCCATCCGCTCATTACACTGTGCATAAAAAATAAATGACAAAAATAGCATCGACTGCAGATAACGCGTGAATGTTGTAATTTCAGTATCGCGCATAAGTTGAGCTGCATAGAAATAACGACCCCCGTGCACTGTCTGCCCGAAATAGCCAGTCAGCTGGGGTGCGTCAGCACACTTGCGATATCGCATGCCGCGTCTGTGGCGTCCCGCGAAACGATAACGCCTATAAAGCTATTTTTCAACTGTTATGATTGTTTTGCTGAGAACCTAATCCATATAAGCTACTACAATTATCGTCAATCTCGGAGCAACATTTTCCGTGTACTGAGATTAGAGTCGAAGAAGAGGACAACCAATTTGTAAATACTAGATAAGCATATATAAGTATATATAAGGTAAATAAGGGCATCCATGGCTCATTTCGTCCCGAAGGTGACGGGCAAATCCAGGATAGATTTAATGGCTTCCAATAGATAGCGGTATATCCATCTAACACATGAGGTAAAATACCCAGAACGGCGACGAGGATCAGCGTTAAAATACGTCTGGTGTTGGGATCGTGAATCTGCCTGGGAACTGAGAGAGTGATCAACGAGAGACGAACATATCCATCGAGTACTTTTACATGCTGATGATGAATCTAAACGAATAACAATGTCAACAACGAGACATCTATCATAGTGATTGAAAATTCGGCAGTTATGGCAAAACTTATGTCCTTTTTTACATAATATGAAGTCCATTCACAGCGTGGTGGATTGTTTTTAACTTAGTTCAAAAGAAATTAGAAAGTTCTATACCTACGTATTAGCAGTGGCGAAGCTAGAGCTCCAAGCTAGGGCAAACCCAAGATATAAATTGATAAAAATATAGATTGTTGTTTTTAGCAGTTTTATAAAAATACACCAATCTTGATCTGTCTCCACGCTTCAGTATCATATTCAATGCTGTCAAGGACGTGTTTAACAAAGCACACAGAAGGCATACCACTGCTAGATAGATTGTATTACATATCAGCAATTGTATAGCTTCGGTGGCTTTGAAGAAAGCCGTTTGGGTTTGTTTAAGCGAAAGAAAAAAATATTTACATCCAATACAATACATGAACAAAAGTAAAATACGATCAAAGTACAAACAAACTATGTACAAAATTAAAAAAAGACAAATTATTTACATTCTAATGGATAAGAGATAAGATATGATAAGTGGAATCGTCTCGCTTTCTTATGGAAAGATTTAATTACGTCCACGTAAAATGTTGGTGAACGTTTTAATTGTACCGATAATTGTTTTTAATTGCGATAATTGATAAGTCTGAAATACACTCTTAACCTTTTCCTCTCCGATTATCACTTTAACACACTTCAATTCATTACAAGGAACACTATTATCATCCATTTTCTTTAAAAATCTTTAAAAAAGCATAAATTTTGAACTCGTAATATTAAATCGCTTAAGATAAGCACACAGAGTAAATAAACATTGAAATTGAACTTGCAAACGTATTGCTCGCACGCCTCCGCTTTTAACAAATTTATTCCCAAAAGCCTGGCTTTAAATCTCTATACTAATTGCTATAATACAATCGTAGTTATATTTCATTATAGAATATTTTGCCATAGGTTAGAAAGAGAGCGATCCTCTTCTCGAAAGCCCCGTAAAAAGCCCACGCGAGCGATGGAGACAACTATTAGCTCTATTAAAACTCATTTTTTATGACAGCAGCAGTATCGCTAAGGCAATACGAGGTCATCGGTCGACATGTGTCGAACAGTGGAGTGCGCGGGAAATTTGAAATAACTTGAAACATTTTACGAGTTATTTTATTAGTTGATATTATTGATTGATTCAGGTTTAATAAAGCAAGCCCGGTTTTTCGGCTTTAATGGAAGCTTCGCCACTGCATATTAGATTTTATGTACGTTTACAGATTTCTCGGAAACAGCTGAATCTATTAAAAAATAATTCACATAAACTAGGCTAATGCTATCTTTCTTCAGGGGTGGTACCATATGCATTTTAAGGAAAAAATTCATCCCTAAGGGTGGAAAAATAGGGGATGTAGATTGTATTGTTACTATTTAGGCTACAGCTACCTTGAACTTCTGATGTTCCTTAGATGACTCAAAAGGGGCTTAATTATCCTTTTAATAAAAAGTACAAGCCGACTTAATAACTTAAAAAAATTCCACATAAATTTTCCACAGCTACTAAAGTCGGAGTACTTAAATTCTTCAATACAAAATATTTTAGTACTGATTTCATTACTATTGTGTGAAAATTCTTTTACTGTTTTTAGTTTTAAAGTCGGTTTATACGTTAAAAGTATTTTATTATGTGAATTATAGTGACATAGTTGTGATTCACGGCGTTATAAACTATGTACCATTTTAATGTCTACCGTGACAAACAGTTTATTTAGAGATACAAGTAATATTCAAATCCGAGAAAAGGTATGTAAAGCCATACACACCTTAATTAGGATCGGAAGTCTCGAATGCTTTTTAATGTTTCACTAATTTGTTTGTTCGGTTCATTATTGTTTTATGCGTGTATGTTTACGAGAAAGTTGGTAGGTATTTGCGACAGTCGATTAGACCACTACGGATTCGTTTATGCTATTTACATTCTTATCACAAAGCCGTTACGCCGATAATAACGGTAGGCATTTAACTTGCCGTAAATTTTCTAACTTATACGTGTACATAATACATGAACCAAGTAGTTATAAAACATGCGACCAAATTGTATTTAACTAATGCGCTTGTTAAAATTCGACATAGTTTGAAACTAATTAGAGAATTACCTCATAAGTCATAACGATAGTAAAACATGTTTACGTAAATGTGCCTTATGGTTTTTCTTATAGAATATGACTGGCAAACGAACACACAGTCCTCATGATGGTAAGTGAATACTGTGGTCCAAAGACCTAAATCTCATCACCATCTAACCTAAAATATGATAGAGATGATGATGTGTTGTCACAAGGCTGGCCAACTCCAAAAAAGGTATTTACGGGATTTCTCAGCTCGACATCCTGGACTTGGGTATATTACGCGGGTCACAGCACACCACATACAAATTAGTTAAAAAAAACACTATATATTTTTAATCATTTAATTAAAAAAAAACCATACAAATGTTTGACAAACATTTTGAATGTTCCATTTAATTTATATTTTTGTTTTAAAACTGTACTTATTTTGCGCCCTTTAACAAGTTTTTTGTTATGCAATACGCAGTTATAAAATTCACTGCACTTGTGAACAGAACAACGATCGCTCTTCATCGTCACGCGAAATACACAAGGCGTAGGTATTAAGAAATGTTAATAATATGTAACAAATTAGTGTAGTTGGTAGTGGAGTTGGTACGAGTACGAGCGGGACGTCCCGGAAAATTCGGGACGGTTGGCAAGCCTAGTTGTCACCCCTAAGGACAAAGATATAATGCAGTTCACTACACGAAACACGAAAGGCAGCAGAATTAAGCTGCTATTTTACGCCTACGCTGGTATACTATGAGAGTGTGGTAAAATCGGCTTGTGTATTTTTTTATAGAATACGGTTGGCGAACGAGCACACTGTCCACCTGATGGTTAGTAGATGCTGTAGACCATAGACATCTACATCTATCCTCAATTAAGAATCAAAATGCAGATGCGTTGCCACCCCTGAGGAATAGGATGAAATGCGGGTTCTCTACACTCACCATACGAAACACAGCAGCATTGAGCTGCCATTTGACGCTGATATTCAGTGAGAGCGTGGTCCTTCCCCGGTCGAGCCGACCCATTCGGACTAAAACCATAATATAGTTGCAGCATGTGGCATGGTTATATTACGTACAACAATATTACATTCTTATCGCCAAGAGAACAGAACTAGTATGAACAAGGTATCTTAGTCTAGGGGTGACAACGCAGCTAGAGTATTCTTTGTGTAGTTGCTTGCAAGGTTGCAAGTGTCCGTGGACTTCAAGAGGCGCTTATTTTCAGGTAGCTAGTGTACTTGAATGTTTTAAAAAACCTCGTTAAATTATCTTTTTACACTTGATACACATAATAAAACACATTTCTTTCAATAAGGGAAACAAAATAGTAATTGATATATCTCCTAAGCAAATGGGAGTTAAAATTCGGGAATTATACATGTGATTTAAAATAAGGCGCGATAAATCCGTGAATCAGATTTAATTTCTAATTCAAACATAGAAAAACTGGTGCAAAGTCAGAGAATTTCCTTAAGTAGCAATCAGCAGATAGTTTCAAAATCCCTGCTCAAGTGTATAAAACATTCCACCCCACGATAAACGTATCGAAAGCGCCCAACAGATAACGCGTCTAGACGAAATAAATATTCGAAACACTCGAATGCCAGCTCGATGGCTCACTTGGCTAATCGTTTGGGTTGCCAGTTAAAAAACATTTGTTTTTTTACAGAACGGCACCCATAACCCACTGCCACTTTAAAAGGTTGAAGGCGAATCTAATAGGACACGTGCATTTGAGGCATTTAAAACGAGCTTGTGTGGAGATTACGGGTTTCGGTATGGTGTTTTGTCACTTGTTTTATGACCGTATTATTGTGTAAAGCGAAGATAAACTTCCACATACAGATGTAGCGGTAGCAACATAAAGCTATTACAACGTTACACTCAAAGAATTCTTTAATGTGTCATTTGATTCGCATAATTAACGCATTGCGTACATGTAAGCAACGTTACAGTTATAGAATATCACTATCAACTTTCATTTGGTGACTAGTTCGATTTTCAAAAAGAATCTACACATAGGTTGTACTGAAAACTTTATCGGGTATTGTTTATTGATTAACTTATTTTAACTTATTTTTAATTCCCGATGTTTCTTGCTTTATAGCACCGATGGTGGGGGGGGGGGTGGATGTTTGACGGGTCAATTGTTTTTTGGGACCAAAATTATCGTGTATATAGTTTTATTCAATGTGTAGTGTTCGCGTAAATTTAAGAAATCATTATGGGTATTGTTTAATTCTACTTTGAATGAAATTCTCTTGACATCGCTTTAGAAACGATATCGCCATTTCTTCTCACTATTTACATCGATCACTAATAAAAAGAAGTATTTTATAAGTGATCGATGACTATTTACAAAGTATAGTCTAGTGAGAATTGTAAATTAATAATTACCGTTACCGTTACAGCATATTAAAGTCTACTGTTGAACCTAGGCCTTCCCCATATTTTGGGGGGATATTTTCCACAGTTGCCACGTATGGCAACCGCAGATTTTTATTCGTTATTAGGAAGATGCTGTTGCCCATCTCCTGATTTGTATTCCTCTGTAATCTTTTACGACATCCACGGGGTGATATGGAGTAGTGGATAATTTAATAATTTATGAATAAAATTGTTAATTCTATATATACCCTTAATGTAGTTTTCATAGGAACTTTTTACAGTTTATGCAATGAAATACCTGCTGTTCCATCTTGTTTTTGTTTATTATTATTATTATTATTACTTTAAAAAAAACGTTTCCCCTACACTAGGATTTTCTCCTGTATCGTGGGGGCAGTTTACAAACATAAATTTCACAAGGACAAACATCCAGACCCGGAACAACTGTTTGTAGGCCATACAAACACTTATTCCGTGCGGGATTTGAAACCCGCGGCCCCCAGCGCAGCCACTCATTGCTAAGCCACTGCGCCACGGAGTCGACAATTTCAAAATCAAACAAAAAAAAAAACAAAGTTTTTATATTTCTATTGTTCCATCCTATTTGTTTTATGCCATGCTGGTCGAAAAAATCACTAACGTATTACATTAACATTACACATTAACGTACAAACGTGCGAACGAACATAACACACAGACATCCTTTTCAATACAGTAGGTAGTGTAAAAGATAAACGAAACATTAAAAAAAAACAAATTAGAAAGTCCTTTGTTGAAATTTCGATATATATAATATATAAGGCCCCTGACAACTTTCAAGTGGGAGGTTAAATATTTGCCTATCAAAGCAGAATATAATTTTCTTAAAGTTAACCTAACCACTAAGCTACCGCATAGTCTACTTCACCTGAAGATGCCTCGTGTAGACGAGAAACACATATCGTATTATCGACAATAGTGTGTCTTTCCTAGTGTTGTGGTGTTGGGAGCAGTGGTGCTGGGATTAGTGGTGGCGGGGATTGTGCACGCAATTGAGGGAGGGCGGGATGTGCTTTTAGAGAGGTACACTAGGTAAGAAAAATCATTTTATTTTATTGCGAACAAATTAATTTCTAACAACATAAATATAATGGATTTCTGTAAAGTAACCCCTGATTCTATTAATTATATAATTTTCTATAAATAATAAAGGCCAAAGTACAAAGTACAATTGGAATCGTTACACAAAAACCTAATAAGTACTCAAAGATGAGCATTGACAAGACAAAGATTGTGAGTAATTTTAGTGTGATACATATATCGATGTTTATGATATGTATTTTGTGTGTAGGTATTAGATACTCGGCCGAACCGCTTTTCGAAAATTGTAATAAAAAATTGCGTTCAATGTAGTTCAGAATCTTAAGACAAAAGTTTAAAATCATACTCGTGATGACTTCACGGAATCAGAACTAATAGGTAATAAATAGCTCCAAGGCACTCGGTGATATCACAATATCACTTTGTGTGATAATTCCGTAGTGAAGATATCCAGTGACAATAAAAATGTTTATAGGATGGGATGACAAACGAGCACACAGTCCACCTTATGGTCATCGATTAGGAATCAAAATGCAGATGCGTTGTCATCCATGAGGACTTAGGTGGAACGCCTCGTTTCCAGTAAAAAGGGTCTCCGGTTCTCTACACTCACTATACGAAACACAGCAGCACTAAGCTACTATTTGACGCTGGTATTCTGTGAGAGCGTGGTCTTTTCCCGGTTGAGCCGACCCATTCGTGCTACAACTATACTACTAATATAACTGCAGCAAGGCCCTACCATGTAAAAAGTATAATAACTGACATAGCTCAACAGATCAGTAAATTGAAGTTGCAATGGGCCGAGTATGTAGCTTGAAGAAATAAAAATCAACGGGGAATAAAGTTCTCGACTGGGGTGATGACCATTCAAAATTTTGGTCACGGGTTACGGTCTACTCTCTACGAAGACAAGTCACCTACGCAGGGTTACAGTGCATGAGCGTGTTCGCAAGACTTCGGGCTCTTACTGAGAACTTCATGACTGAAAACCTAATAATTGATTTTGGCCAAACCCGAGATTTGAATCTGGGACCACATGTTCGGTTGTCGCTCTTACGATCACTAGACCATCAAGGCAAATAAAATCATCATCATCATCATCATTATAGCCCTTCACAAGTCCACTAGGCCTCCCCCAACGTATGCCACAAAGCACGGTTCCGAGCCACCTGCATCCATCGACTTCCTGCATGTCTTACGGTGTACTCCATCTAGTTGAGGGTCGCCCTACACTTCGCCTACCGGTACGAGGCTGCCACTCGAGAACCTTTTTTCCTCAACGGTTGTCGGTTCTTCGAGCTATATGGCCGGCCTATTGCCACTTCAGCTTACTAATCCGTTGGGCTATGTCGGTCACTCTGGTTCTACTGCGGATATCCTCATTTCTAAGTTTATCACGCAGAAAAACCCCGAGCGTAGTCCTCTCCATAACTCGCTGAACGACTTTGAGCGTCTTCATACGGCCTTCACTGCTGGCCCTACACTTCGCCTACCGGTACGAGGCTGCCACTCGAGAACCTTTTTTCCCCAACGGTTGTCGGTTCTTCGAGCTATATGGCCGGCCCATTGCCACTTCAGCTTACTAATCCGTTGGGCTATGTCGGTCACTCTGGTTCTACTGCGGATATCCTCATTTCTAAGTTTATCACGCAGAGAAACCCCGAGCGTAGCCCTCTCTATATAGCTCGCTGAACGACTGTGAGCGTCCTCATTCTGCCTTCACTGCTGGCCACTGCAAATAAAATTAATAGTTTTTTTTTCAACGTTGTCTATATGAATATGGCACAATTACCAGGTTACGAGTTAATAGGGTTTCTTTTCAGTCTACAAGTCCAATTTTTGGCATCAAACAGCAGTCAAATCACTGTTCTATGTGCAGCTTGAAAAGTAACGTAGCGACAACACACCCACAGCTTTTTACTTAGTGTAGGTCCATGCAGTACATACTGTATCCGTATTAGCCATTTGCAGTCGTTAGTTCGTTGATCATCATGTGCTATAAAATTGTCTTGGTTACTTATATAATTTTTGACAAGCTTTATCGAATATCTTGAATCCATATATTGAAAATAACTCCTTGTTGCAAGAAACGACTGTCTCATTGAATAAGTTACGAATGACGTAAGAAATAAGAGTGCAATGTTCCAATTAGTTATAAGGGGGACAAATGGCATGCATCAAACGTGCGCATCGCAACATGGCCGCCCCCTAGCGAGTCGCGCGGGTGACAAACGTGCAAGCGACGTGCGCGAACCGTCGTGCTACGTGACAGAATTGAATCTTAACCTCTTTTTACATTATGTTACGCCTCAATCCCATACAGGAAACACAGATAGAGTCATTGCCTCATATTAATATTTAATATCCCTTTCATATACGAAACCGCTCGTGCGTAATCATGGAATATCACTGTCGTATAAAGATATTAAATTACCTCAACTATGTCCGCTTGCGACAATCTAACAACTCAATAATGACAACTAATAAAAGGACAGTACAACAATAATTTGCTACAATGATTTAATGCCGAGGAATAGTAGGGTGGGTGCATAATAACGTTTATATGAATTATCATGTCGACAAACCTTACCACGTCGTTGAAGATTTCATTTAAATGGTAATAACTAATAACATGCATTAGTAAGACAGAAAATCGAGTGATGTTAAATTGTGTAACAAGTCTCTCACAACAATTTATTTAAAAAGTATTTGATAGATATTCATAATTATGTTTTCGTTTGCAACTTCTGTCCATGATCCATTCTCATTTAAAGTGGCAGAAAGAAGTAGGAAGTAATAGGTAATAAGTAACAGATTCTGATTTATTAGCCGACTTGAAAATTTACAATTCAACTGTATCACGCCAAATCTTCGTCAATTGTAAACCGATCATGATGCTTATTTTTTTATAATTATACTTTCGAGGTAGTCCCATATAAACCTGCAGAAAACATTCAACCTTGTGGGTTGCAAAATAGGGCATAAAGTTTTTTTAATGTCACCCACTCAAAAGTCTACTGTAAAGGGTAATTTATTTTTAATAAAGAATGAAGCCGACTTTCTATGAACCAAAAAGTATGAAACAATTTCCCTGGTGAATGTGAAAATATTTTTTAGTTCTTTTAAATCAGCCAGTACTTTTCATTAAAAGCTATTTTTTTATTTAAAGTACCTAAGTTAAAACGATTGCAAACATTATATAGTTACTATTTAACTCTAAAAAGGCATATTTTAAAAGACGTCATGTCTGAAAAAAAACTAGTAACTAGTAAGTTGTCACGGTTGAAAACATTTCATAGAATATGAGTAACCCGATTCAATCTCTGCCGGCACCAAAGGGATTGCTCAATAACCCAATTAATTAATATTGTATTATTATAGTATAATATTTAGAGTGCCGGTGCCCAGCTGTGGGACGTATGTAAACATGACTTATGAGTAAAAGAGACAAATAAAGTGTCAAAAAATGTTATTGAAAAAATACCAATGCAAGTTTTCCCGTCACTTTCCTCCACGTATCTTGAAGTAGTACTAGTTGAATGTGTTGCCATAAAATTATATCAAAATAGAACAAGTATTATGTTAGAATAAAACAAAGGAGCGAATCGGATCGCACGGGCCACGGTAGCCGATCAAATGCGCCGCGAGTTATCCGTGAAAATGCGAGATTGTAGAGTTGTATACCTACGCTCTTGAGTATTAATTAACAGAGTAGTTCGTGTGGTAAACGGTTCGGAAGTCATCGTGTTAATAAGTATTTCATGATTAGTTTAATAACAACTTTCATATTTCCTACCACAACTGGGCTCCTTTACATTGCTAATGCGATTTCGGAGTAACGTAGCGTCGTGGGCCTATTCTGTACTGTACTGTATTCAGTACACCTATTCTGTCGTACTCTACTTATAAGCGAAATATTTTTATCATACACATAGAAAGTCTATTTACGTTACCTTGAGATATTTCAAAGCCGTACACGTACATGATAAGTTTTCAAATATAATTCATTAATATTCCTTATTACAAATAATTTTAATAATCTCATTAAAATTAATAGATGGTCAACTTTATTAATATATAAATAATAATATTTAATATTTTGATTAATTAACCAATAATAAGAATTAATATTTCAGGTGTAATCTTTAAATTTAATTTTGTAATGGATCTTTGTTGTGTGTATCAAATAAATTATTATTATTATTATTGTTATTTACATGATTATCAACATACATATTATTATAATACGTCATATGTTGGCACTTGAAAATAAAAAACTAATATTATTTGAAGGGCAATCAATGTATGTAGCTTTCTGAAGTTTATATGTTTTTTTTTTTAATAAAGAAATGTGCATTTTTCCAATTAGGCTATTACAGGTGAGTTAGGGAAAGAGGCAGCTATACGAAATCCAATATAGATCTCATGTCTCCCAATAGATATCGGGACGTCTGGTGCTACAAGAGCTTACGCGCATGTCAATAGGGGCAATTATGACAAATACGTCCTACAGAGGGACAGGCCATGAGCCGGTAAATGTCCAGGTTTGGACATATCCAAAACTAGACTTTTACGTGCTTATGATTAAGAACGAGAAAAAACCGTAACACGAAAAACCTTTAACGATTTTAATTATTACTATCGCCTATAATACGGCTTTGTAGAGCGTCGTCTCTGCCGCACGTAATAATAATGGACTAGTATGTATTAACATTTGTTAGACAATTCCTTGCCTCCAAGCCTTCAAGCCATTCAGCGTGGTAGGCGTTAAAATCAGCAAGCATCAAGATCTCTTCGGATTGGACCTGTTGTAGCACGTAGTCTGCAGCCATTTGGACGTAGTCGATGAGTCGGTCTGTGTCGGCATTAGTGCTATGGGACCTATAGAGCGTTGATTTATTCTCGAGTGGTAGCCTCGAACCGGCAAAGCGAATTGTAGGGCAGCCTCCCCCCCCTGCCCATGAGACAGACAGGAAGGAAGTCGATAGATGCAGGTTGCTTAAGACCGTGCTTTGTGGCATTCCTTGGTACGCCTTTGTACAGCAGTGGACTTGTGTAAAACAGTGGCTGTAATTATGATGAAGATGATGAAGTGCTTTGTTACGAAATATAACATTATACCTTGATGAAATAAAGATTTTCCAACTCTATAATATTTATTTTAAGTGTGAATTGCAGTAATAACGCTCTACAAATTCGAAGCAAACCGATCGCACCCTATAGTCTCTATCTAAAGGTAGATGTATAAAGTTTACGGCCGCAGACTATACTACAAATTTTCATAATTACAAAGTAACGATTGAAATTAAACAAACAAATAAAATAACTCGAGAATTTAATTGGGTGATGTTCGCTTTACCACAAAGTTGCTTTAGACTGTTTCGCACGTTACTTTACTACCGACATTGTGCATGCGCAGTTCCATTGTCCGACACGGTTCGAATACGTCGTGTACTGCATTAACACGTGCCAACCTCTCAACGAAAATCCCACACAAAAAGCTCGTGACCCGCGCCTTACGGTGCCAGTGAAGGGAACCGAATGCAAGGCGCATTAAAAATGAACACACATGCCTTTTCAACTCTTTATATTAACCATATTTGCGAAATACCCTTTTTACTGGAAACGAGCCATTCCATCTCAGTCCTCACGGGTGACAACGCATCTGCATTTTGATTTTTAATCGAGGATAAATTTAGATGCCTATGTGCCACAGCTTCTACTTAAAATTAGGTGGAGTGTGTGCTAACGTTTGTCATCATTTTTCTATAAAAAAAATGGTAACAATCCGGTTGAGGCGATGAAATACAATAATTAAATCATGAAAGTTTGCAACATCGTCTCGCGCGAGTTATATTCGCAAATCTATATTGTCGTTAGATTGTTATTTTATTTTTTCACAAATTGCGTTACATGTGACTTGATTTTTAATGGAGGATAGATGTAGATGTCTACGCAGCAACCACTTACCATCAGGTGGACTGTGCTCGTTTGTCACCCTATTCTATAAAAAAAAATTCAATTCTTAATTTCTGGGAAGGGATCTTTTTTATGAAAAGGCCACGACTTAACTAAACTTCCACCTAATAAGTGGTGATAAGAGGCTTAAATGTTGAACTGGTAAATCTAGAAAAATAGATACTACTCTTAAGGACGCGTTTGCAAATCAACCAAAATTAGGGTGTTTTTCGGTAGATTTTGTGACAAAACTAAACCAAATCAATTATAAGTAAAAACTACCATGTATAGATTGGTTCTTCATCTGCAAATGTCTGTAACTCTTTTGTTGAAAATAGTAGTTTTTTATATTGTAAAAACGAACTTTCGTTGCCATTTTCTACAAAATTAACGATACCGGCTTGTGTTTCGGTATATGTTTTGGTCTATTATCAACATATTTAAAAAATTTAAAAAATACTATGACAGACATATTCAATTAAAAAAACCCTGAGTTTATTTTTTAACAAAATGTCACAAATAGTCGTAAAAAAAATAAAAACTGATGCACATTTTTTCACATATTTTGGTAATACGGATGAATCATAATGTATTGCAATAAGGGCTATTTTATTGTTGGTGCCTGCTTTGATTTATTGTACAAAGATTTCGATGAAACCACAGTCCGCGCTCGGCCGCTGTCGTGAGTGGACACTGTATCGCCTGTTTGCAGTGGCTCATTCTGAAAAGATCGCTGTACATACACAAAATATTAGAAAAAAAACAAATTGGAAACATAAGTACTTGACAAGTGATAAAATTATTATTTTTATACTCACAGTTTTTTATTTCGCTAAAAATAAGTAGGATATATAAACTTACCTACTACTGCAACTCCTGGACGAGCGGAACTAGGTGTGCCGAGTTTGGGCTCGTTTTGTTGGTTATGATGAGACCTTACCTCCGCACTTGATGGTGTGACCTGAAGGTGTACTTTCGCGACCGCTATTTGAACTTCTTGTAGAGTAAAACTAGGTGTGCCGAGTTTGGGCTTATTTTGTTAGTTATGATGAGACCTTACCACCGGACTTGATTGAGTGACCTGAAGGTCTAAATCGGTGATTGCAACTGGAACTCCTAGACTGGTAGAACTAGGTGTGCCGAGTTTGGGTTCGTTTTGTTAGTTACGATGAGACCTTACCACCGGACTTGATAGAGTGACCTGAAGGGGTAATTCAGTAACTACTGCTGGAATTTCTGAACGAGTAGAACTAGGTGTGCCGAATTTGGGCTTCGTTTTGTTAGTTATGACGAGTCCATACCTCCGGACTTGATGGAGTGACCTGAAGGTGTAATTCAGTGATTACAAGTGGAACTCCTAGACTTGTAGAACTAGGTGTGCCGAGTTTGGGTTCGTTTTGTTAGTTACAATGAGACCTTACCACCGGACTTGATTGAGTGACCTGAAGGTGTAATCAGGTGGTTACAAATGGAACTCCTAGACTAGTAGAACTAGGTGTGACGAGTTTGGTTTCGTTTTGTTAGTTACGATAAGATCTTACCACCGGACTTGATGGAGTGAAATTCCGCACACCTAGTTCTACTGGTTCAGAAATTCCAGCAGTAGTTACTGAATTACCCCTTCAGGTCACTACATCAAGTCTGGTGGTAAGGTCTCATCATAACTAACAAAACGAACCCAAACTCGGCACACCTAGTCCTACAAGTCTAGAAGTTCCACTTGTAATCACCGAACTATACCTTCAGGTCACTCCATCATGTCCGGTGGTAAGGTCTCATCATAACCTACAAAACGAACCCAAACTCGGCACACCTAGTTCCACCAGTCTAGGAGTTCCAGTTGCAATCACCGATTTACACCTTCAGGTCACTCCATCAAGTCCGGAGGTATGGACTCGTCATAACTAACAAAACGGAGCCCAAATTCGGCACACCTAGTTCTACTCGTTCAGAAATTCCAGCAGTAGTTACTGAATTACCCCTTCAGGTCACTCCATCAAGTCCGGTGGTAAGGTCTCATCATAACCAACAAAACGAACCCAAACTCGGCACACCTAGTTCCACTAGTCTAGGAGTTCCTATTGTTGTAATCACCAAATTACACCTTCAGGTCACTCCATCAAGTCCGCAGGTAGGTAAGGTCTTATTATAACTGACAAAACCAGTTTAAAGTCCAGAGCTAACATCTCACTACCAGTAGAGGGCTTCCAGTGCCAAGCAGTCTTTGGAGCAGGTATTCATATTTCGTATCGAAGTATATTTCTGAGGTAGGTATAAGAAATGAAAAACAAATTCAATCTTTCAAATTATCAAAATAATTTCATTTGACTACGATTCCCACAGCCAACCGTGCGTACACTAGTGTGTGTGTGACTTTTGTCAATGTAGTAGTGCGATTCTATACCTATCCATTTTGTAAACGCGTCCTTAAGTGCCAAATTATAGTGGTCTCGAAAGTATGGCAAGATTTTCAATCTTTTATTGTGCGTATCACGATTTTAGATCTGTTAAGCCACGACATAACTGCATAACGACTGCAACGCGATGGGGTCGGCACGACCACAGAAGGATCACCTTCTAACAGAATACCGACGTAAAATATAACTATACCTTCCTTCCATCTTAGTTTACTTTTGATTCTTAACGAGGAAAAACACCTGTGGTTATGAGCCACAGCATCCATCCTTACATGTATTTATTGTACTTAATAAAAGCTGAGTTAGTAATTAGACTTAACTTTGAAGTCAATTGTTTGAATTTTAAATATATTCTGAATATTAGTAAATGATCAAAGTTGGTGGACTCAGTAAAGTCCAATTCCAATACATGTGGCCTAAAAATTAAGTGTACCTAAATTTTAAAAGAAAACCTCTTTTAAATTTTTATTTTTAATATTTATTTCGCCCGAAAACAACCCCAAAATTTCGACATTTAAAAATTTTGTCCAAATATTTCTGTTTTTAGATCTGGTATTTCTAGGGCCACATCAACCACTTACGATCAGAAGTACTGTGTGCTCGTTCGTCAACCTATCCTATATAATGATTCATTTAAACTTACAATTAAAAACTACAAAAAAACTATGGTACTAAGATATACCCGACCACAAATAAAAACATATACAGAAGAATTGAGAATCCTCTTTTTTAGGGTTCCATAGTCAACTAGGAACCCTTATAGTTTCGCCATGTCTGTCTGTCCGTCTGTGTTCGCTTAATCTCTGTGACCGTTAGCACCAGAAAGCTGAAATTTGGTACCAATATGTGTATCAATCACGCCGACAAAGTGGTAAAATAAAAATTGGAAAAAATGTTTTATTAGGGTAGCCCCCCTATATGTAAAGTGGGAAGTGATTTTTTTTTTAATTTCAACCCTAACGTGTGATATATTGTTGGAAAGGTATTTAAAAATGAATAGGGGTTTACTAAAATCATTTTTTGATAATGTCAATAATTTCGGAAATAATCCCTCCAAAAGTAAAAAACAATGTGTCCCCCTCTAACTTTTGAAGCATAAGTTTAGAAAATATGAAAAAAATCTGAAAAGTAGAACTTTATAAAGACTTTCTAGGAAAATCATTTTGAACTTGGATGGAAACAACAGGACCCACTACCGGGAGCAGTTGCAGGAGCGCGGAGCGCTGCTGGAGCGCGAACATAATGGATACCCACCTTTAAACTCATAAGTGGGAACACTTATTGTGACGGACGGGAAACTACGGAACCCTACACTGAGCGTGGCCCGACACGCTCTTGGCCGGTTTTTCTTGAAGCCGGTTGAATTTGTTTATCGGATCTCGTAGCCCGATATGGCTATAAAGGGAAATGTTTACTCCTAAATGGTTTATTAACGTTCTTCCCTCAAAAGGAGCTCGATCAATTTGTGTCCTTTGAAGCACCCACAACACAACGAGCATGCAAGCGAGATGAACGTTAACACGTTAATTTGACTCAACAATATAACACCATAATATATAATTTTGCTAAAGTCAGCTATTAACAATACATATTACAACTCGCGACTTCGAATACAGATGGAAGTATTTTTATATTTTATAGACAGATAACTAATAGATACATATTATAAAGTGGGGGCGGTATCTAATAGAATACGCCACTATGTAACGTGATAGATCCACGCCACAACTATAATATTATGGTTGCAGCACAAATATGGCCGGCTTGACTAGGTAAGGACCACGCTCTCACATAATACCAGCGTAAAACGCGTATAGTGAGTGTAGAGACCGTGTGCTGATTTATCATTCTATTATAATAATAATGTCCTCCAGACCGAATTTCGGCCACGGCGGCCTGCCTCAACGGAGGCTAGCCATCGGCGCAGGACAGGATTATAGTGCACAAGTGTATGCGCACAGCACAGGTGCACTCTTTATTCCCTCATTCTCATAATCCGATGGAACGGTAAACCGACACGACCGGAGAGAGATCAGGCACAGGAACAACGGCTTTACGTGCTTTCCGAGGCACGGGGGTGAGACACCGCCAACTTCCCATCGACAGCTATGAGAATTTGACAGAAAAACTCAATAATTGATTTTTTGGCCCGACCAGGGATTCGAACCCAGGATCTCATGATCAGCAGCCGCACAACTACAACCGGTAGACCAACGAGGCAGACTATTTTATTCTATTATAATACCATTATAAAAAATATGTTTCATAAACCCGTTACGTTATACTAATATAAGTATAACTCTCAATTTCAATTTTTCAACGTCACCTGCAAGCCATGCACTCTTCTGATTGACTGACAAAGCTCTGGCGGGATTGCTATAGCCAAAATCTGTCTCAAAGCTAAGACATCAGTGCCAATCCCTGCTCAACAATCATCCTGTCCGGTATGTTGTTTTTAACTAAATTTGTTGTAGTTATAAAGGTCCACATCTAAGAATGGATTTATAAAAGCTGGTATAGACGACCAAAATAAATTTACTTTGATAATCTTAAAAATTTGATTTCTTTTAACGATAAGCACCCACATAAAGCACCCGGATTTTTTATAGAATAAAGGTGACAAACGAGCACACAGTCCACCTGATGGTAAGTGGATGCTGTGGCCCATAGACATCCACATTTAACCTCGATTAAGAAAACGCAGACGCGTTGTCACCCCTGAGGAATAAGAATATGCCTCGTTTTCAGTAAAAAAGGGTCTCCGGTTCTCTACACTCACCATACGAAACACAGCAGTATTGAGCCGCTATTTTACGCTGGCATTCTGTGAGAGCGTGCTTCTTCCCCGGTCGAGTCGACCCATTCGTGCTACAACTATAATATAGCTGCAACGTGGCTCTATAGCACGTACCTTGGCTTGCTAAATATAGGCAAATATTTTTAAGAAATGCATGAGTTAAATGCAGGCCTTTGTACAGTAGACTTAAGCAGAGATGTCTTAGATGCTTCGTCTAAGAGAGCGTTAGCTACGTCACATTATTTAGATTTATTGTGAACTTGTTTCAAAGTACTGATACTGTAATACTTTTTAATTAGTACAAAATTCTGAAATTTGTCATACATACACATTATAAGAAAATACTTCATTTTAGAGGCATTATTTTAATTTTAGTTGGAAGAAAAGAATTAATGTATTTTTATAATAAACATAGTACAGACAATTAAAATTTTTAAAACTATAGTGAAATGTTTCTTAGATTTTTAGTTCAGAACACACACAAATATTCAAAGTTGCGGTAAATACAAAAACTTAAATGAACACAAATATTTTCACCCCACAATATGTTTATGAAGGGCAGCATAACATTGATTTTCAGCTACCGCCTGAATTTTTTACAAATATTTAAATTTATTATCGGCTTCCTTCCGTAATTTGTTATTACCCACCCGAAAATTCACAACATATGAACCTTAAAATGTATATTTACAATTTTATTAACTTTAAACACGGAATATTTAATGTACTGAACAAAATAATAATTCATAAAATTGTTCAAAACGAAATAAAATTACAAAATATAGCTAATAATAAAATTACAATATAAAGCTATGAGAGAAAGAGAGAAAGCAAATGTGCGCGCGCACTGCTCTCTCTTGCTTATATCCCCCACTCAACCTCCCAGCCTCACCCTATCACACTTTTCGTAACGCTTTCGTCACGCGTTCGCCAGCTTACTACCCAAGTCAAGCTGCCAACAAATTGTAATATAATCACTCGTTTGCTTTACCACTCGGTAACTTATCTTTTAGTTACTTACCGCGGCATGCAAAGGGCTTTTTGGAATGGATATTCTTAACCTCTCAAACGCCAAGCGTCCAAATTTGACCACTTCGATATTCCGTCAAAATTCAAGAGGTCAAATTCGACCGCACCCACCCACAGCACTTTAACCCATAAATACTTATGTTTAGAGACTACTTTTCTATGAAGAAGTTTGGCATTATAGAATCAATATGAAATTTTCTATCCTCTAGTGGAATAAAAATAGTTAGTCTATGGATTTTCATTTATATTCTACGTTCATTACGTTCGCCATTTTCATTTGGATGTTGTTGCGTTGATTTTTGGATTTTTCTAGTGTTTTACTATAGTGTTTTATTATAAAATTGTTATAAAAGTTTTTGTGTTAATATAATTTATCTTTTTCGTAAATAATTTCGAGTAATATATAGAAATAATTGTGATTTTCACGGTGCCGACATCCGCCTGGTACGTTTTTTTTTTGTTATCAAAATACAATTTTTTTTTGTAATGAAGTAAAACCTGACTTTTGTTTAGACCACAGGATAGAGAATTTTGTATAGATTTCATAATGCCAAACTTCTTCATAGAAAAGAAGTCTCTAAATATTGGTTTTAAGTGCTGGGGCTGGATGTGGTCGCATGCGGCCGCTCGGAATTTTATGGTGATTGAAAGATTAATGTTTACCACGTTTTCTCTACTATAGTAATATTTACAATAATTTTAAATACAACGAAATATTTGTTATGATTATAAATATTGAAAGATAAGCAATTAAATATTTCAATTACTACATAAGACTAAATTCCGTATTAACATATATAATAGTCAAGTCGCGTCGTGAATAGAACGCCCTATTCGCCTGAGAAGACTAAACAATTTTCGCATAATGATGTTCGTTTCATCGCTAAATTACAAAGCTAAGAGGAAGCGTGATCATAGACATCGATTTATTTTACATTCATTCTTTTGATGAATAAGTTAACAACTTATTTACGTTGCTCAGAGATCGTGGGTATATTGTAAGCATAACCTTAAGAACTTGAATAAGTGCTTTCGCACGAAATAACGAGTGACAGAATAATATTGATCTAAATTGGGCGCATTTCGTGGTATCTTCATTAAATTTCTGTTTTTCGTTCAACAAAATTAACAAAACCTCAACAAAAATTTAACAAAAACTCTTTATAAAAAAACTACAAACACAACTTTTTAAAATGACAAATAGCAAGACGATAAAGTGTAAAAGGTTCAAACCATTAATCCCAGTTCGCAGAATACACTACACAGTATTGTAACATTTACTTTATTGAAATAAAACTAATTTTTACGGATTTTATCGCGTATATTTAACTTATTTTATATTCCCGACGTTTCGAGCACTTTATTCCTATATTATACCTATGGTCACGGGAGGTCTGAGGTGTTCGACGTCCCAATGTCATAGTTAACTACGGCTACCTTGAGATTAAAATTATAAATTTTTGTTCCGATCTTCGCAGTATGAACTTAGTATAGTAACTTATAATAGTAACTTTTTTTAACTTTTTAACTTGTGTATTCACAGACTGCAAACTGCTCCGGGAAGTCTACAGTCTGTGAACACGTACAGAATCCTAGTGACCATGGGTGCTGTAAAGTGCTCGAAACGTCGAAAATATAAAATAATCATTATTTATTATGTTCGTCACTATCAGCAACGTCATTATAATGGTAAGATCGAATCCATGAGATTAAATTATTTTTATATATAAGTACGGTATTTATATAACTAAAATTAAAAACTAGTACACTACACTAGATGATTTCATTAAAAGGAGTTTTACAATTAGCCTCCCTGCATAAGGTATCCCTGCATAATGGTATCATTACTTAAGTCTATCAAACTCTATGAAATAAGGGGTCGATCAACATTAACTGTTACCAGGCTACCACTCGAGAATTACTCTTTTCCAATGGGTAATACATTGGTCTACATGTAATATTAACAGAACTTGATAATGAAAAGAATTTCGTAGCGTGCTAAATAAAATTCTACGACAGTATTTAATACCACTCCCAAAGGTAAAAGAAAACTGACAGCCCTAAAATTACTAGGGGCAGAGTATTAATGCTCTAAATGGGTCGCTCTGACCCTCCGATATTCTAAATCCCTTCACCAAACCAATGAAATATGGAACAAAGAGAAAACGGGTTTTGATGTACAATATAAGCGAATAAAGAGAGCTGTTTATTGGGCACACCTTGTTGCCATGTAAAAGTGAGTTTTAATAAGTTACGAGGGGACTTCATAAAGGGTTGGGTTGGAGTGTACGTGATTGTGTTGCATAGTAAATATTTACAGCTTATTAAAAATTACTCATTTCGTATTTAAATTTCTTATTTGTAGCATCCATTCATCGAGTTTGGGTGATTGTGACAATAGAGTGTTTCAATTTAAATTCCATAATTTAGTACCTATAATTTAGAAGTATTTAGACGTCTAATTTGGAATAGTTTATCGTTTCTAATTTGGAAAAGTTATATTGTTTAAATATGAATGGTAATAAATTAATGATAAAATTAATTATAGTTTTCAAATAAATTTGTCGTTACGTTAGCGCCCAACCTACTGTAAGTTAATTGTACGATGCCTATAACCTACGCGCAAGTACAAGCAATAAGTTGACAGAGTTTTAGCGCAGTCTTATAAACGATATGCCAGCGCATAAAATACGAACAAATAAACATTAACTTTCATATATTAGATTTAAGTATTTTAAAATTGACAATAATAAGTGTTATGAGCGTCGAAATCAATCTGAGTCAATTTTAGAATAGAAATGAATTTTCCCATAGTCAGTTACTTATGATAATACAGTAACCATAACAATGTGTGCGATATTTAAATAATGCATGACATAGTAGGAACAACTTACCTGACGAACCTGCTTGTACTGCTCCTCAAAGCTCCATCCAGCAGCGCTGCCTTCTGATGATGATGAAGACGCGGAGCCAGCGGGCTGCGCGGGGGGCGGCGGCGCGGGTGCTAGGAAAGCGGGGGGCGCATATGGGAACCCCCCAGTGGCCCCCGCTCCCGCAAGCGCAAACACGCTACTGGGGGTCGACAAAGGTGCTCCTTGCGCCAAAGAGGCCAGTGACGAGAGGTGCGGATGGAGCGAAGTCTTGAGCGATTCAAAGTCATCGCGGACCTAGGAATTAAAATTGTATTAAAACTTTCCAAAAGCTGTGCCAGATCCTTTAATTTATAAAAAGGAATTAAATCTAGCAAAATTCAAAATGCATTATTACTGTCTCTCTTGACGATAGCAATAAAAGATTTTTACGTGGTCGAGCCACGTTGCAACTATATTATGGTTTTAGCAAGAATAAGTTAGCTCAACGCGGGAAGTACCAGGTTCATCACCACGCTCAAAGAACACCAGTGTTAAATAGCAGCTTAATGCTGCTGTGTTTCGTACGGTGAATGTAGAGAACCGGAGATGCCTTTTACCAGTAACGATGCACTCTATTTTAGTCCTCAAGGGTGACAATGCACATGCACTTTTATTCTTAATCGAGGATATATAATATGTCATATAGGTATCATACATCCTCGTATAGGCCACAGATTTAACATACCATGTGGTAGACTGCGTGCTCGTATGTCACATTTATTTTTTAAAGGAATAGATGTCTCACAACTTTGAGGTTTTTCTAACCTTTTCTATTTCCCTCTTACGACAAAATGGGTTTGTCACCACCAGATGGCAATATAAATAAAAGAAGTATGCCCACTTTCCAAACATTACAGGTCGCGTCTACCTACAACTACTGTTGCATAAAATCAATTATTGTTTATAATAACATAATAACTTTTTATTTAGAGGCCAGGGAAAAATGTTATAAACTATATAAATAAGTTTTTCAGGTTATAACCTGTCAACTGTACACTATGCCGTGGAAAGAAAAATAACTTCCACACCATAGTAATAAACCACAAAAAATCGAGACTAATCATAAAATAATAAGATAAGTAACAAAAAACAATTGGTTATTTTGAACATTCATAATTCATAAACTACGTGACAAATTAATAAGATTTTCATAGTCTGTGAAACGAAATGTGTAAAAATACGTTTTTTTAAATATATATTGTCATGGCTTCTGGGCTTTTAAGTCATTGTTAAACGCATTCCGTCTCCAAATGTCTATTGAGAATGATAAACATCGTAATATTACTTTTTATCCTGGCTTTATTGGAAAATTCAATTATGCGATACGAAATAAGCAAAATAAAGGCAATTTTATAAGATATTTTACAACATATCACGCGTTAGAAAATTTTCAGGTCAAAATTGGACATGATTCTTTGTCTTAATAAAAGAATAATGTTTGTTATAAATACATTTATCTTTACATACCTTCAACTCCCTCTCAAGTGGGCGCGGCGAATTCCTTTGATGAGGGTGGTTCAATTGGTGATTATTGATCGGCTGGTGGTTGATCGCGGCATGGTGGTTCATGTTGTGCTGCTGGTGCTGAAGCGGCTGCAGCGATTGATGTGGCTGGTGTTGATGCTGGTGGGGTTGGTGCTGGTGGGGCTGATGGGGTGCTGGTGCGTCCCGGCCCACACCCTCATCCGAGCTTTCACAGGACTGCTCTCCAGACGATTCACCTTCTGACCGTGCCGACTGTGAATAAAATGGATAATGAGTCAATTTGTTCTATTGTTATTTAGAGCTAGAACCAATATATTTTAGCATATGTTACTTTTATTCGTCATTGTCGAATATCTTAACTCGTCCAGTCACATATATTATGAAGAGTTTTTTACCTATTAAAATGAAAAAAATAATAAAACTTTCTAAATGTTTAAACTATTTAAAAAATAAATAAGTGCGTGCGAATATCAATAAGCATTTGATTTAATTTTGTCATCATTTATCGTTATGTATTTTTATTAAGTGGAAACCCGCGCGATTTTTTTTATAGAAGAGGGGGCAAACGAGCATGCGGTTCACCTGATGTTAAGTGACTACCGCCGCCCATGATCAACCGCAACACCAGGGGAATTACAGTTGCGTTGCCGGCCCTTTAGAAAGGAGTAAGCTCTTTTCTTGAAGGTCCCCGGGTCGTATCGGTCCGGAAAAATCTCCGGTTAGTAGTTATTGTGCGAAAATATTTTTTTATTCTTTTTAATTTTTAAGTTATATATATATATATATATATATATATATATATATATATATATATATATATATATATATTTCAAATATCTGCGAATGTGTGAGAGAGTGGTAACGATTAAAGTGCTAGTTGTTAAGACAAATACCCTCTTAAAATTTACTCATTAAACTATTTTTTTTTACAAATTAGAACCTTCAAACTAAATACTTGATACCGGCAAATGTACTAGTCTAGTGAGTTTATAAGATAGAACAAAAAACAATAGCTATTGTCATTTAGAATTCTTATTTTAATCTCATATATGACGCCTATAAAAATTCTAAACGACGAATGTGATTTAATCAAACATAATAACACTCTTTTAGAGGTTTATTCGTGTCTTATTTTAACTGCATACAGAAGGCAAGTGCTTTTAACATGAAAAGCATCTACTGGAACCGACAATTATATATAAATGTCGCGAGGCGTCAAGAACGCCCATAAAAACTTAATAATAGCGACATCGTTATTACTGTCATTTATTCTTGATAATTTTATGAAATGTTCTTGTAATTATATTCAGTAATGATTTTACATAGAATTGTAAACCTTTTCTGCAATCTCAAAAACAATAAATAATTTACTCCCTCCAATTATATTCATTCGTTCGTTATTCAGAATAAACAATTAATTAACAATATAATAAAATGCAACCGTGTCGTGATGGTGTTGAAATCCCATATTATCATCAACCCCATATCATCACGAGGATGTTGAAAGAGGAGAAATGAAATAGGAATGCGCAGCAGTATTTTCCTGATAATACTGCAAAATAATAAAAAACTACGATAGCTAACTCTAAGCCGACAACTATGAAAATATCCCTTATAAGGCAATTTATGGGGGATGCCTAAGTTCATGTATGGATTAATAGGGGATTGTTTAACATTCTTTGAAATTACAAATAAACAATAGCATAACACTGTCTAGTTTTTTCTTTACTTATATATATACACTCGAGAAGCCCAGTTATTGACTATGGGTTTAGTTCTAAAGTTAAACGTTAAGAATATAGAGTTAAGATGCCTTACAAGATACGTACGAACGAATTGCTTGTGGATTATTATGATGAAGCGGTTTAAATGATTTTTCTTTATAACTTCAAAAGCGCCCCATATTGAAGTATGACAAACCTTCTAGGAGGTCTATGGGATCTTAGTCAGTTGATCTAAGGTTGAGTGGGGGATGGGGTCGGACCATCATTAAGAGTAAAAAATTGGGAATAAATAACGTGATTCTAGTAGTAACCTTCAACTTGTGCTGTTTATGTTATCACTCAAGACTGTAAAGTGTTAATTTAAAGTAGAACCTATTTTAAAAAGTTAAAAAATCCATATAATATGTAATAGCTTATAAAATCGGGCCCTTTCTCGTAATTCTTTGATACTTAAAATATGAAATATATATTAATATTTTTGAATCATTAACCATTTACTTTATATATTGGTATTACGTATTAAATTAAAAAGTATAAAACTAATTCTCCTAATTTTTAATAATATATACGAGCAAAGTATTATTACTTTTGTAGAAAATTATTGGTAGTCACCAGTAATTAATAAAATTGTTCTCTAGGATAAAAAGTCAAAATTATATCTTCATGCATTACAGCATTACTGACATACACATTAATTACATATATTTTGTTAAAAACTCTTAACATTTCTAAATTCAGTCTCTTTAACTATTAAATTAATTTTTTTTCGTTTGTTTGCAATCTAGTTCCGTTTGTCCGACATATTACGATAATTGGCTCGTGGTTGCGTAGCGTAGGTAAACACAGCGCTCGAGGCTTCAAAACTGTTCAATTACTATCCAAAGTATTTGCGTGCATGTGGTATGACTCTATAAACCTATATAATATTGACTGCATCATCGGCAGATGGCAGTGTCTTCGCAAATCGCCTTAAGGCCTCATTATTACTGAAACTGTCCTTTCCAAGAAAATAAACAAGTATAATTCTCGGCATAACACAATTCACATTAACAAACAAAAATGTTATACTTTATAATTGTCATTTTGATTATCAACAAAAACAAAAGCACAAGTGGCAGATAGCCAAATTAGTTTCCTTTTAAACCTAATTTTAATACAATGAAGATAAAATACCTTCATTGAAAAAGACATGTGACATGTGACTCTACATTAACCCCTAATGCTGGTCAAAATAAATACACTAGTATGTTGATCTTCACCACCAATTCAGTAAGAAAAATTTCTTATTAATTAACGTAAGTTTTTGTTTATGGGTATAAGTAGATTGTAAGCTTCTGAGTAACCACTAACCAGCAAGGGGATTGAGTACTTGTTTATAATCTTAAACAACAACAAAAATACATAGGTACCAAGTGAACACATAGGTAACATATCAATCACCAAAACATATTATCAGTGTCGTGCAGCATACTTCCAGGGAGAATTTGCCGTGATCGAAACGCTTTGATAATTTCCGTTTTAATTGTAAATTGTAACACCGCGGGATGGTTGGCGGCGTACTCCCCCCGTCGTCGAGAGTCGAGTTAGACGCAAAGAAAGAGCCTAGAAGATCGGCTTTCTCCTTTGCGGTGTAGGCCAGTGAGTCGTCCTCCCTGTGCAGAGATGGAAGAGATGGCTGACAGAAATTCCCCTGGACAGCCTTGGCGAGAGACCAGAATGCACGGGTTCCAGAAGGAAGACGAACTAGTCTCTCGCCAATTCTGCCTATGTGCTCTGACTTTGCCTTGGCAATGACTCTTTTGAAGGACCTAGAGGCGGAATTATACTTCTTTTTTAGAGCGCTGGTGTTTACATCCCTGGACGCTGATGCGTCAGCCCAGGCTCGGTAGCACTCCTGCTTATAGCATGATGCTATTTTACAGGAGCGACCAAACCATGGCTGAGATTTGCCTCCAATGGGCACCACAGAGGAAGGAATAAAAAGTTCCATACCCTGAAGTACCACATCAGCGACAGAATCCGCAACAACGTTGGGATCGTCCGGCGAGAAGCAAACCCGCCCCCAAGGGTAGGATGCAAAGAAAGACCGCATCCCATCCCAATCGGCTGACCTATAGTGCCAAACACTGCAGAATGCAACCGCGATTTCAGCGTGAGTGGCACCACACTCCGGACAAGACAATGGTCCGAGGAGCCTAAAGGGGCGTCGACTGAAATCTGATATCCGTCCGGGTGAGAGGTCAGCAGAAGGTCCAACAGGGAAGGTGCATGATCCTCCACATCTGGAATCCGCGTAGGCGAAGTAACCAGTTGTGTCAGACCATATGCCAAGGCAAAATCATGAACAGATCTCCCCGCATGATCGGTTAAACGTGAACCGAGCCATTCGGCGTGATGGGCGTTAAAGTCGCCGAGGATCACGATCTCTGCGGAGGGGATCTTCTGTAGCAACGAATCTGCAGCCATTTGGACGTGGTCGAAGAGTCGGTCTGTTTCGGCATTACCGCTATGGGACCTATAGAGGCACCCGTAGACGCGCGGATGGTCGTCGCTGTCTACGCGTAGCCAAAGGATGGACAGGTCCGAACCTTCAAGTCTGCCGAGGCGTCGAGAACAGATGTCCTCTCTGACGTAAACGCAAACTCCAGCCCGAGGCACAAAGGAGTGTTCCAGTTTGTACCCCGGGCAGGAGAGATACGAGACATCAGCCGGAGAGGACACCTGCGTCTCGGTCAGAAAGAGCAGAGCCGGCCTCGCCGTCTCGAGATGGTAGTGGACGGCGTTTAGGTTAGAGTGAAGTCCCCTGATATTGCAGAAATTCACGTACAGCGTGGCAGGGGTCGCCTTGGTCTTGTTGCTCCGTTTGCCCCGAGCAGTTTTAGTCTTGAGCGGAATATTGCCCCCCCCCCCCCCAGAATACGCGGGGCAGCCTGAGCACCCACGCTCAGAAGTGGAGAAACATGGTCGTGGATGCTCAGCGAGGGATTCTCCAGGGGTGCTGGTACCCTCCTGGGGTAGTCTATCATTTAATTCCGCTACCATGTTGATGGGGGGGGGGGGGGGATTTGGGCCTCCGGCCACCTGCACTCACCAGACGAAACGCGGAAGCAGAGCTTCCACTTCACGCCGGTATTCTGTGAGGTCGTGGTACCACCCCGGTTTGAGCCGGCCCATACGTGCGACAGCAAAGCTGCCGCGTGGCTCTACCACTTTAAATACATCAGCTCATTAATTCAACGTTTTCTTTTATTGCCAGGACGGAAAAATCACAAATCGATTTAACAGTCTCGATAATAAAACAAGTTACATCGGGATCGATATAACAAAACTGTAGCACAGGCGGCAATCAAATCGTTGGTCAAAATGAGCGCGTTTTGCGCCGCCGCCAGCCCGCGGCCCTCAATTACGACATTAAAATTATTATTTTATTTCGATTTTTATTTATTATTCGCATTATTATATTGTGTGGAGTTATTATCGGTGAAATGTTTCGTTCGGATAAACGTTCCCGTCGAAACGACACGCAAGCTTCCCGCAATGCAACCGTTACAGGGTCCCGTGGAGGGTAAAACCGGGAGTAATGGTACAAATATTTTATTAAATTTTCTTTACTTTCTCTGCTCGAAGTAAATTTTACTATATACAAGTAAATTTTAAAAATAATAATTGTTATGTTATTAAGTAAACATCTAAATTAATTATTCTCAATCATGCCCAATCGTCCGCACGGAACCCAGTTGGAATATAGCAACTTTGATTGTTCGATTGTTCGTCAATTAACTTTCTCATGGTCCCATGTAGCTACTGGATTCCGTTTCAATTTTTTACTCACTTTTTAAACTGATCACGATTTTATTAAACAGTCCTATCGATACTGGGTACTACGTAACTTTTAGTTTGGCGCATAATATGTGCTGATAAAGTTTATCCAATTGAATTACAATGTCTCGTGTTATTTTGAACTGGTATGTAATGGTAATAAAGAAGCCGCTATTTGCATGAGATGTTAAAAGGAGCGCGTTATTAGAAAAAGAAAGCATCCATACAAAGGCACAGGTCCGGAGGTATTGATGGATTTTATACGTGGCAGAGCCATGCTGCAGTTATATTAGTAGTATAGTTGTAGCACGAATGGGTCGGCTCGACCGGGGAAGGACCACGCTCTAACAGAATACCAGCGTAAAATAGTAGCTTAATGCTGCTGTGTTTCGTATGGTGAGTGTAGAGAACAGAAGACGCTTTTTACTGGAAACGAGGCATTCCATCTTAGTCCTCACAGGTGACAACGCATCTGCATTTTGATTTGTACTCGATAATAGATGTAGATGTCTATGGGCCACAGCAACCACTTACCATCAGGTGGACTGTGTGCTCGTTTGTCACCCTATCCTATAAAAAAATATCTTAGGAATGGAGAATTATCTCTATGATAGTGATGTTTGTGTAATATTACACAAATCTTTTTTGTGTCATTGCATATTCACTGTTGACCAATTAGTGTAACGTGTAGGGGCGGTAAGAAAATCCACTAGCCCATATCGACCCGTAAGTGTCATAATAGGCGACAGAGGTAAACTGAAGCAGGACAAGGGCAGCACCATCATCCCTACAACTACTTAAAATTATAAAAAAAAAACTACAATTGCTAAGCGAGACATTTATGGCAAAATCCTCCCTATAAGGCAATTCCTTTTCTTTTTCTTTTCTTTTTTTTTTAATAATTATATATATATATATATATATATATATATATATTACGTTATCTCCACACTAGGATTTTCTCCTGTATCGTGTGGGTAGTTTACAAACATAAACTGCACAAGGACAAACATCCAGACCCGGAACAATTATTTGTAGGCCATACAAATACTTGCTCGGTGCGGGATTCGAACCCGCGACCCTTATTAGCGCTGTAACTTATCGCTAAGCCACTGCGCCACGGACCCCTTATCTATGAAGCCAATCTATGGAAGAATGACTTTTATGGGCTGTAATGGATGTGCTCTAAGTTACTCAGCGAGGTATGAAGAATATTTAACAGTATGATGAAATTCGGAAAGCACATCCGCAGTAGAACATGAGTCATCGGCCTGTTTTGTAGCTCAAAGAACCGGGAACTATAGGAAGGTAACCGAGGGTATTAATCTATATCTATATATCCTGCCGTGTGTTGTTCCCATCTGTAGGGGAGGCTTTTGTTCAGCAGTGGACCTGAACTGCTCTGTATACAACCGACAATGATATTGATGATATTATTGTATCAGGTACCGAACACAAGATCTACTTAGCGGACAAGTAAGCTGAATACGCTATTATTGTATTATCGAACGCCAAATATTCAAAATCAACAGAAACTCACGGCAATAAGTAAAATAACGTTAGTATAACCCACGCTAATTCTCAAGTAAACAGAATCGGAGAGACTGATGCACTGTAGAAATCTCACGCGTGATTTTATAATATAATATTAACTGTAAGATATTTAGTGAAGCGATGACATTGTAGAAGCCAGGCTTTAACCGGCATGTCAATATAACTGACCGATATTTCAATACGTCTCCTCGTGTGCTTACATCGATGTTTGATTTTATCATAATACGGCGCAGTAAAATCACGTGGTCAATATTCGATTATTTTATACTTTTTTCGCTTCGCATTTGGAAGATATGAGGCCCATATTTAAAAATCCTATTGTTAACATATCTCGAGTTTTGAGTTCAGTAGAGTATAACTGTATTATTTTTAAAACGAATTCTGTGCTGTGTGTGCGTTTGGGCTATGTGTGTGCATGTCGTTAAGTGCTACGCGAATTTATTTGTTCTTGTAATATCTTGAAAAGAAATAATGATATAATATCCACGGAGTTCTATGCAATTATATGTACAGTGAATATTTTTTACTCAATAATAATTTACGAATCGCACTTAATATTTTTTTAAGTTTTTAATAGTAAAGCATCTGGTTGTCGACAGCTGAACAAGCATCACATTTTTTTACACAGCTAAAGTGATAAATGAACTTACGATCCACCTGATGGTAAGCAGCTACAGGACACCAGCAGCTTACTTCAAACAAAATAAAGCTACAGATTCGTTATCACCTGTGAGGATTAAGAGGCAAAGGCATACCCGCCTTACAGCCTGTAATTATATCGGCTTCCGTACACTTCAGACCGCAACTGTAAAATGGTAAGCAACCCAGACGATATTCTCTACCTAGAGATCGATAGGTAAGGTACCGAATGATAAAGTTTGACGCTAGATATAAGGAAATAAGGTAATAGGTAACTTGACTTATATATATATATATATATATATATATATATATATATATATATATATATATAAACACTCACATGCCTGTCACCCAGAGAGGTAGGCAGAGACCATAGACTTCCGTTTATCTCGATCCTGACATACCTCTTTCGCCACCTTTACATCCATATATCTACGCATACACGCTCGTCGGTTAAAGGTACTCCTAATATGGCCCATATTCAATATATCGCCAATTTGGTCGATGAACCTTCTTCTAGGACGTCCCTTCCCGACTCTGCCGTTCACATCTGCAATATAAATTTGCTTTGTCACTCTTTCCTCGTTCATTCTTTCTACATGACCAAACCACCGAAGCAATCCTTTCTTAATCCTTGTCACAACATCATCTTGCACACCACATTATTCTCTTATTCAATTTCCCACCCTGCCATTCAGATTCAGCCCTAGAATACTGCATAGCTACACTTGTGAAAAAAATACAATTAAAATAAAACCTTAATTTTCTGTATTGTTAAACTTAATGAGCTTTGAACTTAATAAATGAAAAGTGAAATTTATTAAATCGGTACCATTAACAGACCGAGAAGCGACTCGCTTATGTTTTGGATCAACAACGGGCGGTCTTAAAGATGTTCTCGGAAGAAACACCTCGATTTAAGCACGAGGACACACAATTGATTAGAGGCTTTAACCGATAGCTGTTTGAAGTGGAACTTTTCTTTAAACGCATTTCAGCTAACCATCAAAATATGCTAAATGAACAACTTCCAGATATCGATAAATAGTAGGGCAATCGATATGACGATATTAATAAAATTGTAACAGATACCGAATACAAGACTTACTTAGAGGACAAGTAAGCTGAATACGCTATTAATGTATTATCGATATGTCGTATCACTATGTATTACTATAATCGATATGTCAATATTAATAAACAACCTTTGTAGAACTGACTTCAATTTTTTTTTATAGAATAGGCTGACAAACGAGCACACAGTCCACCTGATGGTAAGTGGTTGCTGCGGCCCATAGACATCTACATCTATCCTCCATTAAAAATCAAAATGCAAATGCGTTGTCACCCGTGAGGACTGAGATGGAATGCCTCGTTTCCAGTAAAAAGGGTCTCCAGTTCTCTACACTCACCATACGAAATACAGCAGCATTAAGCTACTATTTCACGCTGGTATTCTGTGAGAGCGTGGTCCTTCCCTGGTCGAGCCGACCCATTCGTGCTACAACTATACTACTAATATAACTGCAGCATGGCTCTACCACGTATAAGTTCAATACAAATAAAATAAGAACATAATCAATGTAGAAGCGCTTTTTATAATAATTTTTTAGTTTAGTTAAGTACGCATTATTAAGTATTACTCAAAACCTATTCATATATATAGTGAATACGTGGTAGCTCAGATGGTTAACGCTCGCTGTAAATATGCCCTCCGGCACCAATGAAATTATTAATTGCAATTTTAAGTGCTGATTTACCACGTACTCACCGGTGACGGGAAACATCGTGAGTGAATGACCTGAATGTCTGAGGAATAAGAGAATTTTTTTTATTTTGAAGACATGTGAAGTTCGCCAACACGTATTGGGGCAGCGCGGCGGACACTTCCTTGTCATAAAACCCTCTCAGAAAAGAGAGGAGGTTGTGCCCAGCAGTGGGACGTATATAGGTTGTAACTTTACTTTACTTTACTTTACAAAATCTATTGGTCAGATCTTGATCAAATTTATATGGAACTACATGGAAAGCACCATCTTTCAATAAAAAATCATGAAAATCGGTTCACCCAAATAAAAGTTCTGAGGTAACATCACCGATTGTAACACCATCGATCAATCGATGTAACACACATAGAAAAATAGAGTCGAATTGAGTACCTTCTCCTTTTCTTGAAGTCGGTTAATAAAATAGGTATGAGTTAATTCTCGTTGCAATATGCAAAATAATCAATAATATAAAATGCTTTCGGAATAAGTAAACAATTTAGTTAAGACAGCACTATAACAAAACTTGCACTTGTAGAACACAAACATTGCAATGTCATTTTTGCAACTTGCGACTTTTGATGCTTTAACGGTTTAATGGCTCGTGATTCCTGTGTCCAACAGCAAATATGTTTTATGTGTGAAATATAAGTAGGTATAAAGCTTTTTATACAACACTTCGTATAACCTACCTACACGCGCATTGCAATGGCAAAGCTAACAAAATTATAACATCGTATTAAGACTAGTTTCTATGAACATTTAAGCAATTATCAGAGAAATAAAATCATAAACACTTTTAACCCTTTAATCTCTAAAGGGTCGAATTCGACCGCGGCTTTATTCCGTTAAAATTCAAGCGGTCAGATTCGACCGCGCACACCCACAACACTTTAAACCATTAAAACTTATATTTAGAGACTACTTTTCTATGAAGAAGTTAGGCATTATAGAATTAATATGAAATTTTCTATACTCTAGTGCAATAAAAAATAGTTATACTATGGATATTTATTTATAATCTACGTTCATTTCGTACGCCAATGTTTTTGTGTTGATTTTTGGATTTTTCTAGTGTTTTATTATAAAATTGTAATGATAGTTTTTGTGTGAATATAATTTATCATTTTACGTCAATAATTTCGAGTAGTATATATTGAAATAATTCTGATTTTCACGCTGCCGACATTCGCTTGGTATGTTTCGTTTTCTTTTTTATTATTAAAATACAATATTTGTATGTCATTTTGTAATGAAGTAAAATCTGACTTTTATATAGAGAATTTTGTATAGATTTTATGATGCCAAACTTCGTCACAGAAAACTGGTCTCTAAATATAAGTTTTAACTCTTTGTTTTAACGGTATAAAGAGCTGCGGGTTGGTGCGGTCGCATGCGACCGCTCGGGATTTGCCAGGCGCATGCGACTGCATGGGAATTTTAAGGGGACTGAGGGGTTAATATTCCATCGATCAATCCATTACATCCTATAAAAGCCCCCTGCTTAACATAGGCCTTCCCCGTAGATTGCTTTATGGTGAGGAGTTTGCCATACTAGTTAACCATCTAGTTGATGATTGTGAACAAGTTTTTTTATAATGATTTCTTAAATTTACGCGAACACTACACATTGAATAAAACTATTATTTACGGATTTTATCGCGTTTAATTACTTTAATTCATTTTTATTATTATCCCGACGTTTCGGGTGCTTTACAGCAACCATGGTCACGGGTGGGACTGAGATGTTTGACGTCCCAATGTCATAGTTAGTCCGGCTACCTTCAGTTTTTTTTTTTAATATTAATTTTTGATCCGATTTACGCAAAACGAGCTTACAGTATCATGAAGTCTTGCAGTGGTATGCTTAGTTTTGGTTTTAATTTTGTTAATTATAGGATCCCAAGCAGGTGGCAGCACCCATCCATCTTCTCTATTGAAATTTGGATGTTTTTTAATTTCAATAGCCTCGCGTATCATCCTTGGTAGGAATCGGTGTTCTTTTGCGAGAATTTGTGGTTTATCAAATCTAATGTAATGGTGGGGACATCTAATGTAATGGTGGGGACATAATAGTTTTATTCAAAGTTTTTTTTTAATTATTTTGGGTTGTTATCAGGAAGATGCTGCTGCCCATCTCCTGCCTGTCTCCCTCTGTCGCCTCTTACGACACCCACGGGAAGATATGGGTTAGTGGATATTATTATACCGCCTCCAAATGGCTTTTTAAAATTTAATAACATAATAAAAACATAACATAACTCTCACTCTCTCAACTCTATTGTTCAACGTCAATTTGATTGAATGAAGCTTAAAGTCGGTATATGAATAATTTTGCACTCGGCGATCGAACCAAACAGAGTAAAGTAACCGTCATGAAGGTTTATTTTAATCTTTGTAGTCTTTTTTTATTATTATACTAAGTACTCGTAACTTTTTAACGTTATATTGCTTATATTATAAACAAAATGGTGTGTATTTTTATTTTGTTATTAGTTTGTTTGTGTGTCGTGCCGTTTAATATAAAATTATGCTAGTGTTGTAAAACGTTTATCATGTAAGTGAGTTTTAATTCTTTTGAGAAATAAATATCTTAAACCACATAAACTCTCACGCCTATCACCCAGAGGAGTAGGCAGAGACTGCAGACCTCTATTTAGCACGATCCTGACACACCTCTCTCGCCTCCTGCACATACATATACCTACGCATACATGCTCATCGGTTGAGGGTACTCTTAATTTAGCCCATTTTCTATATATCGCCAAATTGATCGATAAACTTTCGTCTTGGACGTCCCTTTCCGACTCTGCAATAGCAACATATTGCTTTGTCAATCTTTCCTCATTCATTCTTTCTACATGACCAAACCACCAACGCATTCCTTTCTTAATACTTGTCACATTATCTTGCATATACCACACTCTTCCCTTATCACACAATTTTTCAACCTGTCACTCAGATTCAGCTCTAACATACTCCTTAACGACCGCGTTTCTACTGCGTTTATTCTACTCTCGTGCCGAATCCAAATATGTTGTCACCCCTGAGGATTTGGATTATGGAATGCCTCGTATCTAGTAAAATAGGTCTCCGGTTCTCTACACTCACCATACGAAACACAGCAGTATTAATCTGCAATTTTACGCTGGTATTCTGTGAGAGCGTGGTCCATCCCTGATCGAGCCGACCCATTCGTGCTACAACAATATAGCCGCAGTATGGCTGCACCACGTCAAAAAGTGACCAGACCAGACCAGACCAAGTGGAAAGTGGTGATGCAGCCGAAGATGGAAAAGCGAATTTAAGGTGACAATTTGTAACAAACAATAATGTATTGTAATGAAGTAATTTTCGCCTGGGAATTTCAGCCGCTGCAGCCAGTTTCAACAGAAGTTAGCCATCAGTGCAAAATAGGATAACAGTTCACAAGTGTGTGGGCAAGCACATAATATGCACCCTCTATTACCTCACTTTCATAGTCCGATAGGACGGCAATTCTAAGAGTTAACAGAAACAGGACCAACGACTCTTAGACCATTTGGGTTGAATGGTCTAAACAACGGTTTGACGTGTCTTCGAGGCCCGGTGCCTGAAACTTTTCTTTGCAGAAAGATCCCACTTTGGACCGACCCGCGGTTTTAAGTCGGGACCTAGACTAACGAAGCGGAAGGTTCAATGTGTAAACAACTATCGATAGAATGTAATATTTGTGATGGAACCACAATCACATGTCCGCTAGCATCTTTTATGGAGCTTAATCAAATAGAAACTTGTAATGAAAGATTTAGTGTACGCTCGGCTTGTTCGGCGTGTATGCAAAGCAAATACAAGCGGTAATAAAATATTGAACATTATGTTGTTAATGCCGATGGAGATATCGCTGGCGCGTAGGCGCGATCCGAAAATATAGAGGTCTCGTGTTAATTACCCGTCTCTAACAGTTTCAGCAGGAAAAAATGAGATAGTTGTCAATTTAGATCTATTTATTACGTAAAACCATCTTAAACTAATTTATAAACAACGTTTAATCCTCGTTTGATAAATATCAGTTATTTTTTTTATAGAGGAGGGGGCAAACGAGCATACGGCTCACCTGATGGTAAGTGATTACCGTCGCCCATGGACAACTGCAGCACCATATATGTTATATGGAGCCGTGCTAGTCAAGGGGCTAAACGCTACTTGTAAATTTCATAGAACTCGAGCAACACGGTTTCAAACCCCGACAGCACTAATAAAATTGTTAATTGCAATTCACCCTGTGCGAGGTGGTGAATAACAACATCGTAAGGAAACCATTAAAAATGTTTCTAAGACGTGTAAAGTCCGCCAACGCATTTGGGGTAGCGCGGTGGTTAATTTCCAGCCCTAAGTTATTTCAGTGATGGGAAGACGCGTGTGCCTAAGAGTGGGATGTATATTATAGCACAACCAACAAAAAACAATCGTAACTTTACTTTTTACTAAGTTAAAGAAAGACTTAAAAATTTACTTAGAAAAGAATGTATTTAATATAAATAAAGTATTAATTTAGGTCAAATATCAATTTAGGAATATTTGTTAAACGTACAAAAATATATGCACACATAATTTTATAACCCTAAATGATATTTTATCTGTAGATACTTTCTTGCAACAGCACGGTGCGAATGTTCGCCCATGCATTCCCTGGAACGTTTATTAGCGGGATCCGTCACGACGAGCTTTGTCCACACATTAGCAGAGTTAGCGCCCGGGACCCTGCTACCTGCTTATTTGCCTAGACCGGCCTACGTGTTTGACTAGATATCAACACTGAATATCTGACTCGTATTCACGACTTTATTGCAACGCTCATTTGTGCAACGTTTTGTTGACGTCGAAGGGAAATCTGCCGTATTTGCGTAACATTCGAGGGAATTACTGATTGTACACTCAACGTTCGAACAAAATCAACATAAATACCTCAGCGCCGTAATGTCCATTATAAATTTAGCATATTTAGTAATCAATTGTAGTTCTCTGAATCTCCATTAATATTTACATCCCGCGATATGGTTTTATTAGCGCAGCTTTAAACCGATCGACATCAGAACGCGAAATAAAATCGAACAAAGGAGATGTCGGGAGATAAGCGCCGACGAACAGTTCTGAGCGTGTCACAATGTTGCGGCATTAACTGAGGTAACGTTCACATTAGCGGATGTAAAACAACCGCCAATAACCCGAAGCACGCATCGAGACGTCCACAAAGCAACAGGTTCTTGGCTTAACAAACAAACTCTGTTTACATTACGATCCTGGGGCTTCATTTAATAATTCTCGGGAACTAAAAGCCTTTGAACATTTCATCAGATGACCCTCGCTGTTTGCACACACTCCTGCCTCGAGATGCTAATGTGGACACAAGGACCTGTATCACCGATAGGCCTCAATGCTTTTATTGTTAGCCATACCTTCCAATAAGCGCGGCTTTCCTATATTTCAATGTCATACTTTGCTATTCGATCTTCGATCTAGGCCCAACTTTATTATCGATACATTTTAACGACATTTCAACGTTTAAAAGACTATTTAAATGCAGCGCAGTATTTGCCGACATTTGAAGTGTCGACTGTCGTACGTATGTAAGGAAGCTATAACTACTTTGAAATAACATGGAATAAGGCAAGTATTTGAGCAAAACAAAAGGTGATAAGAAGAGGTAAACAACCTGACCCATTGACGCTGAAGGCGAGGTGTCGCGCCGCGCACATACCACTCATTTCGTTGTTCGCATTTATGTATTACCTACTTATAGAAATTAATTTTTGTACCCGGCGAGTAATTTGCTACACTTATATTCGTGAATAATTAACAAATATACTTTCTGTTAGAGATAATATAAAAGTAGGTTAGCTCTTACGTGTTTGTATACTAAACTCATATATAAATTAGGCATTCAATATCTAATATAATATAACCAATCATTCTACTTTGTTCTAATGGATGTTCTTCACAATTGTACCGTCATACGAATTTTAAATCATCGGCCGCTTAATATTATTTAAAAAGCCGCAACAGCGGTAAGTAAATGGAGATCGTTGCTTATTGTAATGATAATTTTTTTAGAAAACTAAAACTAGAAAGCGGAACAAAGATGCCTATCTGTTAATTATTGTCACCAAAATGGCGGCCGTTATTGTGAATGAGTCAAAATGGCGGAGTGACAAATCGTTGAATTTCGTATAGTACTTTCCGTTTGATTGACGCGTGCCAGATTCCACGGCGTCAATATACCTTTATACATATTTATTTACGCGTAGAAAGCGTAAATACAAACGAGTTCTTTCATAGTTACGATTGTGATTGTGAATCGATGTTTGCTTAAAACCGCGTTAAGATGAGAAAACATCGATCGGTAATTAATGTGCGCTACGTGAATATTGGTGCTTTCGTAGTCTATTAGAACAATATTTAAAGATTGGAAAATATCGAAATCGTTGAGACAATTTCGAAGCGTAGCATTGTGACACCATCAAATATTTACATTTCTCACGAACGAAGCCGGCGGACGCGGCTCGTGCTGAAACACACCTTGTTACTACTTCGATGTTCCTATTCCTTCCGCTTTTCACACAAATAAATTATGATATGAACTGTGTTTACTGCATGCCATGCCGCGCACGGGTCAGTTGGTATTATTTCGAAGGTCAACAAAAGTGACCCTTTTCTATTCACGGCTTACGTAATTATTATAGTCCTTGGCATATGTACAATTCTCACTTTAAGCACCTTGGCGCTTACGCAAAGCAAGTTTCTAGAGATGTGTATGCCCAGATGACTAAAGTAGGTACGTAGACACGTCTTAGTACCTAATTTAGCGTTTAATACACGTCTTAAACTTTAAACTGCCGAAATAACATATTACGTCGTCTTTTTGTTTATTTTTTTAATAAAAAAAGTATCATCCTTGAACGATTCCCTGACACATTGCAAAAATTTCTCGTGTACACTACAAGATTCAGATTTATTTACATTCCTCAGTATTACCGTAAATCAGTAAATATTCATCATGTATAAAATCCTTTGTGATACTCTTATTTGACTTGAGTCATGCTAAAAGGAAAAGTTAGCGATTCGATCGAATATTGCTCCATTGTTAGCGTGTGGATATTGGAATGCAAAATAATTTTATTTGTAATTTTTTTTTCTTTTACCGCCTTTCACATAACCGTAAAGAATAAATTTTAACTATTCTTTATATTTACGGGAAAAGCTAGTTTATAACCTCATTGCATTCTCTAAATTTGCGTACAGGATTTTCCAGAATTGTTTCTCTCTTGTATGGTAGTTTTTCTTATCTATTTGACGTTTAATTTTAACGTCAGTAGCTTTAACAATTTTCATGTCAATCTAATATAACAAAGAGTCAGGCAAACACGGCAAGTTTTAGAAGTCAAATTTTATTATACAATCATTGCCTTATATATTACTAGCGTATATACAATAGAATATTATACGACTGCAATTAACAAAGACTATGTTCAACGGTGGACTTGTAAAGGGGTCTAACGATAATGATGAATTGAATCAAATACTAAATATATAAATATGCAAATACAAATAATTTAAAATAAAAAGATTGAAATATTGTTTAAATAATTTAACATATACGGTAAAAAGTTTGTTTAAAATCATAATCTTTTTAAGCGTCCAACGGATGTAATTTCCTCGTATAGTATGTGTACGAAAGATTGCCGCCTTATGTCATTTCCTTTGTGGAAAGCTCCACCAAGCAAGTACGGACAACTCAGTTATAAGCTTATAAGCACATTATGAGATAGTTGCGGTTTTCGTAAATGTGTTTACAGGTTTGATTTCAAAACTTTTTCTAATATATTATTACTAATGACTGCATATTTACGCGAACACTGGACATTAAATGAAAATAATTTTACGGATTTATTCGCGTTTAATTTTGGCTTTTTAATTTGCGACGTTTCAGGTGTTTTACAGCGCCCATGGTCACGGGAAGACTGAGATGTTTGACGTAATTTCGGACGATTCTGAACTATATATAGTATGTAATTTGTCAGGTTAGTTTTATTCCACTTATAAACCTTTTTACAGGCGTTACAAAAAAAAACTAAGTATGTCTAAATTAACTAATGAACATAAAAATTTGACAAACTGTAATTATTAATAAAGTTTTACCGCTCAAAAATTTAACAAAATAATGGGTGTTGGTGTTATTAATTTTTTAAGTGTCTATATTATCTGTTTACATTGTTGTGGATTTCGTAACACGTAGACAATGGCTGCGTGACGATAGTAAACCGTATCGTTAAACGGAGCCTCAACCGCGTTTAATTACCGAGGCCTGCGGCCGCCGTAAAAGACGAGCAGGAAACTAACGCCCTGACCGCAGATAGGTCAAATGAAACGGGTCTAGACTTTGTAGCCATGATTTTACCATTATCCGCACCCATCGGTATACCACGTGTTTATTATGAATAAACTTAAAATTTATGTTTCATTATGAACTACCTAAGCTTAAATAAGTAATAATTAATTACTTTATTCTCACAGAATACTAGCGTAAAATAGCAGCTTAACGCTACTGTGTTTCGTATGGTAAGTGTAGAGAACCAGAGATCCTTTTTACTGGATATGAGGCATTCCATCTTAGTCCTCACGGGTGACTATGCATCTGCAATCGAGGATAGATGTAGATGTCTATGGGCCACAACAACCACTTAACATCAGGTTGACTGTGTGCTCGTTTGTCACCTTTATCGTATAAAAAAAATTGTGTGGTGAATAACGTGACCATTTCGTTGCGAGTTCTGGATTCAGTTCCACTTTTACTATTTTATTATAACCTTTACTACAATGAAGTGACAAACTTGCAGGCCACCTGTTAATAAGTGCTTACTGCAGCCTATGGACACCAGCGGCCACCTCTGAGGACTAAGATGGAATGCCTAACAGATTGCATTTATACTGATTATCTACACCTATCGGCTGTGCCCGCGACTTCGTTCGCATAGAATAATTTTTAGAAATTTGTAATTATACTTCCCTATTCGAATCGGAATTTGTTCACAATTTTACGGGTTTTAAATTTTTTTTTCGCGGAACCCTAATTCTTTTTCTATAATAACGCTTTTGCCTAAGTTACTCCTTATAACAAACAACAACTATTTGCTGGTGAAAGTCACGTCAAAATCGGTCCAGCCATTTCTGGAATAAACAGACAGACAGAAAAAAATTGAAATTTGTTTTTGTTACAAGTACTTTAGTATGTATTTAGTAAAAAGCTGTTACTTTGACATTACAAACAGACACACCTATCTTATTTATTTGTATAGATTTTATAGAAACAAGGGCGACAAGGTAAGGGTGATCGCTACCAAGCTATTTCTAATTTGTCTTGTGTTGTTAATTGTAAACATGATTGCAAGCTATTATTGGAAAAAATAGTCCTGCTGGGTTTCTTGCTGGTTTTTCCCAGGACAGAGGTTTTCTTTGCGAACCAGTGGTAAATGAAAAAAGTGACTTTCAATAAGTATTGTTTATAATCTACATTGAATCAAAAAGTTTCTGTTTGTTTCTGTTGTAACGGTAAGTAACTGCAACCCATAAACCTCCCTCTAACGTGTAATAAGAATCAAAAAAAAAACTCGTTGTAATCCCTAGAAACTAAGATTGCCTTGTTACCAGTAAAAAGGGTATACGATTCTCAATACTCACCATCCAAAACGCAACAGTATTACGCTATATTACGCTCTACGCAGTATTTTTTTCTGTAGATCAAAAGTAATAAAATAAAATAGTATCATCCGGTAATTCAATATGAGTATATCTGTTATCTAAGAAACAAATCCAATGCAGGACAAAGATCTCCTCCAGCACTTCACAAAGCACGGCCCTGAGCCACCTACATCTATCGTCTTCTTGCATGTGTCACCAGGCACTTCGCAGCAAATCATTAACATGTTTTACCCATCTTTTTATCTGGATGTAACACTTCACCCCTTTTCGAATCTTTCTTCAATGATTTGCAAAATCATTAGATCGGTTATGTGTAGGTGATGTGAAACGATGCCTCTATGTCTGCGCTTATAATAAAGGCACTACATTCAGATGTGATAAGAATGCAAAAGCATGAAATAAATTAAATACACATAATCCAATCTTTTAAGATTGATGAAAAACCATTGCAACATTTAAGCCGAATTTAACGACATTTGGTAAATATTAGTTTCAATTTTTATGTAGAGTTCGTTGTAAGCTATTTTTGGAACTTTAATTCATTACCTTTTAACTTGATGCAAGCAGTAGAAGCCTGGAGCTGTATAATGGTTAATCTGGAGTCGGTTATGTTATTAGAGACTGGAATTTTTTATACCTACGACATAATGCTGATAGGCTGTAATGATGATGATGATGATGACGATGATAAAAGTCTAGTATTAGACTTTTATCATCGTCATCAGCATAGCCTATCACAAACCCAATGCTGAACATGGCCTCCCCCAAGGAATGCCACAAAGCACAATTCTGAGCCACCTGCATCCATCGATTTCCTGCATATTTTACCAGGTTGTCACACTATCTAGTGGGGGATCTACAATTCACTCACTGGTACACGGCTACCCTTCGAGAACCTTTCTTTCCCATCGGGTGTTGGTTTTCCGAGCTATATGGCCGGTCCATTGCCACTTCAGCTTACTAATCCGTTTGCCTATGTCGGTTACTCTTGTTCTACTGCAGATATCCTCATTTTTGAAATGCAATACATTCAGCTTACTGATTCGTAGCCGGTTATTACGAAGTCTATCACGCAGACTTTTATAGGCTGATATTAATGGATATATGTATTGATTTATTAATAAAATCCACAACAGATCATAGACTACTACGGAATAGTACCACAAACGCTACGACAGATTGCGTAAACGTATAGATGAAAATATTTGGCAAACAGTGCTGTCGGTCTATACCCAGTCCCACCGACGTGAAATCAAAGTTCATCAGTTTCGGATGGTAGGACATTCAATTACAAACCGCTCACATAAATCAACTTTTATATCCGATGAAGATCGGTTTTGGTTATCAATCAATGTGCCCGTGGACCGGGCAGTAGGACGCGTAATGTCGCAACATATCGGACGTCGGACATAATTTATTTAATTGTGATTGCCAACTGATAGAATATAAATTATTTTATTGAGAATTACAAATTTAATTCCTTTCTATAAAAAAATAATATTGAATTAATTCAATATGAGAATATCCGTTATCTAAAGAATTAAACAAATCCATTCTACATCCATTACGATAGTAGTACTGCGCTTCTCAAATCCAATGCAGGACAAAGACCTGAGCCACAAGAGCCACTTGCATTGTACTTCGCAACAAATCATTACAATCCTTATTTATGTTTCTGTTAAATCAAAACAAAAAAAAAAGTTACAGTATCTTTATAACAACAGGATAACAGGAGGTTTCCGCAGAATCTCGCTACTTAGGTTGAGTGTCTTTAGAGCAGAGGTATCGCTTTGAGGTAAGGCTTCATAAATCCGTCTTCATCAGAAACACTATTATAACCATACTAAGACTATGTGAAAAACTTGGTAACAAATTATGGGAATTCTAATCAAGTATTTTGTGAGGCAGCTTGGTCGAATACGAATACGAGCTCGTAAGCCCACTAATATTTTCGATAATTATGAAACTTTCACTAAAAAAGAAAAAATAAAGTTTTATATCATAAGCTCTAAATTTACAAAGAGCAGACGCGCGGGCAACAAAAAGATCGAAGTTCTTTAGTTTTTTACGAGAATGTTCCAAAAGTCTCGCCCATCAAAACAAACATTCAAAAATCAATACGAACCCTTTCCGATAGCGCTCAAATAAGTCACGTTGATTTAAATAAAACAAATCAACAAAGACCTGTTCGAAATATTGAGGAATAGCCTCTAATCGAATGCGTCCGATCTGTCAACCGACATTGTATTTTGATGGTGTACAGTATAATTCAATATCGGCATCACAATGGTGAGATTGAATGATATCGAATCGATGCGATCGCTTATTTAAACGTGTACCCTTGCTAACAAATTCAATACTATATTATAGTTCTAGTTTTATACAAATAGTTCAAAATATATACAATGTCGATGCCAAAAGTTTTTTTCGTTTACTAGATTGTGTTACATGTTTACATGTGCTGTTTACAAGTTATACCGAAACTGTTTAAAATAACAAGAAGTAAATTAATCTCGAAATAATTATCAATCATGTTCAAATTACATACGTATAACAACTTTTCCTTTATTTATCTTAAATCGGACGGCAGGTTCAACACACTTGACAGATAAAATTAAATAAATTATGAAAAAAGACTAATATTATATTGTGACTGTAAATATATTTATGCGGCTAATACAATACGGTAGAGTCAAGGCTATTATTTTGTATCCACGTTACGTTTGATGAATTAGGAAAACACGGTAACACTAAATACAACAGAATATTAAACGCTGTTTAATGACAATTCACCTACAAATGGTCACACTTTCACGTCTTTTCGATTAACAGACCGCACCCAGCTGTGCGGGCGCATTCGATTTACAAACAATACACGACAAAACCACACGCATTTGCGTCTTATTAATCCCATCCTCCTAATATAATCTTAAAATCCCAAGATGTGTCATAAAACAACAAATATCACGTTCAATTACTAAATAATCTGGCCTTTGGATTAGAATAAAACTACCAAAATTAGGAGGAAATAACAATATTTCAAACAGGTGAAATATTATTTTTATTAGTTGAAATATTCTATTATTATTTTAGTTGAAATATTCATAAACAAAATTACTCAAGCGCTGATACTTTATTAATATACATGTATCATGTACTGATGAATTTATTACTCGACCCAATCAGATAATACAAAATAACATTGTTATTAATGATTAATCTCAAATAGAATGACATGAAAGTAAGATCGTGGCTTAAAAATACCATACTGGCATACCTGAAATAATTGATAAATCAATGCAGTTCTCAAACCGAGGGGTACTAAATCAAAAAGAATAAGCGAGTGCCCATCGCACAGTTTTGACGTAGAGAAACGCGTTCGATATTAAACTGTTGCCGCTAGATGGCGCGATAAATAGCTGTCAAACTGATCTGTCATTAGCTTATTAATGGCCAAAGGTCCATAACACTAAAAGGCTTAATGCTGGCTTTTGTTTCACTTAAGCCAAAAGAGCAATTAATAAACCCTATTACAATCGATGTCATGATTATCATAGGTAGTTATACCTAATACAAATTTGCAAGTACTCTTGAAGATCAGAATCATCAAGAGTATAATACGGCGCTGTTGTCAGAAGAAAAAGAGAAATTCCAGTATTTCCAAATATTTAGGTATAATTATAATTGTATTAATAGATGATTTTAACGACAGCAACGATATTTTAATAACCTTTTTTATTTCTGCGGAACATTCGAAATCTTAAGATATGCACAAAAAAAAACAATAATTAGACGTCTGCATGCAACACTGGATACGTAATATCCCGTGCATCAGTATTTCATCGAGCACAATGGATCACCCACGCAACGTCTGGCGTGATACTCGCATATCCACATCCATTTGCAATTTTTAATAATTTGCATAAATACTAACCGAATGAACAGTAAATCCAAATAGTGAAATGATTTTTATTTTAAATATTTATCTGCGGCCTCAACCGAAAGTAAACAAGGCTGCATTAACACTTTCGCTATTGCCTATTAAAAAAAATACTGCCTTATTTAAAGAACTGCTCTAACATTTAAGACTTAGAAAGACTAACATAATCCTTTGAAATTTAGAACCTAACTTGTAACTTTTAAGGTTAAAAATATATAGGCAAAATATTATAGTTATGACGTTTTGTTATTTAAGCTTCCGGCCAATGGACCACACACGCTCGCTCGTCAACATTCGGTCTTTAGAACAACACAATATCACTTAGTATACTTTACAGGTAAACTAGTAGCTTTTGAAGATGTCAGACGGTTGATATCAATTTACTCCTGTCTAATACTGACCAGAAATTATTTTTTAAACTTAGTCTGTTTGTTTTGAAATTATGCAAATGAGGTCCCTCGATATGTCACTGCATTACAGAGTGATATGAGACTAAAATTTTTTTATAATGTCATAGCTGATAGCTATAAAGTATAAACTAAAGGTGTTAAAAGTGAGATCAAAATGTACATTTCTCGCGACTTTTATATGGCAATTTTAATTGCTAATTATTTTTTATAGCAAAAAGCAAAGACATTTAACTTAAAAATAAAGGTGTATTAAAATCAATTTTCATTAAATCACACAAATGATTTTATAACTTCGCTATAGACAAACGTTTCAGTAAAGGCAGATTCTACATTCATAAAGACATTCAATTCAATTACATAAAGACATAATAAATAATGAAAGCGTTTTGAATATCATCATCACAATATTTGTTCATACTTTTTTTATTAAGACGTGTCATTCAGTTCATAATTTTATTATTAAGACGTGTTTACTGTTGAAATAGGATTCTAAACATTTTAATCAGTGGGGAAAAAACTTTGTAAAATCATGTAAAGTGCACGCCTCGAAGACTCATGTTTATAAATAAACAAGAGAGTAGAAACGAAAGAAAAAGGTTAGTTAAATGAATTTATTTTACAGTTGATGATGTGCCAAAACAGAAAATAATACTTAGGGCGGACCATAATATGATTACAGTCAACTAACAAGTCAGGCCAAAAGTCCAAGGTACCAAGGAATATCCAGAAATTTTCTGAACTCAATACTGATCTTCGTTATAATTAAAAATAGGCAAATCTGAAAAATCTTAGAATAATTTCGATATTTATTAAAATTAACCTTTCTTTATTTATTCCGTAGCGATCGTATAAGATAAAACTTTCGTGAGTTGATGTGTGCGCGCCCGCGAATGTCTCTGACAAGCAAACCGCATCACACAGCTGCAATGATATGCACACTAAAATGTCAGAAAAATATTGTTTAACAGTGCTGATATAAGTGACAGAAAATATTGAACCAATCAGAACCAACGTATCGTGTATGGCAGGGGTTGCCAACCGGTAGATTTGATCGACTGGTCGGTCGCGGCTATTAGTCTAGTCGATCGTGGCTGGATCGCTATATTTCTAAAAACCTAGTCTGGTCTAGATTTCTGGACATTGGTTTTCAACGCGAACTATCCAACTTTAAAGAAATGTGTTGAATAATTTCATTTAATTTTAAGTTTTTCCTATTTATTAAATAAAAAATACTACATAATAGTATAATGAACTTTAATGTTTCATTTAAAATTTCTATGAGTTGGGTAGATCGCACAGGGTTTCGTCAGTAAACAATATATCTTCGGTTTACTCAAGTTGGCCACTCCTGGTGTATGGTATCATAAAATACGCAGGTCTCAGAGTGTAGTATTTACTTTTTTCTTTTTTTATAAAACAAAAGTGATAAACAAACATACAGTCCACCTGACGGAGAGTTGAAACCTGCAGCCAACTGCATACAAAAAAGGCTATATATGCGTTGTTACCCCTAAGGAATAAGATGAAAATAGGTTCGACGGAGGTACCCCTCCAGAAGGACTCCCGAGCAGGAAAAAAATCGCACAACGTAATCTCTCGTCTAATAAGTTGAATATAGCAACGTAACTATAGCCGAGGCCAGTTGTTACTAGGTTTCCTTCAAGAATAGGAAAATTACAATGATTTCATTAAATACCAATGTATTTGCGTCTTAGTAGCAACATATAAATAGTCTCAATCTAGTTTTTGTTATAAAATAAGGGTGGCAAACGAGCACACAGGCCACCTGATGGTAAGTGGATGCTGTGGCCCAGACATCTACATTTATCCTCGATTAAGAATCAAAACGCAGATGCCCACGTTCCATCTTACCCCTGAGGGCTAAAATGGAACGCCTCGTTTCCAGTAAAAAAGGTTCTGCGGATCTCTACACTCTCCATACGAAACGCAGCTGCATTAAGCTCCTGTTTTACGTTGGTATTCTGTGAGAGCGTGGTGCATCCCCGGTCAAGCCGACCTATCAGGGATACAATCATAATATACAGCTACAGCGTGGCTCTTACATAAATTAATATATTTAAAACAATAAAAAACTATAAACAAGTTTTGGCCTTAATATAGAGCATTATTATTCTGTGAACAATGTGTGCTATGAAGATGACAGTTGAGTGGGAGACGATGCAACCGGTAGCGAATTTGCACTGTAGAGGACGACACGTAAGTGACTGACGATTTACATTATTATTTTATCTTTGTCGTCCCACTGAAATTTATGGGGGAGTAACTAAGTAAGTAGGTAACTTCGGTGTACCGATTATACACCAAATCCTTGATTAAATTGTAATTCAATATATATTACAAGTAATTCTTATTGAAAGTCAATATTTTACGTTACCACTGGTTCGAAAAAAACCTCTGTCCTGGGAAGAACTAGCAAGAAACCCAGCGGGACTTTTTTTTAAAATAAATTTACAATGTCATGGGTCACAAAATATTTACAAAATTTATTTTAGAAACAGCTTGGAAGCGACCGCCTCATTCCCCTTTTTATACAGTTTTTGTTTAATTAAATATTTAAAGTTGGTAACCTTGTATATTCAATCTAAAAGTCAACCTTAAGTCAAATGCTAAGCTTATCCTTTCACAAAGCTGGAAAAGTATGCTGCATTTGCCACACATCTCCTCCGAAACGGTAAGATGCTAAAAGGCTGGCATTTTAGAAAGAGCTTCTGGTATTTTCCTTAGTATATATTATACAGGACAGCCATAAAAAGTGAGGCAATGAGTTTTGATCAAAGACATAATTTGGATAATTTATATTCCCTTAGCAATTATCATATCTAAACAAATATACCACGGTGATTTAAATTTTTTTTGGCGATTTTATATTTTATATCTGATAGTCACATAACATGATTCAGTTTCAAATCAAATCAAATAATTTATTTGTAAAACATAGGTAAAAAGTTACAAACTTGGTCGAAAAGGTATGATAAGTAACACTATGTTTCGCCTACAAAGGCATACAAATATTTGTTTATCACTATCACCTGGCAATATGAAAATTAGCATAATAATAGCATAAACACTCACGCCTGTCACCCAGAGGGGTAGGCAGAGACCACGGACTTCCATTTGACACGATCCTGACATACCTCTTTCGCCTCCTTTACATCCATATATCTACGCATACATGCTCGTCGGTTAAGGGTACTTTTAACGTGGCCCATTTTCAAAATATCGCCAATTTGATCGATAAACTTTTTTCTAGGGCGTCCCTTCCCGACTCTGCCGTTCACATCTGCGATATAAATTTGTTTTGTCACTCTTTCCTCATTCATTCTTTCTACATGATTCAATTTGAAAATTAATTTTTAATAAAATAACAATTTCAATTATAATTAGTATGTTTATAAATGACATTAATTATTATCTTAATTATCAATTACATAAATATTAACATATAATAAATAAATCATCCATTAATTATTGCAGGTACTAAAACAATTCATTTTATCTTCAAAGTATTCGTTGATGAGTAGTATGCTTTATATATTAAAAAACTCGAAAGCAATTTCTTAAATTTGTCTATATTATCAGTTTCTTTGATGTTTTTTAGGAGTTTATTAAACATTTTAGGAGCCATACCCAGGAAACTTTTTGACTTTTTTTTCCTAAAGCAAATTCCAATTAACTTTACCATATCGACAAGAGACTGGATAAGATTTCTGCGCTTGCTAACAGGTATAATAACGGTATGCATCAATGAAATCTTATTCTTCAGCCTATTTATAGATACTTACAGGTGGTGAGTGCGTGTACAAATTTCCTTTATAAAATTAAAAAAAGATGTCAAAACATTAAGCTTTGCAAACACAAACTGAAATTCCGTAATAATATGTATGAATTTGTATATACATATTAATTTATATATCCAACAAAAAAAGCTTTGGCAACATTACGAACACTTCGAAAAATCTAGGTACTAATTGTCAACTGTCAAAACAGCGTCGATAAAGCAGCGCCTTTTTTGACCCTTTATTATTTAAACAATTTGAGCTATCGTATCACAAAGTCATCTATCCAAACACGGCTGTAGTTTTTGAGTTATAAGAAAGTGGCCATATTAACCTAATGACCATATTATCCTCACGTAGTTATATAAACATTTCCATATAATAAATCTTTATGATTCAAAACGTAACAGGTTGATCAACATCGGTGAGCCCTAACATTAGCGTGTTCATTACTGTAACCAGGTATATATTGGATATATATAATATATTGGAGCTACTGGAGACTGGTGACTGCTCTTTAATACCTTCTTGAAAGGGTTGGAAAAAATATTTTTTTTATTTTGCTTTTCCAATAATATTCTGAAGAAGGTGTGATAGGATTGTAAATTTTATGATAACACATCGATAAAATAAATAAAATAAACGTTTATTTTCTCACTAAATATTCGCATGCTGGCCGTATGAGAAAGCTGAAGTTCGCTTAGTAAGATATGGAGAGCTCGGGGCTTCTGTGCGTGATAGAAACAGAGTAACTGACATAGGCAAACGGACTAGTAAACTCAAGTGGCAATGGGCCGGCTATATACATATCTCTAAGAACCGACAACCGATGGGGAAGACAGGTTCTCGAGTGACAGCCTCGTACCAGTAGGCAAAGTGTAAGCTGTCCCCCACTAGATGGAGTAACGACCTGGTAAGACATGCAGGAAAATGATGGATGCAGGTGGCTCAGGACCGTGCTTTGTGGCATTACTTGGGGAGGCCTATGTTCAGCAGTGGACTTGTGGAGGGCTGTAATGCACGAATGTATGCAAAACATCGATAAAATAAATAAAATATACGTTTATTTTCATTAAATATATGCATACAACATAAATGAAGTAATAAGCAATATTGAAGTATAGTACAGGCATCGTGCTGCACGGCGCGACAGGAAAGGGCGTGGCGTGGTGCTTTTAGCGACATTTCAACGAATTCTGCCCTGAACAACAACCATATTTTGTAACAACCTCTTGTATTTATTTTATTATACTTATTTACTTGAAGTTAATACTTATTTTAATAAGACTAACTTGTAGGTCTTTTAACGCCTTGGATCACAAAACGCCAACATTTGTCTCTTTATCTTTACATCATAGACAACATTATATCATACCCATCTCAGAACCGGAGACCCTCTTTACTGGAAACGAGGCATTCCATCTTAGTCCTCACGGGTGACAACGCATCTGTGTTTTGACTTGTAATCGAGGATAGATGTAGATGTCTATGGGCCGTAGCAACCACTTACCATGAGGTGGACTGTGTGCTCGTTTGTCACAATATCCTATTAAAAAAAACAATATAATAGACAACCATTCTCCAGAAATATTTTAAATAATGGTTAAATCGCTACTGCTGATCATATGGTTTCGGGTTGGAATCCCACGTTGGGCAAAAATTTGTAAATGGGATTTTCTGTTACAAAATTATCGATATTGATAGCAGTTAAGATAATATCAGCAGCAGACCAGCGCTACAGTTTGGCGACATTAGAGCGAAAAATCTCACATTTTTTTTTTTTTTCATAATATGTGCTTCTTTTTTTTTGAACACCAATGATGACGTTCACACTTATATTTTATTAACACGATTTATTACGTCGTAGAGCCTAGCTGCAGCTATAGTATAGCTGCAGTAATGGGTCGACTCGACCTGGAAGGGAACACGCTTACAGAATACTCCTGTGTTTCGTATTCGTATTGTTAGTGTAGAGAACCGGCAATCCTTTTTAGGGAAAATAAGGCATTCTAGATGTGGTAGAGCTATGCTGCAGCAGTGGCGAAGCTAGAGCTCCAAGCTAGGGCAAGCCCAAGATATAAATTGATAAAAATATAGATTGTTGTTTTTAGCAGTTTTATAAAAATACACCAATCTTGATCTGTCTCCACGCTTCAGTTTCATATTCAGTGCTGTCAAGGACGTGTTTAATAAAGCACACAGAAGGCATACCACTGCTGGATAGATTGTATTACATATCAGCAATTGCATAGCTTCAGTGGCTTTGAAGAAAGCCGTTTGGGTTTGTTTAAGCGAAAGACAAAAAATATTTACATCCAATACAATACATGAACAAAAGTAAAACACGAACAAAGTACAAACAAACTATGTACAAAATTAAAAATAAATATTTACATTCTAATGGATAAGAGATAAGATAAGTGGAATCGTCTCGCTTTCTTATGGAAAGATTTAATTACGTCCACATAAAATGTTGGTGAACGTTTTAATTGTACCAATAACTCTTTTAATTGCGATAATTGATAAGTCTGAAATACACTCTTAACCTTGTGTATTATCTCAACAAAGTTTAAAGATTTCCTCTCTGACTATCACTTTAAAATACTTCAATTCATCACAAGGAACACTATTATCCTCCATTTTCATTAAAAATCTTTAAAAAAGCATACATTTTGAACTCGTAATATTAAATCGAGTAAATAAACATTGAAACATGAAATGAACTTGCAAACGTATTGCCCGCGCGCCTCCGCTTTTAACAAATTTATTCCCAAAAGCCTGGCTTTAAATCTCTATACTAATTGCTATATATACAATCATAGTTATATTTCATTATAGAATATTTTGCCATAGGTTAGAAAGAGAGCGATCGTCTTCTCGAAAGCCCCGTAAAAAGCCCACGCGAGCGAGGGAGACAACTAGTAGCTCTATTAAAACTCATTTTTTATGACAGCAGCTGTATCGCTCAACAAGGCAATACGAGGTCAACAGTGGAGTGCGCGGGAAATTTGAAATAGCTTGAAACGTTTTACGAGTTACTTTTTTAGTTGAGATATTATTGATTGATTCAGGTTTAATAAGGCAAGCCCGGCTTTTCGGCTTTAATGGAAGCTTCGCCACTGCTGCAGCTATATCATGGTTGTAGCACGAATGTCGGTCGGCTCGACCGGCATAGGACAACGCTCTCATAGAACACCATATAAAATAGCAACTTAGTGCTGTGTGTTTCGTATGGTGTGTATAGAGAACCGGAGACACTTTTTACTGTAAACGAGACATTCCATCTTAGTTCTCAGGGGTGAAAACGCATCTACTGTTTGATTCTTAATTGAAGATAAATGTGGATGTCTATGGGCCACAGCATCCACTTACCATCTGATGGACTGTGTGCCCGTTAGTTGCACTTATCCCTAAAAATAAAATGAATAAAATTAACGCACGTTATCATGCTACGTTCATAATCATAACATTAAAATATTTATTGATTCCTTACCTTCTCATCAGTCATCATCGTTCGTCGTGTCTTATTACAATAAAATATGAAATTGTTATTCTATGATGATCGACGTTAGCCTTTTAAGGCTTTGTATGAACAGTGTAAAATGTCTACGTGCGATCTGTAGTTTAAAAAGCACAAACACATGCAAGCCGCATTTTCAAAAATTAAAAGTTCTAACATTTCCCTCATTATATATTTATGAAACAAGCATTTTTGTAAAACGTAATATTAACATGTATAAGTTCGTGGAAAGTCAACTTCGCTCAGATAAGCTTCATTTAGTATCAAGTAGAACTGTTTTATTACAGAAGAGTATATATGCAATGGCACCAAAAGTATATAACAAAATACCTAAATACATTAGAGATTGTGACAACGTTAATATTTATAAACGTGAACTTTTTGATCTACTAAATGAAAAAGCATATTATTCTTTAGATGAATTCCTTAGCGACACATTTTAACATTAAAATACTACATTGGATATATACCTATCATGACATGTGCCAATTAATACTAGATGACAATTAGACAAAATGATGATAATTATTACTATATGTTATATTATACTATACCTTTATTATCTTTAAAATTTTCTTATATAAATACATTATTTCAATTAAAAACTGACATCAGAAGAGAAGAAAAACTATTAAGCAATTATTATTTTATATTTTGTATGCCTACTGGCGGGACATAGAGAACCTACCTTGTATTTTACTATGACATATATTGAGATCTGTAAAATAACCTATGTTCACAAAATAAACTGATTTGATTTGTACTTGACTGCCTTGACCGAATCAACAAGCTACTGTCATTACGCGGGACCACACGGAAGATAAGAAAAGGCAATTATGTGACAACATTAAACGTCCCAAGTAAGTTTAAGAGGGTAAACACGGGACGCGGGGGCGGAAAACACTGATCCATTCGTAACACGGTAGTGTGATGACCCTCAAGCCAAGAGATACTCAACACTGTGGCGATATGGGAGGCCGATTTGGGAGGGATGCAATTTTGAGATTTTAAAGGTACACACAAGTTTACGAGTACAAAATATGTCGTATTATATTGATTTGGTTACCTATTATATTGTTAAGATACAATTAAATTAAGTATTTTATTTCAGTTGAGTTATATGCATTAAAAAAGAGTAATTTTAACGAATTCACAATTAATAAATTTAATTTTTATGAAACTTTAGATATTTCAAGGTTATATTTAAGATGGATTTCCTACATAATAAACTTTTAACAAAACACACGGAAAAAATGACGCAAAAACTGAATTGTCATTATCATCAGAAGACAATACCTATTGAAACAATTCTTAACGTAAGAAACATCTTATAGGCGTATTCACTTTTATAAACAGCATGTAAATTATAAACGGTAACAAAAACTATATAACGTGATAGAATTATCATAATTAGATGCACGCATAACCCTTAATACCGACACCCGTGGTGCCGTATTACAAATAGAAGAGGTCGAAGAGAGCCGGAGACCGCGGGACCACCGGTGGTAGCATCAGAAAATCAAATTGAGTGTGAAAAGTGCGAGTCACTTTAGGGTTGTCTACATAGTTCAGATACTATATCAAAATTTTACTAAATTGATTTTATTGCACTCACAATCTGGCCATCTTTATTAACAAGTAGAAGGGTAAAAGTGTTTTGTATTACGCGATATTAGCTATTAGAAAGCAGTAGAAATAAATTAAAATCATCAACACCAAATTAATGTTAAAACGCGTATAAAACATATTTACATAATTTTTTTTAATATTTAATTTTGGAACCGACGTTTTAACTTCGCAAGCATTTTAGTATAAATGATACCATCAAAGATACTCAATAAGGATCCATAAACGAGCGAGGGCACCGTTACATAAAATTAGATAGACTAGGCTAATAAAAAGGCGCTAACAATATAAGGTACATATTGTAAGTGTATTTCAATGCATGGGTACACCAGATCAACGACCATTTTTAGTAGTTGTTTATAAAACACTTTTTCTCTATTGTATGTATGAAGATTGAAACTAAATTTAAAAAAAAAACGCCCCGCATCAGTCACTTTGCTCCCCGTCGCTGGTCTTAGATATTCATTCCGTCTGGCATAAACGAGATAATACATAGCCATTTAAAGGAAACCTTGATATATTTTCCTGATACTTTCAATAGTCGACTCTTATGAAATCTACGTGACAAAACAGGCTAATAGAGTCTCACACTCCGGCACCACATGGCAAAAAATCCTGAATAAGCACATCATGTTTCCCACATCGCGTTACATTAAAAATGATTACTTATTTTTCTCGATTTTATTCGCTATCCGTCTAACACTCACCACTAACTTAAACTTATTTTTATAGCTTGCCTGCTATATGCTACATCAATGGTGCACAAGGTTTATGCAGGCGCAGCGAGATTAACTAAATTACTATTGCGTCCCAGTGCTACCGAATTCAGTGACGTTTTTACTTTAGATTGCGTGTCATATCTCAGTGTAGTCATATTTAACAATTTAATTTTTTTGAATTCTGTTGTTTTTAACCATAAATGTTCCAAAGGTAGCATTTTCAACCAGTGAACGCATGGGACGGTGAAAAATTGTGGCAGGTGTCTTAAATAATTGATTTTTATTGTATTTTATATCGGATAGAGTTGACAATATTTAAAATAATTTATCACACATGTATACTTACATCTTAATCCAAACAATACACAAGAATGGAACGTCACAAATCTAAACTGGACTATTTATTTAAAAAAAAATTAATAACACCATGAACAACTCTTAACAGGGACACACTCAAAATACACGCAAAATACGCGCTTAGACGTGGAGTTGTGGAAAACAGCCCGTAGTAAACTAAACCGAACACACTCAAAATAAAAGAGATTTTTCCGCAATTCTCCTGGTGTCACAGTTGTTCGTGGGCGGCGGTAATCACTTACCATCATGTGAGCCGCATACTCGTTTGTCCCCTATCCTATGAAAAAAGCTTTAGCACTTATCAAAGTTTTAATTGTCAGTGTTAAATAAAACTATTTATACGGATTTTATAGCGTTTAATCAACTTATTTTGGACCGTGGTCCCGGGGGCGGTCAATAGTTTTATTCAATGTGAAGTGTTAATGTTATAAATATAAGAAATTATTAGTCAGTATTAATTAATTATTTCTCTGATTATATAAAGCATAATTCGGAGGAATAAGAATTATCATTCCTTCGGGTCGTTCCCTTTTGGGACAAAAGAGTGAACTCTAAAGAAAATATTATATCAAGAAAGTGCCCAAAGTTTCACTTTAACTGCAGGCATAAAAGACAATAAAGTCTATCAAACTTTAATTGAAGTCATTAATAAATGAACCCAATACATAAACATATTTATGGTATTAAAGGGCGAAACTCTCCAACGTAAGTTCAACAAAACGCCAAACACGAAAGCTCGCTAAACGACTTGTTTTTAGTGCCCCATTCGCACTTCTATACAGTTCAAGTTGCCAACAAATGCCTTCGAAGCGAGAATCGATACTTATTTGCATACGCGATAAAAGAGGCCAGTCAACATGCATGATATATTAAAATCACGTCTCCGGAACAATTAACAGAAACGAGTAAGCGATCAAATAATAAAAAATGCTTTTGTCATTACAAACAGTCAAGCGACGTTCATTTTCTTAGAAACACCATAACGCTAAGAATAATAATAACTTAGTAATGTCGATGAATCGGTTTTCAGACGGTCGAAGCCAATCGGACGGCGCGAACGCAAATTACCAATATGGCGGATATAATAATTGTTGCGTTCACACGCGTTAATAATGTACCTTTTGTGAGACTGGTGCATATTTAACGAGGCTATTCACAATCCCTATTATTTTTGATATCACAATTTAAAAACAAAACCTGAAAACAAATAAAAAAGTGCGGTTTAATTGAAGTTTTTTTCTAAGACAGTTTTGAACAGTATTGTTTTATTTTGTCAATGTTTATCAATTACGTAGCTATAGTCAACAATTCATAAAATTTTAATAACATCTTAACATGTCCAATATGCAATTACGCTTCTTATGAAATTAGTTAGGAGTTAATATCATTATTTTCTTTCGAGATAATTGAAAATAAAAAAATTACGTTAAAAGTTTATAACACAGTTATCATGTGATAAACAGAAGAAACAAACTCTGAAGAACACAAAACTGATGCCAACTGATAGTTCAACATCTTTCAAATGAAATCCTTAAAAAAAATCAAATGAGCATTTTAATGTAGTAGATGTTTCAACCAACTATAATTAAATATGATATATAAATAATAGAAAAAACAACCTTGGCCATTGTCGTGTTAAAGTATTAAATATTAATAATTTGTTAAATTTCCCACTTGTCAGTCATCGTTATTTCCATAATAAGCACACAATGTCATTAGATACGTTTAACCAATATCAAATGAATGACGCAGATAGTATACGACACCAACAAAAATAACTATTCACACTTTATTGAAAATAATTTTCCGTCATAGAAAATACTCGTTAGTCAACCTCAAAACCTTATGGGGACAAAAAGCCGAGACGAGACGCATCACCTCCAACCTCCGATTGAGAAACCCAATTTGAATAACAATCAATAAATTAATGTACGAGTGTAATATATTCATAAGCAGGAGCCTGCGACACGCCGACGCTACGAGCGCTGAATCTTAAATTCAATTTTATAAGAAACGCTCCTTTACAACGACCTGTTATGGACTAAATGTAATACTTTTCTTAACTTATCATCATTATCGGTTGCCATCACAATGCTCTTTTGACTCCATGTCGTTAGAGTGGACTAATCTCTCTTTACACGTGAAAACGAGCGGGCCGAATGAGTTTCTCGTGTCGGCATAATTAGTCTGCAATTGAAAGCGTGCTTTATTTCAAGAGACCGGACAAAACGGACTCGGCACGGTTAGCCAACGGTGAAACACTTTCACGAATACAATGATAAGTTCAAACTGTGATTCGGAAACTGTCACTTACGGCTTCCTGTAAAAATTATATGTGGTTAAAGCGATATTATGCTTCAACAAAATTCAGTCGGTGTGACTGTCAGTCAGTTTCAGTCCAAACCTCTTATGTACGCTCACGTTCTCAGTTTTTGTTCAACTTTTCCAATTCTACTTAATCTCATATTCCGTTTGCTATGAATTAGTAATTTCAAGCTTTGGTAGTCTACGTAAAATATGTACGTGGTAGAGTCACACTGTATTTATATTAGTTTTAGCACGAATGGATGGAGCAGCAGTTTAATACTGCTGTGTTTCGTATGGTGAGTGCAAAGAACCGAAAACCCTATTTACTGGAAACGAGGCATTCCATCTTAGCCCTCAGGAGAAACAAGGGCTCTGCATTATGATTCTTAATCGGGGATAAATGTAAATGTCTATAGGCCATAGCATTCACTTACCATCAGGTGGACCATGTGTCACACTTATTCTATAAAAAATAAAACTCTGACCAATAACAGCATAGTGAATTTTGCTTTATAAAAAAAACAATAGTAATTATGAAATCATTTATGAACAAATATATTATAAGTTTACATATACCTATATAAGCAATGTACTGGGCTACAGATAAGTATATAATATAATTATCTGTAGCTCATTACTTTGTCGAATGTCGATGCTCAAAATGAAAATATTTAAATTTTCGTCGGGCGACGACATAAATAGCAGCTCGTTAATTACCGACTGTAATCACATTTCGCCAAACGCGTTACGACACACATGTCCCATCCCTTCGCCGTTCTAAATATAAATATTATTTAGGCGGGAGCTCGCGGTACGCTCCCTGTCGCGATAGAATCGAAAATAATTTATGAATCTTTGTTAGCGTCTCATAATGTAAATAAGTACCGATTGAACGCTCACCAAAAAAAAATTCAAGCAAAATTGTGACTAGAGTATTTTGAATCTTGTAATTATTAATATTGAGCTATAAGTTTCAAATCTATTCCATAAAATAGTATCTGTATAAAAGTACCTTTCTAGTTTTAAAATTTAACAGAACTATACATAAAAGTACCCGCAACGTTCTATTAAACAAAAAAAACATTGTTATTATTTTTTAAAAGAGTCTTATATAAGACAATTTGTTAAGAATGTAACCTTAAAAAAGTCAAACGATTAAAATAAAATTTGCTATATACCGATATACGATATATAAATTAGGCTATACTATAAAAAATTTCATTGATCAACCCGCCCTGCCATTTTTAAATGAAGTGCTCGCAGTCAGGCGAACTGACAAAAGTATTGAAGATCTACCATCCCAAATACGCACACAAATTCCCATTACAGCTTTAGATACTGAAGAAGTAAAATAAGAATTCCTTATGCATTTATAACAGTAGCTTAACTTACCATATCATACTGTTCTTTCTGTTGTAGTTAAATCTATGTGAAACATTATTTACGCAACACGAAAGTTATAAGTTTCCCCGTTTGTATATATATATATATATATATATATACTATGGTATGTTTAGGTGTCACTAACTTATTGCTGAACTTTTTCGATCTTCCGTTTTCAGTTACGTAAATTAAATAATAAGTAGGTAGTTAAAATATACGTGAAGATGATTATTTGACAAATAAAAACGATTATTTTATTACACAATATTCCCATACAATTTCTTTAAAAATGTTTCTTTTCACAAACACCTAATATTAATTAATAATTATTTTACACTGCTATAAAGCATCATCAACTTTTTGCTTATAGCTCTGTTGCGTATGTTAACTATAAGTATTTTCTTAAATTATATCAAAACGATGAAACGTGAATATAATCGAATGAAAGGTTAAGATATTACATTTCAAGAAAGAATTAAATTAGTTTCACATAATATTTATAAGTATTGCATTTTTCTGTTGCCTATGTGTAATTTTTGAAGTTTTATTGAGAATATTTTTAATATCACAATTTATTTAATGATAAATAATTTTAATAGGTATCATTAATGACGCTTGCATATGCTATGTATTGATATTGAAGTAATTTGCCACGTTTATACGGCATACGAAGATTCATCCTGTTTCATAGACGATGTATAAATTATTCAGACCTATGACAAAGATAAGGTCTGCAGAGCAGCTAGTAAAATATAGGTTTATTTTTGTAATTTGGATTACAGTCACAATTATAAATTAAAAAAAAGGTTTCCTCAAAAAACTGCTAGCACTTTATCGAGGACTAAGCTAAAGAAAATTAATGTCAAAATAATTGATTTGAACCACATAGTGATTGGGTGCGTTTGGCAGAAAAAAGCGCTAGCAAGCGCTTGTAAGCAAAATGGCGATCGTAAACGGTAAGCGCTGTCAAATCGTAAGCAGCTATTTTCCTCCAGGACACGATGTTAGTTTTAACCGGGGAACTTAACCTATTTTAAACATATGTTTGTAAAGTATTCATATTAAAAACTTACCAATCATGAATTTTTAATAACATGTATATGTTTATTCAGTCATTATATTACTTAAAACTAAAATATTGCACAAAACAACTTATAAACTCTACTTCAAAACAAACAAATTAAATAAGCAAAATGGCGGATTGTGTCAGCGCTACTGAAGTAGCAATCGTGTCCTGGCCGAAAACTATTTCAGCGCTTGTAAGCGCTTGCTAGCGCTTTTTTCTGCCAAACGCACCCATTATATCCCGTTTATGCATGACTGATCCGCTTTCAAAAATTTCGCATGCCGTCACGTGAGCCGGCGGCCAAACTCCTAATCGATTAATTTTAGTAAATGTTATGAGCATAGTTCTCATGCACTATTAAAAGTCAACAACCCAAAAAAAAACTAAGGTCCTGCATTATTGAAGAAGCAAAAATATCAATAAAGTCTAATTAGGTAAATGCAGGTAATTTTGCATGCATTTATACGTGGTAGAGCCATGCTGCAGTTATATTAGTAGTATAGTTGTAGCACGAAGGGGGGTCGGCTCGACCAGGGAAGGACCACGTTCTCACAGAATACCAGCGTCAAATAGTAGCTTAATGCTGCTTTGTTTCGTATGGTGAGTGTAGAGAACCGGAGACCCTCTTTACTGGAAACGAGGCATTCCATGCTAGTCCTCACGGGTGACAACGTATCTGTTGTTCGTAACCGGATGTAGATGTCTATGGGCCACAGCAACCACTTACCATCAGGTGGACTGTGTGCTCGTTTGTCACACTATCCTAAAGAAAAATTCAATAAATTTCAATTATAAAACTGTTAATTGGCAAACGACGAATAATCGAACTTTAAATTAATAACTTAAAGCTGGATTGGAGTTTTTGCTCGAAATAAGAATACACAGAAATCCTGACATTGCTAGGTATGCCACTAATATTGGGTTTTTCTTAAAATACCTGACTTACCGTACGCCTTTGGAACAGTTTTATAAAATATTACAATTAATAAAGATAAAAAAATGAAAACACTGAAAAACGTTTCAAGAATGTCAAAAATAAATTCAGCGCGTTCTATAATTTAAAAAAAAATTTTATTTATAGCCTTCTATGATAAGCCTTTTAGATTTCAACCTAAAGTCCTCTTGCGTGTCTAAATCATGGCCTCCGGGGAACAGTAGCGAAGATCAGGACTCCAAATTGCCGCCTGTCAGTGCTACCATGATCGAGATTCGATACTCTTCGATTAAGTCCGATTAAATAAATCGTGAGAACTTTCTGTTTGATACGGCTTCGGTTTGAAATAAAACTATATGCGACTATAATACTCAATAAATTATATTATCCATTAAATAACATCTAAACAACTAGACGGCTTAGTCTGGTATACGTTAAAGTAAAATTCAAAATAATAAATGAATACTAAATCAGTGTAGGATGACTTTAACACTAGTAATTTCTGCTACGTACATTTAGTTTTCGTACAATATTTAGGTACAAAAATGTACATAATATATCCTGCGAAGACGACTACTTTGTAGTTAAACAAGCAGTAAAATTAAAAGTTTTGTATAACCGACTTCATTATAATTAAAATGCGAACATCATCAATGTATTCGAAGTCAATTAAATACGCATTATTTAACGTAACTCAAAAAGTACTGGTCAGATGTTGATGAAATTCCTCACGAGAAGCACGAGCCTTTAGATAAAAAAGAGTATCATCAAAATCGGTTCATCCAGAGAAAAGCTACGAGTTAACACACATAAAAAAATTACAGTCGAATTTAATACTTCCTCCTTTTTGAAGTGGGTAAAAACTTAAAAATGTCAGCGTTTTAACTTATTATAAGCCAGTGTTTGACCACAATCCCACCTGGTGGTAAGTGGTGATTTAGCCCTAGATGGTAAATCACGTTGTCTTAGCGTAACACCAAGCTTATTCACTCTTACCTTGAAAATATTTTTATTCATTTCTAATAACACACTTCTGAACTTTTAATATTACGAATGTTATAATAATAAAACGCAGTGTAGTGGTGCGTAAGAAAACCCACTGCGCTATATCCATTCAGGGGATTCATAACTGGCGATAGAAGAAAACTGAAAAAAGAGATACGCAACAGTATTTCCTAAAAACATCAAAACATCTCAAAATAATTTTCAAAAAAAAACAACTAATGGCATATGGCAAACTTCAAAACATCTATAGATGGGGCCTATATACAGAAATAAACTTTTTATAAGCTGTAATAAACAAAAGAATGAATGGTGATAAATAGCTAAACGGGTTTCCAACTGCGCCAAAAACAAATCGAAAGAAAATATGAGATTCGCTAAACACAACTTCAAAAGAGTCATTGCCAAGGCAAAGTCAGAGCACATAGGCAGAATTGGTGAGAAACTAGTTCGCCTTCCTTCTGGAACCCGTGCATTCTGGTCTCTCGCCAAGGCTGTCCAGGGGAATTTCTGTCAGCCATCTCTTCCATCTCTGCACAGGGAGGACGACTCACTGGCCCATACCGCAAAGGAGAAAGCCGATCTTCTAGGCTCTTTCTTTGCGTCTAACTCGACTCTCGATGACGGGGGGAGTACTCCGCCGACCATCCCGCGGTGTGAGTGCTCCATGCCGGAAGTGCACTTCACACAGCGCTCGGTTCGCAAAGCACTCCTCTCCCTGGACATCCACAAGTCAAGTGGGCCTGACGGAATCCCCCCAATTGTGCTGAGGACGTGTGCTCCAGAGTTGGCACCGGTTTTAACGCGTCTTTTCCGCTACTCCTACTCCCTAGGCGTAGTCCCAAAATCATGGAAGACGGCTTACGTCCACCCGATCCCTAAAAAAGGCGACCGCTCTGACCCGTCCAACTACCGGCCAATCGCCATCACCTCCTTGCTCTCCAAAACAATGGAGTCCATTGTAAACTGCCAGCTCATGAGGTACCTTGAAGATCACCATCTGATTAGTGACCGCCAATACGGTTTTCGCCGTGGTCGGTCAGCTGGTGATCTTCTGGTCTACCTAACTCACAGATGGGCGGAGGCAGTAGAGTTCAAGGGGGAGGCATTGGCCGTTAGTTTGGACATTGCGAAGGCCTTCGATCGGGTTTGGCACAAAGCGCTTCTTTCGAAGCTCCCTTCCTATGGGCTTCCCGAGAAAGTGTGCGATTGGATCACCAGCTTTCTTGCAGATCGGAGCATCAAGGTCGTTGTAGACGGTGCAAGCTCCGATTGCAAGCCTATTAATGCTGGTGTTCCACAGGGCTGTGTGCTATCGCCAACGCTGTTTCTTCTTCATATCAATGACATGTTGCATACCCGTAACATTCATTGCTATGCAGATGACAGCACTGGTGATGCTCTTTACACCGGCCGAGCCAATATTTCTCGGGAAAACGTCTCCGAGTGCCGGGACAAACTTGTGTCTGAAGTCGAGTCTCTGCTGGACAGAGTCTCGGATTGGGGGCGACTAAATCTAGTCCAGTTTAACCCCCAGAAGACACAAGTTTGCGCGTTAACCGCTAAAAAGAACCCCTTTGTCGTATCCCCTCAGTTTCAAGGCACTCCCCTTGTTGCCTCAGCCAGTATCGGAATCCTTGGCGTCGACATATCGAGTGACGTGCAGTTTCGTGGTCACTTGGAAGGGAAGGCCAAATTGGCCTCTAAAAAGCTTGGCGTTCTCAGCAGAGCGGGACAGTATTTCATGCCGGCACACCGCCTGCAACTTTACAAGGCGCAGGTACGGCCGCACATGGAATACTGTTCCCATCTCTGGGCTGGGGCTCCCCAGTACCAGCTTCTTCCACTTGACCGCATTCAGCGCAGAGCGGCTCGAATCGTCGACGACCGAGTGCTTTCCGATCGGCTCGATTCACTGGCGCTGCGAAGAGATGTTGCATCTCTTTGCGTATTTTATCGCATCTATCACGGGGAGTGCTCTGAGGAATTGTTCGGATTAATCCCAGCCGCCAAATTTCGTGAACGCACTATACGTCAAACGTCCCGATACCATTCACACCATCTGGATGCTTGGCGGTCCACCACTGTACGTTTCACAAGGAGTTTTTTTCCACGTACAACCTCTCTGTGGAATAGTTTACCACCGGCGATTTTTCCGGACCGATACGACCTGGGGACCTTCAAGAAAAGAGCTTACTCCTTTCTAAAGGGCCGGCAACGCACCCGCAATTCTCCCGGTGTTGCGGTTGATCATGGGCGGCGGTAGTCACTTAACATCAGGTGAGCCACATGCTCGTTTGCCCCTTCTTCTATAAAAAAAATAAATAAAAAAAACTGCTGTGTTTAGCGTATGGTGAGTGTAGAGAACTGGAGACCCTTTTTATTGGAAACGAGACATTCTACCTTAGTTCTCACAGGTGACAACGCATTTGCATATTCATTCGTAATCGAGAATAGATGTAGATGTTTATGAGCCACAGCAACCACTTACCAGCAGGTGGACTGTGTGCTCGTTTGTCACCCTTCTCCTTTAAAAAAAAATCTAAGAAATGAGGACTCAGGAATGAGAGTCCTATGCACAGTGACACGTGTATTAGTTGTAATTAGATTAACTAACTGACAACAATCTCAGAGCTGACTTTAAGATATGGTATCGAGTTAAGAAATTAGTACACAGTTAAATAGAACAATAATTACGTCCTAACACACATTTAAGAAATTTATCAAATCCGTCGATACAATTTAAGCAAGTGGCATAATTAAACTTGGATTGACAAATTAGATACAGCTGCAATTTCCTCGCCTCAATAGCGTAATATAGCAAGCGTCTGTCAATCACGGCATTACGATATCGCGTCGATTCTCACGCGTACGCGGCGTATACTCCGCGTCAGCACGCCACGCCACCACGCAGTCGTTGGAGCGTTCAGGATAAACGATCTCTGTTCTTGGAATAAAAGGCACGGATAGACGTGATGATATGTTTCAGATTATACCATTGCATTCACAAATCCTATAATTTTATTTTTTTAGCCTCAGGATTACAGTGTACGGACATTAGATCCGTCAATTTGTTGTCAATTTATTTGTAGAAAACATCATCATTTAAAATATAACTAGATATAGAATTAAAGTAGTTAAATTATAAAAGCTAAAGAGGGAAAACGGATCATTAATTGGTTAAAAGAATAACACACTATGAATTTGCATTTTTTAAGAAAAAATAAAGATTTTCGATCTTATTTTAACATGATACAACTACAATAAATTAAATTATTATTTTACGCCACTCGGGAGGAAAGTATGACATTGTAACCCATGTGATACTGTCAGTGATAAGAACGCGGGTTGCGATATCATACGTTTCTCCCGTAGTAGGTATACTATTTTTTATCACACCAGGATCGAAAGTTTGATGTAAATTCAAGTAATATAATTTATTTTCAAGTATCATGACATAATATATTTTTGGCGTTTAAAAACTATAGAGCTAGAAATTTGACGCATACGTACTAAATTAATAAGTCATTGAATAGGCGGACAATGTAGCACTTTCGTCCCTGAAAATAGCGTGATGAAGAATGTAATACCTATATTTACATATATAATAAATTAAGTGTTTATTAGATTCATACAAGTGAAATTTCGAAGTTTCAGGAGAGTATATAGAGAAAAATACAAAAATTACATATTCACATAACCGCAGTGATTTCTAGTGACAGCGTAAAGGTTTTCACAGTATCATTACCATGTAGACCTAGAGCTTAAGTAGGTCATTATATGAGAGATGAGAGCAGATTTTCTATGTAGATACATATTATGCAAATCATGTGGACGAGCGTCATTGCTGAGGAGTAACAGATTTGAACATTTAACAAACAATGATCATTGAATGGTCAATATTTGATAGCGAACTTGTCCATCATCGATTGCAACACTTTAAAGGTAAACCTGCACTGAAATAGGCGGCAAATATCAAGGAGATGTAATTTATATTTATTATATAGATATATAATATATTATTATAGCGTGAAATGGTAGCTTAATGCTGCTGTATTTCGTATGGTGAGTGTAGAGAACCGGAGACCCTTTTTACTGGAAACGAGGCATTCCATCTTAGTCCTCACGGGTGACAACGCATCTGCATTTTGATTCGTAATCGAGGATAGATGTGGATGTCTATGGGCCACAGCAACCACTTACCATCGGGTGAACTGTGTGCTCGTTTGTCACCCTATCCTATATAAAAAAAATTATAATGCACGGTTCAGTATACACCATGAATAGACCAGCTTATTCTATTGACACGAACGATTCCAATTATCATAAGGTATTTCCAAGTAGGAATCATCTCAAGTAACAAAATTTTTTTGCCTCAAAATGGTATAAAGTCAGCTAATTACGTTGTTTTTATATAGGATAAGGGTGACAAGCGATCACACCGTCTACCTGATGGTCAGTGTTTGCTATGGCCCATAGACATCTACATCAATCCTTGTTTGCGAATCAAAATGCAGATGCGTTGTCAGCCGTGAGGACTAAAGGGTATCCGGTTCTCTAGCTCACCATACGAAACAGCAGCATGGTATTCTGTGAGAACGTGGTCCTCCCCGGTCTTCGTGTTTGCTCTACACTTATCTTATGTTGAATACTTTAGTACGTCTGAACTGATTTGAAATTAAATCATTAGCTCTAAATCTTTGTCAACGATCATCTTTGGGGCTTTGATGTCAAAACTTACAAAACGAAAGCGACATCGTCGATATCTACCTTCTAACTATCCAGTATAAGAAAGCGACAATTTCGTAAATTGATTTGACGTCAAGAACATAAAATAATTACATAAAATAAACTTCTCCCTACAATTTAACTGTAAGCAAGTGACATAAATACAAGCTAATAATAGATAGATTTTCCACAGCACTACACAGACGGAATGGCTACCGTTTAATAGCTGTCAATTTGATTACAAATCGTCGTAATTATATACATCTATATAATAGTGCGAGATAAGCAGGCGGGGCGGGACGGTGACGCACGTAACATCCTGCCAACGAACACGTTCAAATTGATAATTTGATACAGATGATAAATATCAGAAATAATATTAATTTAGTATATAATTACTATCAATATATTCATTAATGGTTTATTGGATACCGTATTCAGATTTGTATCTATAATATTTTTTAGTAAACTTAAATAATATTAACTTTGTTTAATATGCTATGGGAGCAGTGTTACCAACCAGTATTCAGTTTGTAAATAAAGGCACGTGTGCCAACGATGCAATAAGCTTATTTGCAGTTTTATATCATTAACGAAATATATGTTACCGATATTACTTGACGAAATTTCATCAACACATCTCTTCGTGTGGATATTGCCACCACCCCGCCACCTTACTAATGTATGCCTGTTGTATATTTTTAATATCATAACATTCACATTCCATCGGGTCCCTTGTATGAAAGACTCATTATTTATTAATCAGATTCATTTCCCCTTTTATTATTTGTTATGATTCACACTAGTTCCTTTGACGATGATATTAAATTTAATATATAAAAAATTATATTTGTTTGTTCGGATTTTATGCGCCGCCATACCGTTCATCAGATTGCGGTAAAACTTTGTCCACATATTGATTGCACTTCCGCGAGGGCTATAGGCATAGTTGGACCTGTTAGAAGGCGCTGTTCTAGGGAACTGTGTGTTGCGTAGTGCATTATAAAATTATTCGATTCCTATTATATTAGCAACAGTACCTAAGCCTGTTTAAAACTTTTTCGCTTCTTTTATGATGTTACTAAAGTGTCGTTATAATAACAATAGTTATATAATTATATAATATGCATATTGGTCGTACCCGGGTGCCCGAATTTTGCACTGCGTTCGAAAAAACTTGAAAAGTTAAACGTTTTCTACATACAAAAATAAGCCAAAATAGTTAAAGCCGTTGTTCAGAAACGTACTTTCCTACTCGTACTTCTTTGCCAAATTACATGTCGAACGCATTATACCTATAATGCGTCCAGCCATTAAGGCATGATTAAAGGATAGACATCAAAATGTCACCTCGTTTAAAAAACAAGAACAAAAATTAGTTAAATTTGGACAGGGATGTAGTTAACTCCCCTAAACGACGAACGTACATATTTACTACTTATGGGTTTTTCTTAACAATTCTCTCAGCAACTGATATTCTCAACTAATTCCCACATTGTAAGGTTTTAGACAACAATGACACGATATTATTAATTTACAAACGGCCTGTTTTCAATTCGTTTTTTGTTTTCGTTTACGTAATTATTTCACATTTATCTACTTATAATATTTACGTATAAAAAGCTTGCATGCGACTGGTACTTTTCAAAGTAATCATAAACGACTAAATAGTTTATTTCCCGCGTTTAACGCCTCATTTAGCCTTAACGTCAATATTACTACGACTGTATTTCCAGTTTATAATATGCAATATTATTGGCTTCTAGAGGGGAGGAGCGGTACGTAATTAGAGGATAGCAGGCAGGTCGCACGATAACTAGTCTTAATATTCATAATGACGACGTGACCGACGACGCCGCCATCTTGAATGAAGCGATGGGGGAAAGCTCGCAATTAACTATAACTGCTCACGTCGTACACCCGAACATGAAATTTTGCATTTAGTGTTAAAAATAGTTTTTAATTACATATAAATGTTAAAGATGTACTACGTGGTAGAGTCACGCTGCAGCTAAGTTATGGTTGTAGCACGAATGGGTCGGTTCGACTGTGAAGCATCACTTTTTCACAGAATACCAGTATAAAATAGCAGCTTAATACTGTTGTGTTTCGTATGGTAAGTGTAAAGATCCAGACACCCTTTTTACTGGAAACGAGGCATTCCATCATAGTCCTCAGGGGTGACAACAGGGGTTGATTCTTAATCGAGGATAAATGTAAATGTCTATGGGTCACAGCATTCCACTTGCCATCAGGTGGACTGTGTGCTCGTTTGTCACCCGTATTCTATTAAAGAAAAACGTAAACGATGCGGAAAATATTTATTTATTCTTGTATTGAACCTTGTAATGAACCTTCGACCTCATATAATGAACCTTCGACCTCATATAATGAACCTTCCACCTCATGTAATGAACCTTCCACCGCATATAATGAACCCACGACATCGTTCAAAAATATTGAGATTTCATTGCCTATCGGAGAAAGCAAGTGTAAGAGGTGGACATGTTGGAAAAAGTTCCAGGACCGGAAAAATATTGAAACAAAACTCAACAGATTTAGCTGGCCAAGGGAAAAGACGTTTTTTATTTATTATCTTGTCTTTCTTTTGATCTTCAACTAGAAATAAATAAAATTGTAATATTTCGGCAAGTTTGTTTGATCATTTATTACCGTTTAATAGCGGTTTAAGAACATCCACCACCCCTTATCGTCCCGTGGGTGTCGTGGGTGCGACAGAGAGATACCATAACAGGTGGTGGGTTGCAGCAACTTATAACAACTCAGAATAATGAAAAACTGCGGTCTCCGACCCGTCTACCAATTGTGGCATGGCAAAATCCATCCTATGATGCAATATATATATATATATATATATATATATATTTATATATATATATATATATATATATATATATATAGTACCTTCAGCGGTGCCAAGTTGACTGTCGGTATATCGAAGTGCTGAAGTGTTTGTACAGTAGGGCTACGATGGCTATCCGAGTACAGAACCAGAGTTCGAAACCTATCCAAATGCAGAGAGGTGTAAGACAGGGTGATGTTATATCCCCGAAACTCTTCACCGCTGCGTTGGAAGAAGTTTTCAAGCTACTGGACTGGAAAGGATACGGTATTAACATCAATGGCGAGTACATCACTCACCTTCGATTTGCCGACGATATAGACCTTACGTCAGAATCGCTGGAGGACCTTAGCACTATGCTCAATGACCTCAATAGTGCCTCCCAACGGATAGGTCTTAAGATGAACATGGACAAAACAAAGATCATGTTTAATGTCCATGTCACATGGTAGTGGTTGGGAGACTATGCTCGAAGTTGTTGACAAGTATGTTTACCTGGGACAAATAGTCCGACTAGGTAAGTCCAACTTCGACCGAGAGGTCAATCGACGGATTCAACTCGGCTGGGCAGCGTTGGGGAAATTACGACACATCTTGTCGTCAGATATACCTCAATCTCTGAAAACTAAAGTGTATAACCAGTGCGTGTTGCCAGTGATGACTTACGGATCTGAGACGTGGTCCTTCACTGCTGGCCGTGTGGGGACGCTCAAGGTCGCTCAGCGAGCTATGGAGAGGGCTATGCTCGGAGTTTCTCTGCGTGATAGACTCAGAAATGAGGATATCCGCAGTAAAACCAGAGTGACCGACATAGCCCAACGGATTAGTAAGCTGAAGTGGCAATGGGCCGGCCATATAGTTCGAAGAACCGATAACCAATGGGGAAGAAAGGTTCTTGAGTGGCAGCCTCGTACCGGTAGGCGTAGTGTAGGGCGACCCCCCACTAGATGGAGTGACGACCTGGTAAGACATGCAGGAAGTCGATGGATGCAGGTGGCTCAGGACCGTGCTTTGTGGCATTAATTGGGGGAGGCCTATGTTCAGCAGTGGACTTGTGAAGGGCTGTAATGATGATAATGATGATGATGATGAAGCAATCTATGGTGGAGGCCTATGTTCACTTTTATAGGCAGTAATGGTAATGGGAATAAGTTCGTAAAATCAAAATGATTATTATAGTCTTGCTTTTTAAAATTTTCATTGCCGAGTGACGTATGAAAGGGACATTTTTATAGTATGTGAATGATGATTAAACAATTAATCACCTGTACAACGCATGCGACACTTCACTAGCACCGCTTACTAAGCACTTACCGAAAAGAAAACATTGAGTATTCAAAAGGCTTTTGTTAATCGTATTTCTTGATGTGCTTTATTATTCAGATTTTAATTAATTACATTTAATGTGACCGAGTTTTTTTGTAAGCGCCTTTAACGGTGACATTTAAAAAATTACATGTATTCAAATTGTTTGCGTTTACCGTTCTATTTAATTACCTAATTATACCTTCAATATCTATTAATTATAATATTATGTAATATTGTCTACAGTTTAACTTTCTTCTATTATAATAAAAAATAAAAGTATAAATTTCTTCGTAACCCTCCGCCAAACAAATACAATGATGTGTCTTACCTGGATTGAAGAAAAAATAAAACATCTTAAACTACGGTCTTGAATATGTTAAAAAAGCATTCATAGTGTCAAAAAACTAAATAGATTACTCACAAACATTATTTATCCTATGCAAATGCCGTGCTAATGTTACTTACTTTTAATTTCGTGCGAGCAGTCTAAAAAGGCTATCATCAAATATAATAGTATCACTGACTTGATGATCTATTGTGATAGCTACTATGGCTATAGTTCCTGCTAAGCCCTATGTCTTCAATGAATAGAAGGAGTTGCTTAGCTGTAAGCAATTTCACTTCTTCTGGGCGGAGAAGATAGTTTCCCAGAGTGTTACGTTTACACATTAAGGGTTCACAATCATGTGCAGAGGTGTTTCTTCCGAAGGATAAGATTCGCCACATCCCTTAAGTTACTTAGTCCCAGGATGGACATGTGCTATTTTAAACAGCAGTGTCCAGTCAGGGCTCTTACCAGAATACGAAGTTTATTCTTACTTAATCCCAGGGATTCTGAATACAGACAGATTAATATGTTACTACGTTTAATGATTATGACCATCATTTATAAGATGATCTTTTTTACAAAAGTTTCTTAGAAGTTATGACAACATAAATATGACTTCATCAAATTTTAAGAAGCAGCATTTTTTTAAATACGAGATCTAAGGGACTTTTTGCGGTAATAATATATATGTATTATTGCAATTCTGTATTGCAATTACTACTCCAGAATTGTCCCTAAAAATCAAGGATGGTTGGCCGTCTCGCTCATACCTATCTATCGCTAGATAAACCTATGACATTGGGTGCGTTTGGCAGAAAAAAGCGCTAGCTAGCGCTTACAAGCGCTAAAATAGTTTTCGGCCAGGACACGATTGCTACTTCAGTAGCGCTGACACAATCCGCCATTTTGCTTATTTATTTTGTTTGTTGTGAAGTAGAAATTATAAGTTGTTTTGTGCAATATTAGTTTTAAGTAATATAATGACATGAATAGACATATACATGTTATTAAAAATTCATGATTGGTAAGTTTTTAATATGAATACTTTACAAACATATATTTAAATTAGATTATGTTCCCCCGTTAAAACTAACATCGTGTCCTGAAGGAAAATAGCTACTTATGATTTGACAGCGCTTACCGCTTACGATCGCCATTTTGCTTACAAGCGCTTGCTAGCGCTTTTTTCTGCCAAACGCACCCATTTTTCAATATTTTTTGTAACTATGACTACCTATTCATATTACCATATAAAATTTAAACCAACTAATTTGGCGCTGATTAACATCGCCACGTATTAATCAGTGTAGTAGCATAGTAGTGTAGAGTGTAGTGGCGGTTGAGAATATCCACTACCCCATAACTTCCCGTGGGTGTCGTAAGAGGTGACAGAGGGAGACAGGCAGGAGATGGGCAGCAGCATCTTCCTGATAACAGCAACTGTACAACAAAAACTGCGGTTGCCAACCCGCTTGCCAAGCATGGCAACTATGGCAATATACCCCCCATGAGCAAAGACGTTTGATGCAGCAATGAAATAATTGTTAGTTGCAATTTTTAGTGCTGATTTATCACGTAATCGACGGTAAAGGAAAACATCACGAGAAAACCTCCATACAAATGTTTTTATATCACAGTCTGTGATTCACAGGCATATAAGTATAACTTTATAATTATCGGCCTAACTCATATAAATCAATGTCAATGTTTGCTATGAAACCAAGACTAGTAGTGGGCATCTTTTGGGCTGATAGTGTGGAGAAGGAGGAACATGAACTGTCGATTTTAAATATTAGGGATACAATAATCTAATATATCTAATAAAAAGGGTTCTAACTAGTTACTTTCCGGTATAAAAAGAACAAAGAGTAGTTACTCACCTAAACGGACTTAGGTAGAGCCCCCTAGAAAAGAGGCTTTCCATGAAAAACCTTCTGGAAAAATCATCGTTATCGCCAACTCTCTGTCTATGTTATCACCTTTTTATAACATAACTAGGGTTGCCACCTTTCTTTGAACAAATATAATATTTTTCTTAAAAAAGATGCAAAAATATAGTACTTTTGTCAATATATATATATTTATATATATATATATATATATATATATATATATATATATATATATATATATATATATATATTATTGCTCTTTGATTTGGCCGTCAATTATCCTACTATTACCTTTAAAATAATTATAGGAGTATGAGCAATTTAGATGTATAATAAAATAAATTAACAATTAGTTTTTACTAAAATTAATATACGCTCTGTTTATTTTTCTTTCAATTTTTCATTCATGGCGATAAAAATTCTTTCCGTAAAACTTACTTGTTCCGGACTTCCAATCACAGTTAATCTAAAAAAGCGCGAAAGTTTAAGTAGGGATAAAATTATACTATTTTTCGTACTACGTTATTTTTCTATAATATATAGTACAATTGAGTGAAATGTAGTACGATACTATATATCGTACGGGTGGCAGCCCTAAATGTAACCTATCTTCTATTTGTTTGATAAATGACTCTGAAGGGTCGGATTATAAATAATAGTAACGTGTAAATCGCAAAGGGAACAAAAGCAAGGGAAGGAAGCGTGCGCAAGCATCAGTTAGCATGCTCGAAATTGTGCATTTATAAATAACTTCATAAATACTCTATTGGTGTATAAAACAGACAGAAACAGTGTTAGGTATTTAATCATATTGCTATAATTTTTTTAATTTATTAATATTATTATACTTATTGATAAAATATTAATCAATAAAATAATAATCATTGTTAGTTTATTAGTATTGAAAAAATAAGGTAAGTTAAGGTAATAGTTTTGCTGCCCTATAAAACGTAAACTAGAAGAACGACAAAGACAAAAAATAGACGTTTCCCCTAGCGAAAGACCTTGAGCGTTCGGTCCTATACAATCCACGCGCTCTCGCTACAATATATCGCGTAAAAATACGCCCGAATATTTGGAATTCAATTAAAAAAGATAAGCGAACTTAAGAAATTAAATAAAACGTGTAGAATATAGATTTTTAAATTATCTATCCATTAGTGTAATCCTCAAATGATTAGAGCGTTTCCTTTAGCAACAGATGCATGTAATCGTAATAAATCGTAATAATTTTAGTCATTTTTAAAGGTAGATTTTAAGTGTATTCATAACACATAAAAACAAATTAAAACGTGGAATGTGATGATAGGATATCGAACATTAATAACATGCTTTTAGATGTAGCTTATTTCTCATAACTAATGAAATAATGGTCTCTGAAAAACGCACTTTTGCAAGGTTTGGTCAGGGTACCGCCTGTCGTATACTATAACCATTGATACGCAGTAGTATGACTATAAATAATATATTAAGAAAAAATTAAATATTAACAAGCTTTGGTAATAATTAGGAACACTTCGAAAAATCTACTTAAAAAAACATTTAATAACCATATTTCCTATACTATCAACTGTTAAAATGGCGTGAAACATGGATAAAGCACTTATGACCTTTTAAAATTCGATTGACGGATGACCATATTATCCTCACGTGCCCTATAATAACAGAGTATAAAAGAAAATGAGATATATAAAAATAGAGTATCAATAAATAAAAAATAATGCATCTTGTTTGAAAGTTGTAAAAGTGTATTATTATAAGTAGTTTACACATCATACTGACGAAATACTAAAGTTGGTCGCTGTTTTTATAAATAAACGGACTATAAATTTTACTGAACGTTAGTTTCGTGTGAAACAAGTCGCGCCTAAAGTTTTACTGATCCTTCATTTCGATTGTCATAATTATGTAATACATGTGTTATTTAAAATTAATTTTCTTTCATTTTGATCCGTTATTTTAATAAACTACATCATCCAAACACATCATAGAAAATACGGTAAATTTCACAGAAAAATTTCGTCGAAGAGAGATTTAACTGATTCCAGACTCAATTGAACAAGTTTACATATTACAATGCCAAACGTTATTATTGCAAGTACTAAAATTAGTTTCATCTATGTCCTTTCCGGTCGGGCAATAAAAATTACTATGAAACTTACATTTCGTTAAAGTTGATTTAAGTATAGAAAAAAACGGCAGCCCAAACAAAAATAACGGTACATACTACCCGGCAGTAAACAAACAGGTACCGCTGCCTCCCTGTAGAGCGCTCGTGACGTCGCCTTTTTTGATACTTTACAATTAAAGTATCAAAAATTCAATAATTTAATAAAAATATTCATCCATACAAGATGTAGAATAATCAAAAATCTATAAGAGAGGAGTGTTTTTAAATAATATCGTTAATATATATTTAATAAACTCTCAAAAATGTGAAGAAGGTTGTGCCCACAGGTATAATACATAGGTTATAATTTATTTCTTTCTTTAAAAAATAATTTAAATTACATTTATTGTTTTAAAATAAATTTTACATTTTTCTCACGATTTATTTTCATGATGCTTTATTGCCTAGCAGCTTTTCTAAATAGGACAATGGGGAAACGAGCATACGGCTTACCCGATGGTACGTGATTACCACCGCCCATGAACAACTGCAACACCAGGGGGATTGCAGATGCGTTGCCAGCCTTTTAAAAAGGAGTAGGCTCTTTTCTTAAATGTCCCTAAGTCGCATCAGTTCGAAAAATCTCTGGTGGCAATCGATTCCACAAGGAAATTGTGCGAAGAAGAAAACTTCTTTAAAATTGCACAGTGGTGGACCGCCAGTCATCCAGATGGTATGGATGGTATCGCGAATTTCGTCGCCATGTGCGATGGAGAAATTGTGCGGCTGGAATCAGTCCGTACAATTCCTCAGAGCACTCCTTGTGTTAAATGCGATAAAATACACAAAGAGATGTAACATGCAATGAGTCAAGCCACAACGACACTACACCCACACTAAATGGGACAAACACTAATAGGACAACGAATGGGACGCGTCGCACCCGCAGACGGGCACGACGCGTTCCAGTTTACACCGCGTACACACCGTACACCCGCGTTCCTGGACGGTTCTCACCGCCAGAACATCGACCGACACGAGCTGAGCAGTCAGAGACGGGGGTCCGCACACCCCCCCTCGGACTGCGGTTAGATAGCTCAAAGAAAAACGCCTAAAAGGCGACATGATGATTAATAACAATATCAAATCATAAATCATTCATCATCATTTTCACCTCATTGCCTTTCCCTTTTAATTAGCTCGCGGCCTTGCAGGCCGCGAGCCCTGTAACAAGATGAAGCTGTAAGAGTCGCATAGACTAACAGCATTAACATCAAGATAATAGAGAGAGTGAGTCAAGCCGATTGGAAAGAGCTCGGTCAACGACGATTCGAAAGGTGGATGCGATAAAATGAAAGGAGCTGGCACTGGGGAGCCCTAGCCCAGAGATGGGAACAGTATTCCGTGTGCGGCCGAACCTGCGCCCTGTAAAGTAGCAGGTGGTGTGCCGGCATGAAATACTGTCCCGCTCAGCTAAGCACGCCAAGCTCTTTTTTGGGGTTCTGTAGTCAACTAGGAATTAGTTTCGCTTATAGTTTCGCTATGTCTGTCTGTCCGTCTATCCGTCCTCGCTTAGTCTCTGTGACCGTTAGCACTAGAAAGCTGAAATTTGGTACCAATATGTGTATCAATCACGCCGACAAAGTGGTAAAATAAAAATTGGAAAAAATGTTTTATTAGGGTAGCCCCCCCTATATGTAAAGTGGGAAGTGATTTTTTTTTTCAATTTCAACCCTAACGTGTGATATATTGTTGTAGAGGTATTTAAAAATGAATAGGGGTTTACTAAAATAATTTTCTGATAATGTCAATAATTTCGGAAATAATCGGTCCAAAAGTAAAAAACAATGTGTCCCCCCCCCCCTCTAACTTTTGAACCATAAGTTTAGAAAATATGAAAAAAATCTGAAAAGTAGAACTTTATAAGGACTTCCTAGGAAAATCATTTTGAACTTGGATGGAAACAACAGTACCCACTACCGGGAGCAGTTGCAGGAGAGCGGAGCGCTGCTGGAGCGCGAACATAATGGATACCCACCTTTAAACTCATAAGTGGGAACACTTATTGTGACGGACGGAAATCTACGGAACCCTACACTGGGCGTGGCCGGACACGCTCTTGGCCGGTTTTTTAGAGGCTAATTTGGCCTTCTCTTCCAAGTGACTAGAAAGCGAGGATTCCGATACTGGCTGAGGCAACAAGGGAATGAGGGGATTTGAAACTCTGACTGAGGAGATACTTCAGGGATTGAACTGGACTAGATTTAATCACCCCCAGTCCGAGACTTAAGACTTAAGACTAAGATAGATATTTTAGTCATAATTTGGGTGGGCCTTAATAATAGTTACTATATTTAATTTTTTAAATATATCTTGATAATGAATAGTACGGAGTTGTACATATAATTAGACCTTGAACATTATAACGACCAATTTTATATTAATACTTTGCATAAGTATTAATTATGGCTATCCCAGCATCAGTCTGAGTCTACAATAATTTCCTTACCCATGTTTCCTTTGAGCACTGACTAGACAATGAAATCGGGTTGTAATTATATTCTCTTATTCGATATTCGCGTTTTGCATACTTATTTCTCATTTCTTTAGCAAAATCGGTGTGATAGGAAATTAATGAAACATTGTTAATTTTTGTTTTTAGCATACCGGGATTTGATTCACGATAATTATTCAACTTAGCACATAATTAGCGTTATGCTCAAAATTGACAAAATGCAAAGTCGCAATTTTCAAAAACGTTATGTTTTCCGGATATTGTAACACAGCGGTCTTATAGCATGTCAATGAGCAACACTGGTAACAACATTTAGGTACTACTCTAATTATATTTGAAGTTTTGTCAAATATGTGTAATTTTTTATATAAACTTGTTTACTGCAGCTAAATTGTAAGATTTACGAGACTAATTTTTGTGAAAGTATTTCAATACTGCGCTTTCACCTACAATAACATAGTTTTGAAACAAGAACTCATTTTGGAGTAAAGCAGAACTTTTTATAATGTTTTCAAACTTCTTTTTTTTTACTTTGAGAACATAAGACAAATATGAATGAATGAATATACTTTTATTGTACACCACAAACAAATATACAGATAACAAAACACAAAGCAGATTATAATATTATGTAAGTACAATTTGGCGGCCTTATCGCTACATAGCGATCTCTTCCAGGCAACTAAAGGTGTAAGGATTAGAACAGTGAAAACTAGGTAGGTGGTGCAATATAAATATACATAATATAATATTAATACACGCGATTTATAGACAACAAATATTTGCTTTTCTGTGATTTATTTTTATAACTGCATAAATTGACACAAAAACTCTTTTTACCCGTAATAATGGAGTTCAATTTTAAACTATATACTATATACGAGAAGCATGCCATTATTTTGTTCTTGACGGTGCAAGTATGACATAACTCACTAATTAAACGATTTAACTCGTATTGAGTCATTTTTAGCATAAAACAACCTAAATACAAAATATAAATACACCCAGTATCAAAACCTATTATTCCTCCTACAAAAAAGTGAGTACCTAACTTTTTAGTTACCCGACATTTTCACAAACGCAGGCAAATTATTTAATCTAAAGTCTTTGTTTCGTTACTGATTATTGCTTACGGTCTTGTGAAAAAATTAGGATAATGAAATTCACATTACCACGGTACGCACAAATATAGAAAATGTCTTTAAATCTTTTACAAATATAACGGTTAACATTTTTTATAAATCCACATTTTAATGCAAGTGCCAAATTAAATAATTATATCCGTAAAGATAGCTCTATGACAATAATATAGGCTTAGCCATTATGTGTTTAGTGTTTACACATAATTTTCGCTAGAAATTTATTCAATAACGTATTCGAAATCAAATATAGCTCCATTAGATGTAGAGTTGTAGAGTATAAACGTTGAAATCTCACATTTTCGTAACTAAAGCGGCGCCTTTGTGTTTGTTGTGTCTATGTCAACAAACTAGATACGGCCGTTTGCCAACACATCCTCACTTATACTTATGTAGACAAATAACTCCATATAATACCTGATACTATTTGTCGATGACAAAATCTCGATGAGACTTTTCCGTGTCAAACAAATTCTTCTCTAATTTACATTGAGGTAATTAATTTTTATCGATAATTGTATATTTTAACGTTTGTTGAAGCATGTTCACTGTTGTATGCTCTATTTATAAACAGATGAAGGTATGTATTGTATGTACAATTTCTTATTTCATATTTATTGTTTGTAGGTCTGTCTCAGAAGTTTTATAAACAGGTGGTTTCTGATCTTGACAAGAACGCCACTTAACAATTGTAAATCTAAACCACCCAAACGCAGAGACCCACCCAAACGCACACAAATAATTTCATCAATATCGGTCCAACCGTTTAGGAGTAATTCACTGACAAACACACGTACACGTAGATATATAAAGATAATTAATCCTTCCATATCTCGAATACGCAACGTTGCGTGTCAAAATAACTTTTGGAAATTTAGATTTTGAACAAACGAACATCAACATTTTTATTTGTAAAGATTACTATCAATTTAGATTTAAAATTATTTATTGCATTTTTTAATAGAATAGGGTGACAAATGAGCACACAGTCTACCTTGGTAAGGGGTTGCTGTGGCCCATAGACATCATCTACATCTATCCTCGATTACGAATCAAAATGCAGATGCGTTGTCACCCGTGAGGATTACTCCGGTTCTCTACACTCACCATACGAAACACAACAGCATTAAGCTACTATTTTACGCTGGTATTCTGTGAGAGTATGGTCCTTCCCCGGTCGAGCTGACCTACAACTACCTATACCACTAATATAACTGCAGCTTAAGAGCGGACTTAATACCTTTAGGCTTTTAGGCATATTTAAATTATAAAGACAACTTTTATATGTTAAAAATTTAATGACTTCCGACAAAACTACAGTAGCATAATGGTTACAACCGCACAGATAGCGATAGTTTGAATCCACTATACAATTCTACACATACCGCTCCTGGCATAGGTAAACGTTTTTAGCTAAACTGGAACGGTTAATAGAAACATTAGTCGATTTAAGAAGTTTTAAATAACTTGAAAGTCTTGTAACATCTTATAAAAGTCTTAAGATATTGTATACCAGCGTAAAATAGCAGCTTAATGCTCCTGTGTTTCGTATGGTGAGTCTAGAGAACCGGAGACCCTTTTTACTGGATACGAGGCATTCCATTTTAGCCCTCAGGGGTGACAACGCATCTGCATTTTGATTCTTAATTGAGAATAAATAAAGACGTCTATGGGCCACTGCATACGTTTACCATCCGGTGGACTGGAGCTCGTTTGTCATCTTGATCTATAAAAAAAGGACACGTAAAATGATCGTAAGTCATTACGCTATTAAGTTGAACAGCAGCCAATCCTAATGATAGAGAAGGTTTTTTCAGGATTGAATAATAGTTATATAATAAATTGTATATACATACTAGCTAGCTAGGCAGATTTTATTCTGCCCTTCTCGACGACCCTTTGTCATGTTCTACTAAAAATACAGAATTTCGCCAAAAAAATAATTGTAGGTCACTCATGGGCATAAAAAATGTCCTATCTCTCAAGTTGGACCAAACCGCACACGGTGTGCAAATTTGACTAAAATCGGTTAAGTAGTTTAGGAGTCCATCGCGGACAAACAACGTGACACGTAATTTATATATATTAAGATTATGAAAGCCTTAACCAACGAGTATGTATGCGCAGGTATATACGGATGTAAAAGAGGTGTGTCACGATCGTGCCAAATTGGAGTCCGTACTCTCTACATCCCCCTCTAGGTAACAGGCGTGACAGTTTTTGTTATGTTATAAATTTGCAGGCCTACATGTTAACAAAAATGATATTAAGTTTATGATTTGTACTTCATAACTGTTTTACACACAGGTTAATTAATTAGGGTTTTAATAGGGTGCTTCACTTACGCTGTCGTATGGTGCCTGTGGATGTCATAAGCATAACATGATGATAAAAGCAAATCTCCCCTATATCAAAGGACAGGTGCATGTCTAGAAGTGACAGCAGCTTAATCCATTAACTTAAGGATACATATTGCAAACTTAAAAATTCATGGGTTCGAATTCGTCATTCAACTACTGTTATGAACTACTCCTCACACAAGCTTAATAAATTTACTTAGAGTGGTTAAGGTGAAATTATTTAATAGTACAACTTTTTTTTAATGTCACATAGTCTAGATGCCCTTTAGGCCTTAAGCAGGTTACTCATTTCGTTTTGTGAACATCGTTATGGTAACAATGTAACTAAATATAGCCTATGACACTCCGAGCATGAACCTCAGATCAACTGGCACTTCGAAATCCAGCAAGTCAATTAGGAATATTCGACAAATAAGCAAATTGGACAACCACCTGACGATTGGATGCTACGGCCCACAGACTCATACATCTATCCTTATTTAGAATCACAATGCAGAATCATTGCCACCCCTGAGGACTTAGTTGAAAGTCTTCCTTACCAGTAAAAAGTCACCATACGGAACACGACAGCATTATGCTACTATTTTACGCCGATATTCTGTGCAAATGTTGTCATAACTTATGGTTAATTAACTTAAATTATAAAATCGCTCCCACAGAATATCAGCATCAAAAAGCAGCGTAATGCTGCTATGTTTTGTATGGTGAGTGTAGAGAACCGGATACCCTTTTTGCTAGAATCGAGGCATTCCATCTTAGTCCTCAGGGGTGACAACGCAATTGCAATTTGTATCTTAATTGAGAATGTGGATGTCTATGGGCCGCTGCATCCACTTACAATCAGGTGGACTGTGTGCTTGTTTATCACCCAATGCTATAAAACAAAATCAAGCCATAGTTATCTTGAAGTTTAAAAATAGATCTGAAATATAAACTATTTTCAATTCATTCAAAACTATATTACTTATTTTCATTCATCATTTTTTTCATAACAGCCTATCATTGTCCACAGCTGGACATACACATCTCGTGGTAGAGTCACGCTGCAGCTATATTATGGTTGTAGGACGAATGGGTCGGCCCAAACGGGAAAGGACCACGCTCTCACAGAATACCGGCATGAAATAGCAGCTTAATGCTGCTGTTTCGTATAGTGAATGTAGAGAACTGGACACTCGCCCACCGGACGGGCGACCTTATCCAAGAGAACTCCTCTCTATATCGATTAGAGAGTCGAGTAACAACCCTCAATGCCGCTGTGATAGGCCAACTCCGACTTTATACTAGACAACCTCCTTTTTTCCCGTAGTCTGTTAACTACGGGAAAAACTCTACCAATTACGGACAAATCCGTATAACCTAACAACGCCAATAGAAGGCTCCCAGGACCGGTCCATAGTGGTGGACCGCGAGGATAGCACGGGTAATGGGGTCCCCGAGGCCCGAACCCTGCATGTCACATTGGGGCATGTAGACGACAATCAACAAGAAAACTGGAGACTCGGAAATACATTTTACTGGAAACGAGCCATTTCACCATCTTATTCCTCAAGGGTGACAACGGGGGTGACATTATGGGGCCCTGTATTTACTTGCCTCATTTGTCATCCTCACTCTATAAAAAAATGTTATGTCATAAGGATAATATGTGCCATTACTGCCACGCTTAGCTGGCGGGTCGCTGCTGCCCTTCTCCTAGCTTATTTCCCCCTGTAGTCTCCTGCGACAGAGGGAATCATGCTACCTAAGTATGGGACGATATACGGTTGTATGTATTCTTACACAGTCACTACCCGTTACTTACTTATTAGATAGATAAATAGAGCCGTGGTAGCTCAGTGGTTAACGCTCGCTGTAAATATAACAGAACGCGAGTAACCCGGGTTCGATCCCCGCCGGCACCAATGAAATTGTTAATTGCAATTTTAAGTGCTGTTTTACCACGTGCTCGGCGGTGAAGGAAAACATCGTGAGGAAACCTGCATGTCTGAGGAATAAGAAAAAAAATATTTCGAAGACATGTGAAGTTCGTCAACACGCATTTGGGCAGCGCGGCGGACACTTCCTTGCCCTAAACCCTCTCAGAAATGAGGGGAGGCCTGAGCCCAGCAGTGGGACGTATATAGGCTGTAACTTTACTTTTACTTTATTGTTACGATGGTTTAAGCTCGCTGCAAATATAACAGAACGCGAGTAACCCGGGTTCTTAGTAATAAGAAAAAAAATATTTCGAAGACATGTGAAATTCGCCAACACGCATTGGGGCAGCGTCGCGGACACTTCCTTGCCCTAAACCCTCTTAGAAATGAGGGGAAGCCTGTGCCCAGCAGTAGGACGGTATATAGGCTGTAACTTTACTTTACTTTTATAGTAATTATTGGCTGTAATCTGAAAAATAAAAATGTTTGAAATTGGTCAGTGAAGGAATATGGATAATAATAGGTAATCACATTAAACCATAAAAAATAATTATGAATATTTCTTAAACAATTCTAAAATAACTTAATTGATAGTGTTAGTCATTACTAGTAACATTTAAACCCACATTTTTAGCTCAGTTTACGAAACCAAGTGAAATTCCCGCGCAAACAACACGGATTCTCAATTTCTCTACCTCGAAGCAAAAATACACCTGCCCTGACGGACAGTTGTTCTGTACAGCAATTTTATTTCCTCCAACGGTTTAGTACCACAAATGGCTACCGTATTTTGATCCCTCGGGTTCCTTCATTTTGCCCCCACAAGTACTGTTTTATTAGGCAACGACGGGAGGGGAATAGCTCATTTTACATTACGCAGGGTTAACACGAAGTTTTAGTGCTAGTAAATAATTAAGCGCCTAATTTGATGCGCAAGAAGGTGCTCTTGCGAGTTGTTTGTGCGGACTGGCCTCGATTGAAAGATATTGGGACCGATGTAATCAACATTCACTGAGAGTAAAGTGTTCACCCTTTTGTGTAAGTAGTGCATCTGCCTTTCAAACACTTACCCACAGTACGTAAATTTGTACTAATGTTACCATTATACTTTTGTTATTTTCACTTTATAAAATAACATTGTGTTAACACTGTTAATCATGGTTATATGAAATGTTGCAATAAATAATTAATTAATTCGAAACAGTTTCTTACACAACGGCTTAAAATCTCCAGTTTCGTTGTTTTACTCAAGCTTTGTGCACGCGTTACGCTTTACGATATTTTTCTATAGATTAGACAAACGTTATCCTTCTAAATAACCTAGGTCAATAATTGATACCCTGGTTAATTATCAGTGTTGAACACATCTAAAACGACCATGCAAATGTTTAGTTTATGCCTTTAATGACTTAATTAAGAAATCATTGTTTTAAGTATTATATTAAAATATCATTAGAAATAATATGTTCATAACTGCACTCTATTTCCAATACAAACATCTTCGTTTCAGATTTTATCGCGCAAATAAAACTCAGATCTAAGTCCAAGTTAGTGTCAAGACATTATTCTTATCGATGTTCATAAAATCGATGCCACGCTATCATGTTTCGAACGCGCGGTCTTAAGGCGGGAAGCCTTACAAAATGTTAATGCGATCTAATCACAGCCATATCAAAATTTGTCGAACTTTCTTTAAGTTATTTGTATGAATATCAAATTATAGTTTGTTTTTAAACGCACAAGAAACAGGATTAATGGTTTAAACAGTAATTAAACAAACCCGACTACTTTTTTGAATTATTTTTCATGTAATTAAGACCTAAAAACAAACTTTAAACCGCTATAGATCCTAAATGGTTATTCAAAATGAAAAATGATTAGAGAAACCTAAAGATGATTTTCAAAAGACCTATTGAATAATACTCGTTTTTTTTGCATCTCTTTAAATTTTGTCTCGCATCTACCACGGGGAGTGCTCTAACGAATTGTTCGGATTAATTCTAGCCGCCAAATTTCATGAACGCAATACGCGGCAAACCTCCCGATACCATCCACACCATCTGGATGCCTGGCGGTCCACCACTGTACGTTTCACAAGGAGTTTTCTTCCGCGTATGATCGCTCTGTGGAATAGTTTACCACCGGCGATTTTTCCGTGCCGATACGACCTAGGAACTTTCAAGAAAAGAGCTTACTCCTTTCTAAAAGGCCGGCAACGCACCTGCAATTCCCCTGGTGTTGCGGTTGATCATGGGCGGCGGTAGTCACTTAACATCAGGTGAGCCGTATGCTCGTTGGCCCCTCTCCAATAAAAAAAACTCCACTTGATACATTTAGTTCGTCGACTTTCACTTTCTTTTTTTTTCACGATATGGCGTCTAGTTGTTGCCATATCGAATTATGATTACCGTCATGTCTTTAGTGACAGTCACAGATAAATCGATGACGTAAGAATCATCAACATCGGAATTAATAGCGGGTTATATTTATATGACCGTGCTTTGTGGCATTACTTGGGGGAGGCCTATGTTCAGCAGTGGACTTGTAAAGGGCTGTGATGATGATGATGATGATATTTATATGATATCGGATGATATCAGATTCTTCCAAACGTGACAACTATGACAATGAGTCGAGTAACTGGTATAAATACAAATATCTAATAACAAAAAGGATTAGTTGCATATTTATACACGCAATTACAGGTTTCTTCGTAAGAAAATCTAATTTGTATGATCTATAATAATAAAGTTATCTATATAATAAAGATAAAAGTTTCATAATATTTTATTTTATTTAATACCCCTAATACACGATGGCCATATAGCCTCGTATGCAAAAAATAATTAAATAAAAAATGTAAATGATGCATTGCCAAAAAAAAGTGTCACTAATAGCTTATGAGGAATTTCCTTTTTTGATCAAATTTTATGAAAATGATTTTTATCGGCATGTAATTACTTCCAAGTTATGATATAATAGATTAATGCATTCTGCCGTGTACACGACCGCCCGGCTAGCATCAACGTGCTGCACTCAGTATTAATCATCCCCTCCTCCGCCCACCAGATCAAGTTTAACGTAGCCCACAATAATAACCACTCGCCATTTATTGTTTTCCGAGGAACAATCAGGTATGTAAGGAGCCATTAGCGTTCTTTGCTAATGGTGATTTGCATATTGTAAAAAATATAAATCTAAGAGTACAATTAAGTGTTCAATTTTTTATTTATGTCTACATAATGCTCAAGGTATAAATATCACATAACTACTAATTATTGTTTAAAAAAATGTAAGTAGCGGCCTATAGAACATATCATCTACTTACCATCAAGTAGATCAATAGATCTCCATGTACTGGGTTATAAGTCGAACATAAACATGGGAAACGAAATAACACATTTACAATTATCTAGGTATATACATTGAACATTAAAAAAAACATACATAACACAATAATTAATTAATGACCTGAATTAAAGAGTCAATTCAAAGACAAAGAATCTGGTTCGAATCCCGCACGGATTAAGTAGATATACTTATACACAAATATTTTTTCCGGGTTTAAGCGTTTGTCCATAAGTTATTTATATGTAAAAACGCGCGATCAAGGAGAATATCCTAATGCGGGAAAGTAACAATTTAATATTAAAATATTTTATTTAAGCTAAATAAAATTTAAGTAAAATTTTATCATAAATTGGGAGACATTACCTAACTAAAAACGGTAACATAAAAATTCAATCAAATAACAAGTAACCGCGAAGCTTGTACAATATTGTAATGCAACGCCTACGATACGAATAAGACAGTCACCTTTATCGATTCAAAGCAACCTGATAGTCTTAAGTCGTCGACTCGAGGCTACTTACATTGATATCAGAAGATTATGCATGTTTATGGTCTGTGCTGCCTTTTAATCAGCTTACCTTTTCAATATTTTGCTACTGCTTTCTTTTGATAAGATCTCAGGCGATAAATTAAATTATTCCTTTTGTTTTATTTAAAAAAAAAAACACTAGCAGCGAGAAGAGTGGAAGTTCCAAGAACGTTGTGCATACCTATGAATCCTACGGTTTACAGCTTCCTTAGCAACTGCTAAGGAACTTGGCACCCGCTTAGATCTTTACAATTTTATCAGCGAAACCGAAAACCCCAAACATTTTGTACCGAACTTGGCCCCAATGTTTTAACTTATGTTTTAATAGGATATTACTAGTAAAAAATAAGGTACGGAAGAGTAATATGGTCACATTAGGCATTGCCGCCCAATAAAAACAATACTTGGTTTACTAGTATATTAAGAAAAAAATAGCAAACAAGCTTTAGCAATAATTAGGAACACTTTGAAAAATCTACTTAAAAAAAAACTAACTACGCTACACCATAATAAAATCCACTAAAATATTTACTATAATATCAACCGTCAAAATGGCGTCGATAAAGCATATCCCTTTTGATCTTTTATTATTTGATTGACCGATGAAGCGTTATCGTACCACACAGCCATCTATGCTAACAAGGCTGTAGTTTTTGAGTTATATGAAAGTAACCATATTACCCTCACGTACTATATCTATTATAAAAAAACATGTCCTTCCAGCTTCTTATTGTGTTTACGTTTCACTGTTTTTTTTTAAACTATAATAATTATATGACAATAAACAACACCCGTCGCTACCGAATATCGATAGTTTCCTTTGTAGGATACGCTTCACAAATTTATAAGACAGCTAGAAGTGACTTAGGTTTTTGATTAATGATTTAGTATATCGGTTTTTTTTTTAATTTATTATCCATAATTTTGCTACACTATCCAGTACAATACTAGCATACAAACCTCTAGGGGTTTATCTACGCTAGAGAGCCGCCCCATACAAACAAAGATGTATTAATATTAAATCACATTATTCTCACAGAAGTACCTACTACAATAAGTGTGGTTGATTTAACAAAAATGATTTAAGTTTACTTTTAAACAGTTTGGATTTACCGTAAGTTTCTTGTAATTCTATTGGCAATTCATTAACTTATAAATGTAGGTACAAGATGGGCGGACTTTCTTGCTCCATAGAAATTTTTAGTTTTCGGAAGTACATACATGTTGGATTTATAAGCTATATTTCGTAGATTTACAGGTCGTTTTTTAAGAAGTAGATATTCTGAATTATTAACTTCCGTCAGTATATTAAATTTAACTTTATCGAAAACATTTATGACTTTGCAATATTTAAAAAGGCCCTGGTCATTATCTATGTACTTATTTTTAATGTGATTAGGCACTATCCATCGAAACATTTTGCGTTGTAATGTGTAAATTTCCTGTATGTACGTTACATAAGTTCTACCATAACTGCTAAGTCCATAACTAATGACGGAATCTGCTAGAGCCATATAAAGTAATCTAAGTATTTTATATGGTAGCTTAAATTTTAAAACATAAAGTTTACTCAACACAGAGCGAAGTTTTGCACACACGTGATCTTTATGCGCTCTCCAGCAGAATCGTTCATCAATAATCAGACCAACATACATGTGATTTTTGACATTTTCAATGGGTTGACAATTACAGTGTTGAAGTATTCCATGGAGACATTCATGGCTGTGGGAAATGATAATCGGTGCGGTGGCAACTTTGTTGTGAGATGAGTGTATGTGCACAAATTTTGTTTTTTGAGCGTTAACCACTAGGCCGACATCATGTGCCCACTTACATAGCATGTCGTAACTTTCCTGCATTTCAGTTTGTGCTACATCCATACTACGATTGGCAATGACGATACAAGTGTCGTCGGCAAATTGATATGTGGAGCCCTTAGTTATTGCATTTACCATATCGTTAACAAGTAGCAAGTACTCAGTCGGACCCAGTATCGAACCCTGTGCTGTGCCGCGTTCAGTCGCAAACATATCAGTTAGTTAGTGAGTAACAAAAATGGCGGTATTCAGCTCTAAACGGAACATGTATGTATATCTAAATGTGCACAATGTCGGCTCATCAGGCTTTTCTTTTTCGAACATACGAGCTGACACTCTGCTGTATGACTAGTATACGAAGCAAAGCATCGATAAAAGCTCTGTGATATTTACATCTCTCTGTAATAAATTACGCGATCACAAATATAGTAATTTTAATAGCGCCCAAAGTAAAGTAAGCAACTGGTCTTAGGGATCACTCCAACAATTAAAAGCGGTTCCTTTAAACAAGAAATCCACAACTAAGTTACAAGTTGAGTTGGATGGTATCCTTATCTGGTTAGGTGTTCATCTCGGTAAGTACTTACTAATTTCTGTCACCACATAGGAGTGCTTACGCCTCTGTGTTCCGGTCAGAAGGGTCTATACTCTTATAATTATATTAAATAACATAGATTTTGACTGATAATGAATTTTAATTTGATTTTATTTTATTTAAAATTTTGAAAATGTATGAAAGTTATAACAATTTATATCCGCGTTTTGATTCGTAATCCAGGATAGATGTAGATGTCTACGGGCTACAGCATCCACTTACCATCAGATGGACTGTGTGCTCGTGTGTCATGTTTATCCTATATAAAAATTTAATTAATAAAAACTTTATTATTATATTAACATTTGTCCATAATTCTAGCCAGCACAATGCCGGGATAAGATACTTATCATATACTGTTTGTAAAATTCAAATTTATTTCTTCAATTTAATTCACTGAAATTATGCTTGCTTTAAAGTCACATAATATGTTGTATGTGCAAAAATTTAAATCTTTTCGAAGCAAATTTCTTATAAAAGCAAAGATAAATGTTATTATAATTTCAATGAATTTCTATTTACTAATAATTTAAATATGTAATTTAATCATTTTATTTTGACTCTACTTAATTTAATTGTTATTTTGATTTGTTTATATATGTATTTGTTATATATATATATATATATATATATATATATATATATATATATATATATATGACGTGTGGATTATAAATTCGTATCCTATCATTTCACGGAGGTACTATAACAACAACCTTGTTACCTGTGAAAACGAATAAATAAATTGATTAATTGATTGATAGTTCTGTCGCGTATGATGCTGATAACACTGGTGCATATTGGTAACACTTTTGTTATCGTCACAACACCTGAGCCTCGATCGCCGGCACAAGAGCCAGTCTCACGGATACTTCTGTCGCATTTAACAAATATACTGTTGTAGCTACCGCGATTTACCTTCCAGTATTTGAGATCAGTTCTACAATTTAAATGTGAAGTCGTAGATTATTCGGTCCTTTTGTCTTTTTTCATTATAATGAACCGTTATATTTCTTATGTGTCTGGTAATATAACAATAAAAAATTCTGTGATGTTAGCACTGTGAATCAAAATTGCGCATTTCGGAGAATGCACTGTGAGATAGACATCAGTCATCCTGTGGATGTCGGAAGAGGTTACTGAGGAAACTGAAACAGGAGATGGGCACCAGTATATCATCACCTACGATCAAGAGAGATCGTAATCAAAATCACTTGCTTAGTAATTTCAAAAAGAATTGAGCTTAAAACAATTAAATTTTACGAGGCTAAAGTTAAGATGATGATTATGATTATCATTGATATGGTCATTACTGATTATAAAATGTATTCCAAAAGGTCCATAGATTTCTTAATTATTTATTATCTTGAGCTATTATCAGGATAACGCTGATGCCTATCTCCTGTTTCATTTTACTTTGTCGCCTCTTACGACACCCAGGGGGTGATATTGATGACATTGATTACCTTGTGCCGCCTAGGTACCGTACCACAAGGCGCGACAGCGCGCGAAGTTACCGATATAAAGAATGCAGAAGTTGTATGTAATCGAAGTGAAGTTGTTCGCTGCATTGGTGGTTGAGGGGGAGCAGCACTAAGTCGCGTTTAATTAAGGACAGTCCTGCGCCGATCGGAATATCGGAACGCGATTATAATGTTCATATGACTTCGCGAAGACCCATCGGTGCCGTCGTGATACGCCGGTGTCATTTTACATAACTCCACACAATGTTTGCTATTTACTCATTTGCTGTACGAACATCTGTGCCCATTGATTAAAATAATATTGAATCGCGTACGTATAGGCGTAGTGATATCGATATCCTAATCGGTTACTCAATATTGTCTCTTCAAACTTACACGATTTGTTCTGTCACCTGTGGTCATTTAATTGTTTTTATTACCTACTCCGATTAAAAAGTTTGTACGATGTACAAGACTTTCTAATTTCTTATTTCAAACATTCTTCATTCGTCGAATCTGAAATCTCAAGAAAGATTGAATAAAAATGGTCACATCCATTTACAAGCCTAGAAATAAAGAAAATAGATTTAAAATTAATCATAAAAACGCAAGAAATCTCTGAATAATATATTTCTTAATTCGTGTTCTAAATTAATTGCATCCAAATAAGTTCTTATCTATTCACTTGATACAATGTTTATCACACGCGTCTACCAGCGTTTCTACCATCACAGTGAAGAGTGGTAACTACACATGTAAATAAACACATTCGTATATCTCATTACCGTTCATTACCGTCAATCTAAAGGCTGTACGCAATTACTTGTTACGTCCGTTGGATTGGTACTATTAAAATGTTTCACAGAACAAACAAGCTATCACATGACTACGATTATATGAAACGTGCTAAAAGCTTAGAATATAACTATGCTAGTGGCAGAGACTTGTTTTCCTAATATATCTGTACATATAAATGAAGTATCTGTATGTCTGTCATATAAAATATGATGAACGAATAAAAGGGCGTTGAATGAATCATATACTTGGAGTACCTAAATACATATATTACATACATAAACACTCACGCCTGTCACCCAGAGCGGTAGGCAGAGACTACAGACTTCCATTTGTCATGATCCTGACACACCTCTCTCGCCTCATTATCGTATTACCTACGCATACACGCCGTCAGTTAAGGGTACTCCTCATTTGGCCCATTTTCAAAAATCGCTAATTTGGTCGATAAATTTTCGCCTAGTACATCCCTTTCCGACTCTGCCATTTCACTTCTGCAACATAAATTTTCTTTGTCACTCTTTCCTCATTAATTCTTTCCACATGACCAAACCACCGAAGCACTCCTTTCTTAATCCTGGTCATAACATCATCTTACTTAAATATTTGAACTTAAAACAATCATGTTCATAACCAGAAATGAATAGTTCTAAAATGTATCAATTAAATTTAGTCTGTAGTCTGGCGTCTCAAACCCAATTACTAAGTACAAGTGTCTCGTTAATTTGTTACAAGTTTGAGTAGAAGTGTTCATTAAAAAATATTGACAAAAACTTAAAATAACAATGATTGTCTATTATAAAATGACTAACCACACGGATCAAGGTAAACAAAGGTGACTCTCGAGTATGTTACTAGAAAAGATGAGCTGTATCAAATGATTGCACCTGTTCAATTCGACTTACCTATAATCGATGTCCGACGGATTTTGCAGAAGTGACACTTTCAGGATACGATGCCGATGCAGTTTGAAAAAATCTCCTTTTTAACCTTATTAGCAAAATTTCCATAGATATTCAATTAGAAAATATAGTTATGTATTACATAATAAAATTCTTATAAAATTAAATAAACGTAGCATTAAAACCATTGGTGGATGTTGAGGAGATGATAAGGTTATTCTAAAACGTAAAAATATACGCTATCTTGTTCTTTCGATACCCAAGAAACGGAAAATTTTTTATATTTATGCATAGCTTTAAAATTCAATCATTTATTATTTGCTATAAACGGTATTGCAAATTGAAAGTCAAGCGTACTTTCTAGAAAGGTCTCGTGTAGAGGTGAAATAATCACATGACGTTAAAGTGAATACCGCACCTAACTTCGTCATTAAATTTGAATAAAATGCTTTCTGATCTAGCCGCTCTATTATTTATCACAACATGGGTGCGCAATTGTAGATATGTAAATTCATATAATATGGCGGCAAAGTTACTTATCCTTTATGTCAGAGAGACATGATTAAAAATTAATAGACTATTTACCCGACTTCTCCAGCAGGTTTGTTACTCGGGTAGTGTGTAGTATGTATAATATATGTATTTGAATAATTGTGCCGGTTTTTATGAACTTCTGTAGCCTTTCTACATGGAAATACGGATATCTTACACGAGCTGTGCTCTACGACATCGACCACGTGTAATTTAGGGTTTAATTTTTTTTACGCGGAACCCTAATTATTTGTCTAAAATAAAAGTAGCCTAAGTTACTCTGCCAGTAAAGTCTCGTCAAAATCGGTCAAGACGCTTCGGAGATTAGCCGGAATAAACAGACAAAAGTTTTAAAAATTGTGTTTTTGTAATAAGGACCCGTATTTACTTTTATCTGCATTTAGTAAAAAGCTATTATTAATTTTTATATAAGAGGGGGCAAACGAGCATGCGGTCCCCTGATGGTCAGTGACTACCGCCGCCCAAGAACAACTGCAACACCAGGGGAATTTCAGATGCGTTGCCGGTCTTTTAGACAGGAGTAAACCCTTTTCTTGAAGATCCCTACGTCGTTTTGGTCCGGAAAAATCGCCTGTGGTTAACGATTCCACAGAAGGGAGAAAGAAACTTCCACGAGGAAGAAAATTGCTAGTAAAACGTACAGTGGTGGAACGCCAAACATCCAAATGGTGTGGATGGTAACGTGAGTTTTGTTGCGATGTGCGTTCGTGAAATTTCGCCGCTGGAATTAATCCGAACAATTCCTCAGAGCACTCCCTGTGCTAAATGCGATAGAAAACGCAAAGAAATGCAACCTCTCTTCGCAGCGCCAGCGTATCGAGCCAATCGGAGAGGACTCCGTCGTCGATGATTCGAGCGCTGCGCTCTGCGCTGGATGCAGTCAAATGGAAGGAGCTGGCACTGGGGAGCTCGAGCCCAGAGATAGGAACAGTATTCGATATGTGGCCGAGCCTACGCCTTTTAAAGTTGCAAGCGGTGTGATGGCATGAAATACTGTCCCACTCTGCTGAGTACGTCAAGCTTTTTAGAGGCCGATTTGGCCTTCTATTCCAGGTGACCACGAAACTGCACATCCTTCGATATATCGTCGCCGAGGATTCCAATACTGGCTGAGGCAACAGGGGGAGTGCCTTGAAACTGAAGAGATACGGCAAATGGGTTATTTTTAGCGATAAACGCACAAACTTGTGTCTTCTGGGGATTGACCTAGACTGGATTTAGTCGCCCTCAATCCGAGATTTATTATTATATTGAGATTACGAACAGACTCTTCAATTTTATTTATTTGTATATATGTATCCATATATTATTTCAATTCAGTCATAAAATTAGAACGTTAGCTATTGCAGTAAATTTAAAAAAATTTTACTTTTAATGACACTAAAATGTTTATAAGTGCCTATTAATACAATAAAAATTATACACCTACAAAACCGTTAACCAACATGTTTTTCCTGCTAATCAACAATATTATAAGGAATGCGATATTAACCAATAGGGAAGGTATTATCGAATAAATTGTTTCAAACGCATGCGGGTACCCGCGGCCCTGTGTCGCAAACTATCTGCTCGCACTCAAGCGAAACAGTAAATCAATTAATAATCAACCGCGATGTGAACTCTGAAATAAAAGCGATTAAGTCCAAGTTAGAACGGTCTGTTGTATGACTTATAGAAAAAGTTATAATAATTATGCGTTCGTATAATTTAATAGTTGATAGAAAAATGTCGTGAACGATAACGTTTGCTTGGAATTGCTACGGGTTTAAATCGAGTCACGTGTGCGTATTATACACTGAATTTTATCGAATATCAAATTATTGCTGGCGAATCGATTACTTGGAACATATGCGCAGGTATAATGGCGTAATATTTATTCTTCATTCACCTAAAACTTATGTTTTCTATGTTATGAAGTAAGGAAGGCAGAGCGAAATTTATTGAAATTATAAAAATAAGTTCAAGTATGGTCTCTAAGCCTAGATTTTAATAAAATATAGTAAGCAAAATGCACAAAAATAACTTCAAGAATACACTTAAATAAGTCCTCCGGACCGAATTTTGATCACGGCGGCCATTCTCAATGGAGACTAGCCATCAGCGCAGGACAGGATTATAGTACCCAAATGTATGCACGTACTCTCTATTCCCTCACTCTCATGGTCTGATGGGACGGTCGGACGAGACGACCAAAGATATTAGGCACAGGACGAATGGCTGTACGTTCTTTCTGAGGTATGGTTGTGAAACACCGTCGTCTTTCTGACATCAAGCTACTTTTTGACTGAAAACTCCAATTTTACAACGATCTCTATCACTTATTATTAATTAAGAATGCACTTACTATTATATTTTTGTAGTTTATTCGAAAATGCATGATATGCAAAATAATGCAAGGGGTATTATTAGAATAAAATTGCTAAATTTAGTGTGTGCTCCACGAATGTAGGTTTATGAACGCCTCTATGTACCCCTGTTTCATATAGCGTCAAGTAAACATGTATATGTCGCAAGTCGCAACCAACTACTTAAGTAGCCTTTCAGTTTTTTTTTATTCTGGTTTTATTTAGGGATTTTTGTTCGTTAACATGTCAATCCCATTAAAGCTAACTTAAAATCTATACATTTGTTATTAACCTGCACATACTTAATGCAATATCCGAGGTGGGGGCATGTAGGATGCTCTGAGCAACACCTATATTGTACACATTTATATTATATGTTCTTACAAATAATTCCCTTGCACCTCGGTTGCGCTCACATTCCATTAAAAAATGATGTATGTCTTCAATTACTCCACAAATTTCACAGTTAGGTGAATCAGCTCTTTTCATCAAGTAAGAAATTTTTTTTGATGGAATGTGACCTGCTCTTAATCTAAATATTAATTTAATAGCATTTCTGTTTAATTTGGTATCCATAAACCAAGGTAAAAAGTGTAGCCTTTTTACTAAACAGCGCCGTTCAACTAGCGGCCTATATGATATTCAGCCGATGCGTCTAATACAACATTGCATATATCTTGTAATATCAGCAACGTTAGGTTAAGGTGCAGCTAGGATGGTCTTTGGGTCATCCTAAAGCAGCGTACATTTATATAATACAGCGCACAGCGCTATAGGCGGAGACCAGCGATAGGCTCGTTGAATGAAATTAATAGGGTGACCATGTATTTGTCTAGCCGACGCTGATTTTGTGAAGAGCGTAGACTTTTATGACAATATAATCTTAGATGTAATATTTAGACATGAATGTTAACGAAAAAGTTTCTTCGTATTTTGTTTGTATAAAATTGAAGAAAAATATTTTTGGTTGTAGGTACTGTTTGTATCTGGCAGATTTTAATATCAATAATAAAGCTTTCCCACCATTTTTCAATTGTTTTTCTGTCCGCCAAAATAAGTGAATCTAACGAAAAATTTGATACATTCTGAAGTTTTATTATAGAAGTGGGAAAAATGCGACTCAAGTCGCAAAAAAATTGTGACGTATAAATGTCCATAAGGACCTAATGCAGTGTCAACAATTCCATAAGGACCTAATGAAGTGTCAGTAAGAGTAGCACAAAGTTGGTTCAGGGGTTTTCAGTCCGGGAATTTTGATGTCAAAGATGCAGCTCGCGCTGGTCGGAAAAAATCGATGCCATTTTTGAAAATTTGGAGCAAGATCGGCATATTAGTAGTTACGACATAGCCGAGTAATTGAGGATTGACCATAAGAGGTTTTGACCCATTTGTAAAAGTCTAGCTTTGCAAAAAAGCTGTGTATATTGGTAAGCTGAGGTACACCACGAGCTCACTGAAAGAAACCTAATAAATCGTGTACTCATTTACTATTGAAACGTAATGAAACCGAACCAGTTTTGAATAGATTGATCACTGGTGATGAAAAGTGAATCACGTACAACAAGAACGTGCGAAAATATCATGGTCGAAGAGTAGTCAAGCTCCACAGACTGTAGCAAAACCCGAACTAACACGTAATAAGGTGACTCTGTGTACCGCCGGGCAAAATCATCGATTCGGATCTCTACTGCCAACAACGAGTCTGAAGCAAGAAATTAAGAATAAACAGCCAGAATTGATCAACAGAAAAGGAGTGGTTTTTCATCATGATAATGCCAGACCTAGTGTTAGGTTAACATCAAGAGAGAACTGTCAAAACTACCTACTTGTCGCAATTTTTGATCAAAAATCCCATTTCTACAGCAACGGGATTACGTCACTAGGTACCTAAAAGATGGCAATAAGTTATATTGGCATATATTTTATATTTACATATAATTTTTGTAATTTCATTGTAAATTATTATTATTAATAATATTATTAAAGTTAATAGTAATATTATTAAGTTAGTTCGCTGCGACATATCCATTAGGTACTACGCCATTACACTGACTACCTACTGCCAGACATTTTTACAGGATAGATGCATAAATTATGTGGATTTTTATATTTTTTTGTTTTTTAAATGTTTAATTACTGGTATCCACTAGAATGTTTTCTTAAATTTCAAACCTATTTTCCCTCCATTTTCCCTTCTCCAAATTCAAGGGTATGAGATACAAACTATATTATTAAAATCGTTGAAACTAATTCATACGGATTTCAACGCGTTTAATTTAAGTTTTTAATTCTCGACGCTTCGTTCATTCGTTGGAATGAGCTTACAGTAAGCTCATTCTGCGTAGATCGGACTAAAAATTAATATTCAAAAACTTAAGGTGGCCGCGCTAACTGTGACATCGGACCGTCAAACACCTAAGTTCCCCCCGTGAGCATGGGTGCTGTAAAGCACCCGAAACGTTGAGAATTAAAAAGTGAAATTAATCGTGTTAAAACCCGTAAAATAAGATTCATTTTACGATGTTCGCGTAAATATAAGAAATCATTATGTAAACCAGGCAAAGGTATAGGTAAGCAAAGGTACAAAAAAACAGACAAGTTGTGAACCTCCTCCTTTTTAGAAGTCTGATAAAAAGAAACAGTTGCTCAAAATATACTTAAATTGAAGTACAATGAACTAATTAAGCTATTTGATAAGTTAACCCTTTAGTTGAAACGGATGTTAAGACATCTCATCTATCACTTATAATTATAACACAATAATTCTAGATGTCACAATAAATTCCTTTCTATTAGTGTGGGAAACAACGTTTAAATTAGCAGTAATCCAGAGTTCATTGCAATAATCTTTGAAGGGAAAAGTTTGTATCCCTTTTAAGCATATTGCGCGCATTTGACATAGTTAAAGTTTATATGGAGAAGAAGTGCACAAAACTAAAATATACTAATAGTACGTGTTATAGCTCCTCTACACGATGGGCCAGCGCTGGCCCAGCGAGATGGCCACGCGATGGTGAAACGCGACTACACGATGGCGACATACAGTTGTGATCGAAAGGTTTTACGAAATGGACGTGGAAGGATTAGCCGCTGCAGCAATATATCTATCTATACAACACGTACCGTTATTTTCTTAATAAGCACAAGAATAGAGTTATTAAAAAGAAATGGCGTAGAAGATGGTGAATGTTATCTATCCATCGCAATAGAACTAAATACATTAAGTTAATTTAGTTTTCCTTAGACAAAAATAATTATAACTAATAATTTAATAAATAATTATTAATTAATTATTAAAAATAAATAAATAAAAAATAAATCATGTATATGTTCTGATTTTAGTAGCCCTATGATTAAAATTTTATAACTTCATTATGAGACTATATTATGATTAAAACTACTTTTACGGATTTTATCGCGTTTATTTTTGCTTTTAATTACTTTTATTTTTAATTCCCGACGTTTCGGGCGCTTTCCAGCACCCATGGTCACGGGGGACTGAGATGACTGACGTCCCGATGTCATTGTTAAACCCGGAGTACCTTCACCTTTTTTAATTATTGTTTATGGAATGAGACTATATTAGTCATTTTTAATTCGTTAATCACGAACTTCCACACTCAACCGTCAAGCGCGCACAAGCACAACTGTGGAATGGATGGGCCACGTGTAGATGCGTACCGCCATCGCTGGCCCAGTACCTTTGATGTGCGGCGGAAAAACCGGCACCGTCGCCATCCCCAAGCCATCGCACGCGCCATAAGCCATCCGACACCACTACGCCCTCCACACGTTGGCCCATCATAGTGGGCCATCGCGTTAGCCCATCGTGTAGAGGAGCATATTATTACAAATACATTAAACTAAACATATACCTACATTGTTTACGTTCATACTGCCAATGTCTCAGAGTAAGCGCAAACATAATATCTATGTTATGACTACATATTAGGCCAATGTCAAACATCTAAAGTCTGTGGTCCAACAGTCGCAGAGAGCAGAGGGGGAGTTTTGGCGGGAACTTGCGGATTGTCGCTCCTGTTTTGTCGCATGAATAATGGTTTGAAGTGGATTTTGATTCGTAAAAGTGATGCGATTTTGTGAATTAAGTATCCGCGCGTGTGAACTATTAGAGAAAACGACAAAACAAGTGCTTTGATGTCGATATAAACCTCAAGTTATTTTGATCGCTTGGGCGCTTTATGACTTTAGTGGCTGTCGTCATCAACTGTCCGCTAGGTTGAGATGTCGTCAGAATCTCCCAGGGGCTTCGCAATGTGATGCATCAGCATATTGTGAAGAAAAAGAACATAAAATGTAGATTTCAAAAGAAAGGATAGGCTCCGAAGGCTAGAAACCAGAGCCGTAAAGCCAGTTAATAAAGAGAGCAGAGTTTGTGGCTGTGTAAGAATAAACTGTGAATTTTGTGTGATTTCAATTTTTTTTTCTGTAGTGTATGGAGTGTATCTTTGTCTAGACAAAAAAGTGTTTATTTTACATTTGTATATTAGATATCCGTGATTTATCTATTTATGTGCAGGTAAAAGCGAAATACAGCTTTCTTAGTAATCACATCTAAAAATTTAATGAATAACGATATAATTTCATCCACTAGGCAACCACTAGTGGATGACTAAAATAGTTCTTTAAAATACGCAATAAATAACATAACAGTAGTATTATTTTTTTATAAATAGTTTTTATTTAGGTATGTGAAATGTATTGTTACGGGTAAAACAGTCAGTTAGCCTGGTGGTACATATGAACCGAGTTCTCGGTACCCACACAATAATCTCAGTGATGAATCAGGATGTAGATTAAAGTGTTATCTTCGCTGTTTTGTCACATTTTACATGACACAATGGCTATAATGTAGGTACTACTTACTTTACGTTGATATCCCGTAGAAGATTTCGTTCTTTGCAGCTAAAAGAGTTCATAATAATGACTTCTTGTTTACGCGAAGACTACACATTTAAATGAAACTATTTTTAAATTTAAATTTATTAATTCAAATTTAAATAAGTTAATACGTGATAAAATCCGAAAAACTTAGTTTATTTAAAGTATATATTATTTAAAATACTATGAAACGGCGAAAGGCTTTATTAAGTGTCCTAAACTAATTAAACAAACTTTAAATAGTTATTTTTGCAGTTTGTTCCACCTTAAAATATACTTTTTATCTATTATAATATTTTTTTTGTATCGTCGTCCTACAAATTAACTTTATAATTTAGATGCGGGTCGATACGTTCAGGCGTCAGCGTCAGCGTTAACCCACGCAACCTTTCCTTTATAAATATTGAATATCAATATGATTATTTACGACAGATATTATATTGAATTTAAATGAGAGATAAAAGATTGAGCTCGATTCCTGTGTAAAGATCGGTGACAATGCCGCTTTTGTCGAGTCAGCTATTTTATTTGTATGCAAATTATATCTTTAACAAAAGACCATGACGTTAAATACCTAAAATAAACGAAACAAAAATGATTTTGATAAATATAATTACATTTGTATAATTTATTTTAATTATTTGTAAAAATACCGCATAAAATACAATCAGTAAACTGTTCACCGCCACCGGTTTGTACTTATATAGATTTCAAAGATATAACTTTGTAATAATTAATTACCTATAGCTCTGAAAAACATGGTTTTAAAAATAGAAAGCACTGACACTGCACACAAAAAACGCATGTAAGCAAGGATTTTCAACGCTTACATTTCAAATTCGGTGTCAGTGAGCCCCACCTTCGTGTGAAGAAGGCACGCGACCAGGTAGTCTGCAAGGGTGAGACACCTGCTGAATTTAGACAGAACGCATCACACCTTCTTTAGTGACAGATAACAGGATAAATGGTCAATTTGTTTGATTTTTTTTATTGAACATGTAGGAGTCTTCACGAATAAAACAAACGCTTAAGAAAATTGTAAATTAATAGATTTTTTATACTATTATTGTATATTATATTTTTCATAAGAAATTCAGAAATAGTGTAAATTCATCAACGAAACGAAACAAAAATAAGTTGTTCCCAAAATACCTAAGTACTAACTAAAAACTAACTATTCTGATGTTGCAAACAAGAAAAAGTATGCCAAAACTTAAAATATTGCATAGCTAAATAGTAAATTCTTTTTATTATTATACCTATTGTCAAATATGAACATAAATGGTAAGGTGGGTGCGGTAAAGTTAAAATAGTAATAAAAATTACTATGACTTTTGTTAAATTAGTCATAAATTAGAAAGCACATATCAAGTAAATATAAGGGACAGGAGGTTAATTGCGTTGCGAAGCTGCGGACATTAATTTATGCTATTTATAAAATTATTACGATTTTACCCAAAAGTACCCGGAAAATTTTTGTTTAGGTGCTACTTCGGGCATTACCCGTTACATAAATGATACACTTATCATTAAAACTATTAAGTATTAAAAAATAGATTCATTTTCGGATAACCTATATATCTGATAAAATTTAGTAGATTTGCGTTGGCCTAAGGATAGAAGTTTTCTTCTTTTTTAACCCACAATTCAATTTTTAATTACCAACTAAAATGATGTCTAGCGTCGAAATGTGTTGTCAGCGCATAAGAACTAAATCTCGAAACTCGCCAATTATTTCAATTAATGAAATGTCGCGTCGACAGGAAAAGGAAGCTAGCGGACGCCTCAGAGCTCCGGCTTTATATTTAGGCCGCGATTGTGCAGTGAGTGACGGCGAGGTTTGATTAATTAATTCGTGAGCTATTCGCCGAGAAGGGATAATAAATTGTGCGTGCTTTTGCCTCCCGTGAGATGTCGCCAGTGGACGACACACCACTGAATAAATGATATATTCAAACGCTAACATCAAATCCGTCTAGACTGAAATAGATCGCTAACGATGTCTTATACAGGTAAATGAAGTTCTCAGACCCGATGGATCATTAAAATTTTTAACTCAGAATAACTCACAAGTTTGCATTTTGGCAGGGTAAAGTCGTTCATTCAGATACATCGTCATACAATTTCTTTGTTAAATACTATAGGTAAGTACCTCTTTGATATATTATACAGCACGATAAATGAAAGGGATAAAAAAAAAAGATATTGCTCAATATAAAGTACAAAATTTCTAAACTAAAGGTCAACTTTGGTCAGGACAATATTCCTAGAATTACAAATTAACATAGACGAGGTACTTTTTTTCAACAAATTATGAATAGCGACAGAAATGGTTCCGCTAAATAAACAATGCACAGTCAAAAGCCCTAAGTCGGCACAGATGTTAGAAGGGACGTCCTTCATCCCGCAATATAAAACCCAAGCCGATTTTTGTTATTAATAATCATATCGGCGCCATTTTTAAAAAAAAATGCCGCCAAGGCGGCAACGCACATGTTAAACATATCTTTGATGCATCAATTTATATTCGCATAATGTGACGAAAACTTCATTTTTGTTATATATTGAACTTCACACTCATTTTTGCATTTTATAGACCACAGCTTATTTCGTCATTAATACATAAATAACAAATATAAAGTTAGATGACTTCTATTACGTTATAATAATTAAGTATATGTAAAATAATAAGTCTTGATTAAATTACAAACAGATTTAAAAAAAGGCAACAATACAACAAGAAGGTTATCTGATAGTTAGATTAAACTAAGAGATCGTGTATAGAAGGAATTAAAGCCTCGACTGCAGAATATGAAATTATTTTAGCCTTTGAATAAAACTGTGCCCATATATGGAATTAAAAACGCGATAAAATCCGTATATATACAATGTTATTTAATGTCTGGTGTTCGCGTAAATTTAAAAAATTATTATTTTAGTCTGAAGTTGAAATTCACTTTTTGTCAAAATATTTTTTTTTAATTTTGACCGACTAAGGAATACCACAATCTCAATATTGTCTAAATAGTTAAACACACTTAAAAAGTTCATCCCCTTTTTTGTCACCGTTTGGGGTGGAATTCATTGTCAATATTTATATAGGAATAACCTCTGAACCCTATTTAATAAAAAAAAAGAATCATCAAAATAGGTTCACAAATGCGAAGCTATGGCGTAACACACATACAAAAAATATACATTCGAATTGTAAGCTTCCTCCTTCTTTCGAAGTCGGCTAAAATCATACTTCATATGCAAAGCTAGACAATTTTACATTTACTTTTAACTTATACAGTTTACAAAACAATAAAACCTAGTTAACATAAATAAATTACAATCATGATGGATAGAAAAGTTTACCTGCCCAGTTAAAAATCTCCCCTTCTTTATAATTCTATTGCAAACCCGTCCGTGTACATTCCAAATATGCGTTTAGATCCTCGAACAATGTTATCATTAAAACAATTGAATTCGAACGTAGGTAAGCAACCTTTTATGTAGAAATAAAAATAATAACGTTAAAAGTTAAACTTGTGCCAGGTACTTTCCAACATTTTTCGAAGACTCATTAGAACTATTAGAAGTCACCGGTGTCTACACTAGACTTCCATGTTACATTAGGAAGTAGTGATTAAATCATATAATTTTCTACAACTAATAATACCATAACTACATTATTTTTTATATATTACACTTATCTTGTATATTCGTGGGGAAAATTTTTCTCAGTCTATATATGATTTTTTTTTGATAAAATTATAGATAATATTATTAAAATATTAGAAATAATAATAGTTATAATTGATATAGTTAATAATAAAATAATTATTTATATTAAAAATGAATTAAACTTTTTGATTGGAAATCAAATATACTAAATATATTACATAAATAAATTAATTTCCTTCTTTCATTACCTAATACAAGTATATACTATATTAGTCGCTGCAAGTTCATAACATGGAAGGACTAACATAGTAGGTAAGTAAGTAAAATATAAGACGAATAAGATGAAGGTTAACAATTCAACTTTATATTTTTAATAATAACAATCAAATTTTATAATATTAATAACAAAAGTGAATATAACGTTTTTTTATTAAATACCCTTGTCCAAAAGTTATTTTAACTATCTTGGTCCAAACCACCGATATTTCAGTCACATCACACCTTATGCTGTTTTTTTAATATAAAATAACAACGGTATAATGACCAAAGGTATAGGTGTTATGTTAGTTATACTGAAAACATTCATCTATCTTATCACTAGAATATCAAAAAAAGATCACATTGATACCGTAGGTATGAGTAATGAAATTTGTTTAGCCCACATAGTAGGTCCTCAAATATTTTATCAACGGAATAATGCAAACGTAGATATACCTATATACAATTTTTATCAAAATATTCAGCTTCAGAATTTCAAACATAAATTGCGCAGTTTTTTGATGAAAGCAATTAAAAAAAACTAAACGACATATAGGGATAGATAATAAATTATTCAATCTCTGAGTAAACTTTCGTATAGGTAGGTATTGGTGGGAACTATAGAAGTTATCAACTATAGGTCAAGGCATAATAAGGGTGCCCTCCCAAACAGGAGCATGAACTAATAATTATTACACAAAATTATTGGCTTTAGTCGGGATGTAAATCCATGACCCGCGGAACCCTGCTTACGGAGGTCGATGCAACAAACACAATATTGCTATAACGGGTAGATACTATTTATGAACAATTTTACATTACTCACATTCTTGTGGGTATACAGATAATTCTTGTGACATACAAAAAGCAAAACAAAAAAAATCAACAACAGACTGGCAATATGACATAGACACCTTAAAATCTGTATAAAAATGCATTATATGAACTAGTAAATAAACATTGAGAAATATGTAGCCTAGATAATAATATTAAGTATTACAAATTACATTCATTAACTACCTTAATTTTAAATTATTTCATTAAAAAGTCAATAAGCATCACGAACGTAGTTAAATTCTGTTGTTAAGATAAAAATTAAAAATATGAGTATGAAATTTATATTCCCATGTCCCTGCTTAAAAAATCGTACATAAAGGAACGATTTTTTGGAATGTTTCGTTGCTTTCCAAAAGATCAAGCTCGAAAGTAACTTAACAAGTAGTATGGTATTATTGTGTACATCTTTCGCGAACCACGTATTTAACAATAACACAAAATGAATCAAACTCACCACTGGACTATCGTCGCCAAGGTCGGAATCACGGTCGGCGTCGGCCATGGCGTACGCCGGCACCGGCTCACGATTCTTCACCCGAATCTTGGCGGTTTTCTGCGACACGGGCAAGGATAACACGCCACACGGCGGCACGTGTTCACACGTTACACACACGCACGGTCATACAACGGGACGGTCGCGGAGGAACTTACAGGATACGAGTGACACCGCGGCTTGCACGGAATGGTATGGCGAGTCGCCGACCTAGCGCCCCCTCTCTGCCTAAGCCCCGCCTTAAGGCGTCCCGCATCACGGCGAATCAAACCGCGCGATATCAAACTGATATTTCAGTTATACGCTCCGCCCGTTTCGTTTATATCGTTTTTATTCGGACTATAATATAATCGCAGTGTTTCGATAGCTCTGCGATTATTATTATCTGTGACCGTTATTGTAATGCATCGTTGGGACTTAAGAGCGTTGCGTTTACATCATTTGTTTTAAATGATACAGGGTCACACTACCTATTATAGTTAGTTAATTTTTTATGTCATTGGTAGATATATAATTATTGCTATCTACTACCTATTACATTACATTATGTAGCAAAACTTCACCACAGTGTCAACTAGTGACATCTAGTACGCGGAAGATTATTATTATTAGCCATCATTGAAATTGACAGTGATTGAAATTGTTATCTGTTAAGATTTTTTAATTTCTTAAAATGTATTTTTTTTCTCTTGACTATTCATGAGAGCTTCTAAGTAAGCCTATGTAGATTAAAAAAAAATTAAAAATATATACTCTGTGTATTTCCACGGGTATTTTTAACACATTCAATACAAACCTGTTAAGTTCATCACCGAATGTATGAAGTTCTTTAAATATAAACATAGTAAATAATCAGATGTATGCGAACTTACAACAGTTTAAACAATCATGACATCGACATCTTTAGCGACCCCGAACGTGTATTTAAAAGAAAATGTAAAGACTTACTGTTAGGGCCACTGCATCCGCTTACAATCAGGTGGACTGTGGGCTCGTTTGTCACCCTTAGTCTAAAAAAAAACTGTACATTAGGTACCAGTCAGCCACTTTCTTTCTAGAAATTTTGACCTTCACCAAGTGAAGAAGGTTGATAATGACGAACTGAAGGCGACAAGGGAACTTTTGTTGTTAGAGTCCAAACAATATGAGGTCGCAGCAAATCAGTAAAATGAAGAGGCTTGATAAAATACCTGGATACCTCGTGAACTTTGTGACGCACAGTGAGAGGCCAATTTGGTAGACAAGTGGTAAAATTATTGGTAAAAATTTTGTACAACTGACTTCAATATAAATAAAATGAGAACATCAATGTAAATACATTATTAATGACAACTCAAAAACTACTATACGACCACTACTAAGGACCAGCTTTCAAATAAAAAAAAATAACCATCAAACCGCGAAAAGAGTTCTGAGGTAGGTACCTAACACACATAAAAATATATACAGTCGAAATGAGTACCTACCTTCTTTGAACTCGGTTAAAAAGAGGGTATCTTAGATCAAATTGCTACTACAATGAGAAGTTGGTCTTATACGACAACCGCAAGCGTTCATCACAGTGGTTGTTTAGCTCCAGGTGCCTCATTGAAACAGTGCCCTTAAAAATAGATTAACTAGAGAAGCTTATGGTGGCAGTTTGCTGATCTACAGTTAGTATTATTCATTAAAGCTTCTTGCAATCTGGTGTCGAAGTTACTTCTCATTTTCTCCACCATCATTTGCAAATCTTCACATCATCATCATCATTACAGCCCTTCACAAGTCCACTGCTGAACATAGGCCTCCCCCAAGTAATGCCACAAAGCACGGTCCTGAGCCACCTGCATCCATCGACTTCCTGCATATCTTACCAGGTCGTCACTCCATTTAGTGGGGGGTCGCCCTACACTACGCGTACCGGTACGAGGCTGCCACTCGAGAACCTTTCTTCCCCATCGATTATCGGTTCTTCGAGCTATATGGCCTGCCCATTGCAACTTCAGCTTACTAATCCGTTGGGCTTTGTCGGTCACTCTGGTTTTACTGCGTTTTTACTTGTCAACAATAACAGTTATTGTCAAGAACTGCAAATGATGATGGTGAAACTGTGTACTCATTTGTCACCCTTTTTCCATATAAAGTTATTTTCTAGAGTAAGGGCGATAAACAAGCACACAGTCCATCTGATGGTAAGTGGATGTTACGTACCTACATCATCAAACTGGCCATAAAATTCCAATAATGCGTTGCGTAATATTTTAGGCAAATATTATTTGTTTTTATTTTTATGAGGTTTGTTTTAAATAGTATAATGGTGACAACGAGCACACAGTCGGCAGACTGATGGTAAGTGGATGCTGTGGCCCTTAGACATCTATATTTATCCTCGATTAAGCGTCAAAACGCACAACTCCGTGGCGCAGTGGCTTAGCAATGAGTGGCTGCGGTGGGGGTCGCGGGTTCAAATCCCGCACGGAATAAGTATTTGTATGGCCTACAATTAGTTGTTCTGGGTCTGGATGTTTGTCCTTGTGAAATTTATGTTTGTAAACTGCCCCCACGATACAGGAGAAAATCCTAGTGTAGGGGTAACGTTTTTAAAAAAAATTACAAAAAATTAAGCGAAAAGACGCAGATGCTCTCTCACCCCTGAGGACTTAGATGGAATGCAACGTTTCCAGTAAAAAAGGGTCTCCGGTCTCTACACTTCGTACCATATGAAACACAGCAGCGTTAAGCTACTATTTCACGCTGGTATTCTGTGAGAGCGTGGTTCTTCCCCGGTCGAGCCGACCCATTCGTGCTACACTCATAACATCGTTGCAGCGTGGTTCTACCACGTATAAAAATTTTTTTATATATTTTTTTTAAACATTCAAGACAACAAAGTCGTGGGTAAAAACTTGATAGGTTAAATGGGTTCTTTTCTACCGCCACTACTCAACCAACCTCTCTCTTAACCTCTATCTCTTCAGTAAAATTAATTTGAATAGTCAAAAGTGAAGAACTCAAGAGGATTGATTGTAATCATCATAGTGGCAGGGGCAAGTTAACGTAATAGCATATTAGCAGTTATGTTTCTTCATCATAGGTAATTACTTTCATCATCATAACAGCCCATCAACAAATCCACTGCTGAACATAGGCCTCCCCTAAGCAATGTCACAAAGCACGGTCATAATTCCTATGCCACCTGCATACTTCAACTTTTGCATCTCTTTCTAGATCGGCACTCCATCTCCATCTATCGGGGGTCACCAAACACTTTAACTATGTTTTTTACCTACCAATTATAAGCTAGTTCCTGGCTACTATCTCAATTGATGGTAAATGGTTATATAGCCAAGATAGTAAATTACACTAACCCTAATCATTCTTCACACGGGCGCCGACATCAGGGTAAAAGGGGGTGCACTTGCACTTGTCAGGAAATTAAATACATAGAAAAACTGAAGGCGTCTTGGTTGCTGTCCAAATTTGTTCATCACCTTGTCAATAAATTCAGTATCCTCTTCTACTCTTTCCTTGTGAACACTGAGCGGATTCGGGTTGAATTTAAAATCGTTTGGCAGGAATTTTGGGGAGTAAGGTGGTTGTATTTAGTAGAGGTTTAGTCCCTGATTATAACAATAGGTACCACTCGCATTAAAAGGTAGGGGAAGGTGGGGGGACACCGGATAGTTACGATAATGACACAATAAATAAATCACTATGTAATTTATTGAGATAATCAATATCTCAAATATTTGAGTATAGGTACCTTAGGCATAACTTTGGTATGAAAATATTTGAGATGAATCTTAATAACTACAAACTAGAACAATCTTAATCAGAAATTATGAATCCGAATTCATCCCAAACCTATGGGTCAAACCGGATAGGCGTTTTATATTAAAAGGGTGAATACAGATACTAACAATAAATCAAAATATTAAAATTATTCGCAGTTTTGCATACAAAAATTTTTAAAAAACCAAACCCCCCCTCGGAAACCCAAAAAGGGGGGGTTTTTTTTTTTTTTTTGGTTTTTTTTTTTTTATTTTTTTTATTTGATTTGTTGGGTGGTTTTTGTGTTATTTATCTTTTTCTTTCTATTGCTTTTTTTTCGTTGATAACTGATATAGTAGCTTTTTCAGCCAGTTCATTTTTATACGGCGATTCATTCGAATTTGCCGTTTTTTCTCGACGCGTTGATGTCCGGATGTTCTTTTCGGGGACGGAGTTTTTTCTCGAGGCAATGGATCCTAAGAGATTTCATTTGTAGTTGGTAGCAATGATATTTCTGTAGTCTGTGATAGTGCAAAATTTACGTCTGTAAAAATATTGAGATTCAATGGGCAAATTCCGGATTTGGTGAAAGCAGACACTGCATTTTGCATGGTAGAGGTACGGTTATAAGTATTTCCAAACAAAGATGGATTAAACAAGAAGATGGAGAAACAATCGAAATAGATCAACTAATTGGAATGCCAAACGTCGCAAATCTGTTTTAGTCAATCCAAATAGTCCAGATTCCAGTTTCAATATGTTCGACTAGCATACCTCCCAGTTTATTTGTGAAGACGCATTTTCCAGTAGCAGGGCATTTTTGAAACACTTCACATTTGGATTTTCTACTTCTGATCTTCTTTACACAATCTTCTGATCAACTTTTAAGTACATTATATGAATTTAATAATTTAATGCTAAAAGATATCCCTTGGATAGATCTCCCTTCCATCACCAAATTTATCGCTAAAAGCATGTCTGACTCCTGACCATTAAAGCCTATTTGATTTTCTCAAATATGTTCGTGGCATGCTGACACTCACACTCTGTAAAAAGAAAATAGTAATCAAAAAGAGACATAAAGCAAACTCCCATAATACCTACGCACAAATCAATCGGGGTAAAATCGGATAGTCGAGATCACCCCGTCTGCTTGTACCCCATAGGCACCATGTTTGAAATTATAATGACTAACAGGTTATGTTGACACTCATAGCGACAACAAATACCATTTTAGAAATTTAAATATGTATTATTTCTTAGAATATACAACTGTTTATGATAGCACATAGCTAAACTTATTGATAACACTTTAAAAAAATCAAAACATTAGATAAGTTACCTTTGTTTTCAATTTTCGTTTATAGACGCACGCGCTGAGATGTTACCGACGCCGTCATTTGCAACCGCACTGAATAAGCGTTCGCACGTATTTCTCTATTAGCTAGAACTAGCCAGCTATACGCGGAGTAATGAAATAGCAACTATCTGGTTTCACCATCTATCCGGTTTCCCCCACCTTCCCCTAATTGCACCGTCTTCGAGAAAAGCCTTCGTGATTATATTTTTACTGCCCATAAATACACGAGCACCCAGAAATCCTTACTGTTGTGATAGAGGACTCCCCCGCTACGCCCTCCCTTTCCCCCTCCTGCCGGAGAGAGATAAATGTGCTCATTTTGAGGTTAGGTATATGGGATTTTCTTTTCAATTTTTTTTTTCAAACGCTGTTCTTCTTTAAACTTCTTTTCATGGGAGTGGTGTCGGGATGTAGGGAACTCTCCCCCTCTTTCCTCTCCCCGCACTGTCCCTACCCCCTCTTGCCAAACGATTTTAAATTTTTACCGCGGATTCTCTGAGCAATAATGCCAACTATCGACTAGAAAGACTAAGTATACTTTCGATGAACGAAATATATTCAATCAAATACCCGCACAATTTGAATTTTACATTACATCTATCGTTATAATGTACATGTGTAAATATAAAATATAGAAATACTTTATTTTAGTTAGTAGTATCTAGGTATAACGTGTAGATGCAGATGCACCTCCCTGAAAGTAATCCTGGCGGCGCCCATGTGTTTATATAACATATTATTTACTCTATGCACACTACATTTATGCAATTATTCCTTTATACCTAAATAAAGAAATAAATAGCCATATTTCTAAATCGAGAATCGACTTGGTAGGGCTACGTTGGAGCTATATTACCTACAGTTGCAGCACGAATGGGTTGGTAGGACCGAGGTAAGACCCCATTTTCAGAGGATATCAGCGTAAAATAGCAGCTTAATGCTGCTGTGCTTCGTATGTTATTTTTTTACCCGTATCTACTAGCTGTAATAAATCATTCTCAGTTTCCCTTTGTTTTTTCGACCAATTTCGACCGATTTTCCGTATAATTTTCTAAAACTTTTCGTAACAAGTTTGTCCATTCCAATATTTCTCCTTGTCTCTCGGAGTAGTCTAACATGGAATAAAGTCAGTCACCCTTCATTTTAAGAGATATATTCAAAATTAAATACACCTACCTATGTAAAATTGATCTCATTTAAAATAAACATCATATCTAGATAGGCCTTTTAATCAATACTTATAAGTGAACACATGTTACATATACTACCCCTTGCGTAATAAACATAACTTTAATAGATTGTGTTTTCAAGTACATTGTTGTTTAAAAAGAGAAAAATGATTAAATAACTCCATATTCCATAATTCCATATTTCTAAACCTACTGTTGTCAAATTAAATTCTAAAAATAAAGATATCAAGAATTAAGCGGATGGTTGCGAATTAAATGTTAATATATTTATTATAATGAATTTCCGCAAAGTAACGCCTGATTCTACCAATTATCTTAATTTCTAAAGGCATTTTTAAATATCAGATGCGAATGTAAAGGCATTTTTCGTCTACTTCTATCACACATATTATTTAACTAACTTTTAGCCACGGCTTCGCCCGCGTAGAGGTCTTAAAATGACATAATTTCGCAGCTGTGCTCGCAAATTCGTTTAAATAGAATCATTTTCTTCGATTCAGCTAAGTAAAGTAAATTACGTTAAGTAAATTAACTCATAAACGAAACGCTTTGTAAAAACGCTTTGTGCAGACGAAGAGTAAAATAACAACTAAGCGAAAAACTGGCTGATTTAAGGACGTAATTTGAAGTTGCCCCAGCCACAGAGAACAGAGAGGTTTAAAGCAACATTATTGTGTAAACCACATTATATGTTTTTATTATTTTCCGCAAGTACATGTAAGTTTCGTGCGCTCGATACTCTCGAACAGCTAACGTAGGTACTGATTATGGATAGAATACAATAGAATGGAATAATTTTTATTCAATATTGATTACATGTACTTAATTCTTATTGTAAGTCATTTTTTACTTTTACCACAAAACATAACATAAACACTCACGCCTGTCATCCAGAGGGGTAGGCAGAGACTACAGACTTCCATTTGGCACGATCCTGACACACCTCTCTGGCAGGTAATATTATTATTCTCCTTCACATTTATATACCGCATACATGCTCGTCGGTTAAGTGTACTCCTAATTTGACCCGTTTCAATAAATCGCCAATTTGTTCGATAAATTTTCGCCTAGGACGTCTCTTTCCGACTCTGCTATTCACTTCTGCAACATAAATTTTCTTTGTCACTCTTTCCTCATTCATTCTTTCCACATGACCAAACCACCGAAGCATTCTTTTCTTAATCCTGGTCACAGCATCATCTTGCAAACCACACTCTTCTCTTTTTTTTCCACTTTTACCACTGGTTTAGAAAAAATCTCTGTCCTGGAAAGAACTAGGAAGAAACTCTTTTAGCTGCTCTAATCAGAATATTGGCCCTTATGACATTTGCCTCCTGCTCTGTGATGCACCTAGCGTGACGTCACACAATATCAATTAATCAAGCTTCAGCAGAACTGGAACGCCAATCGCCAACATGTGCGAAGGCACACCCTTGAACTCCAAGGAGTTGCGAAACTCGACTATGTAGTGCTGTTCATCACTAGCTATTACCACGTCTTTTATTTATTATTTATTTATTTTATTAAAGCATTTATTTTTTGGGATTGTAAATAAATTTGGGAAAACGTGCGCAATAACTTCAAATTGCGTACATGGCAAAATTCATGTGAAAATTGAATTTTACTATCTGCGTCCGTTTCTATCGACCCTCACCAATGTGTAGCACTTAGGTACTTGAATACGCACCTGATTCTAGTTTATCATGCACAAGATTTGTAGTTTTCCACCCTAAACCACAGTGGCGGTGCCTTGAAACTGGTTTCATCTGCTGATGTGCTTCTCATAATAACTGGCTGTACCTATCTAAAGTCGCCTGAAATCAGAATGCTACAGTATAAGACCTTTACTCCATCTACGTACTTGTACTACGTACATCGTGCATTCTCACATGATCAACTTGCACTGCTGCATGACAGCGCTTCTTGCTGAGGCAATTTAAACACCGAACACCCGTTAACCGCGGAGCAACGTTGCGACGATACCCATGGAAGTTTCAGCCAAAACTTGCAGCCAAAACTTAAATCCTCGGCGTTGTAGACAAACTTACTTACAACATGGCTTGACAAGTCTCTTCTTCGCTGCGGTGTAGGCACATCGAAATCAGACAAATTTTTTGCTAGATGTTGATATCATTAAATAAAAAAATATGCTTGTATATAATAGTAGCGATGCGACGGAAGTATCATATCGGAAGCAGAAACGGAAACAGATGTTAAAAATATTTTTTTGCAGAAACGGAAACAGAAATGGATGCGGAAACGGAAATACTACTTATTAAAAAAGTTACAAATAAAACCTTTAATTAACATTCAAAATTAAATATCGGCATGTTATATTTTATGAAAATTAGTTCGGCTGCTTTTACACCTAACAATCTGTTCCAGTGTTCTTCATATATAAGTCCAGCTCCGCTAAATAATTGCTCACTGGCGATGCTGCGTATACACCAAAGCTAAATTGGCACCGAAATATGGGCAGACCCTTTAAAGAGCCGCATTTACGTTAAGCGAGTAGGTAACTTAGTACAACCCTAGCACGAAATTACGACGTAAACGAACTTTGAATCCAAAATACTATAGTATACTATATACATACAATAGGTATACTAAGTATATACTACGTGAATTAAATTCCGTAATTAAAGCCCACAGTATACTATGTATTTTTTAAATACTATAGTATATGCTAGTGCTTCATCACAATCCCACCTGGTGGTAAGTGGTGATAAAGCCTTAGATATTATATATTTATTATAGGGTATCGTACTGTTATTAGCCTAACAAAAGCCTTGAAGACGCCCAGATTGTAATCGGTTCGGGCGGAGAGACAGACGCTGGCAAATTGTGCCAGTCCTTTGCTATACGCGTTACGAAATACGAAGCGAACCATTTGCATCAAATGCGTGGAATATCGGCAACAAAATGATGAAGACCCCGAATTTTCCCAGGACAAAAAGTATTATATTTTTTTTTTTTTATTCCTATGTCCTACGAAAATATCTATGAAAAGAAATCATGTCGATCCGTTGCTTACGTTACTGCGTGAAAGAATAACAAACCAAACCAACACGCATTACTGTACTGTCGGCCAGCTGTCTAAGTAACGAGTTACTAAACATTACACTTGAGTGTCACTTGTGTGTAAGTTGTCAAACAGTGGTTCTAGATGCCCAAATGATTGTCTAGATAAGGTTTTACTGTCCATTGAAAACATTGGATTAATGGAGGAGAACGGCGACGTCGACGACGACGGGAGAACTTCTTCTTTTGACCCGGAGAAATCCTCTCTCGTTCCTACAACTACTTGATTTAATCGTCAGGCTTGTCGATATTACTTTTGCTTTTATAATACTAGTGTCTTATTTATCGTGATGAAGCGACGGAAGACAGCATAAGCCAAGGGATAGCAGCGCTGGTTTTCTGTCGGCACAAGCTCTCTTAACTCCCATTAACTGTTAATGGTGCCAGGTAGCAGTGCACCTAGTCGCTATTGTACTTCCTGTTTCAGGGGTTAGAATCAGTATAATTACAGGCTGTAGCGAATGATGATGATATATTAATCAATGATCATGAAGCGCCGTGTAAAATAGTAGCCGCTCGCTATACTAGCGTGGATTATTGTAAGATCTTCGTGCGGAATTTCTATGTCGTCATATTACGTCCCACAGCTGGGCATAGGCATCCCCTCATTCCTAAGAGGGTTTTAGGGCAAGGAAGTGTCCGTCGTGCAGCCCCAATACGTGTTGGCGAACTTTACATGTCTTCGGAAATATTTTTTTTCTTATTCCTCAGACATGCGGGTTTCTTCACGATGTTTTCCTTCACCGCCGAGCACGTGGTAAATCAGCACTTAAAATTGCAATTAACAATTTCATTGGTACCGGCGGGGATCGAACCCGGGTTACTCGTGTTCTTATATTTACAGCGAGCGTTAATCATCTGAGCTACCACGGCTTTCACGGCGGAATTCCACTGTTACCAAAAGTATAATATATTGTTTGTTTATAATTTATTGTATCATTAGAAATTGAATCACAATCAAAAGTTTTTAATAACGTTTGTTTCCCGTTTTCCTAGACCAGACAAATTACTTAAAAGTCTATGAAGGCGATTCTAATTATCTTTAGCATAAAAATACACTTTGTTTCTAGTAAGAACGGCTAATTTATTAATATCGTTAAGACACTATAATATACAGTACTTTTGCTAAGAGCTCGTTCTTTTAACTCTATTTATAATCAAGATAATACCTACTTATACCCACCCGTCTATTAGGAAAATGTCAGTCACACAAATCTTAAATATGAATACTAGTTCTATGAAATAGACGCTGTATAATAACCTAGTTATTATACAGCGTATATTTAGGTAAGTGAAATTCATAATTATTTAGTAATACTAATATACTATAAATAAATTCTATAATTATATTTCTATATTGCATTCCTTAAGTGCAAGGCGCGTAGGTATGTTCTACTATCATTTTTAAAAATACGTCGGTAAACCTAATGATTTTTAATAAAGATATTAATTAATTTGCGACCATCCGCTTGATTAAATACAATGATGTGTCTTACCTGGATTGAAGAGCACCTCCCGCCCTCCCTCAATTGCGTGCACTAATCCCGTCACCACTAATCCCAGCACCACTACTCCCAACACCACTACTCCCAACACCACTACTCCAAAACAACCACTTCCCCCTTTCCCAACACCACTACTCCCGGCACACATCTTCCTGATAGACCATCTGTCCTAAGGAGGTGTTGGATTTATCGTCCAAAAGTCTCTCGTTAACAACGTTGTAAAGATTGAAAGTGTGTCGACGAGGGTCTCAGAATCACCAAACTGTATTCGCTGAAGGTTATACAGGTTTACCCACCAACCTCGGCACATCCCGATGAGGAGGTGGAGGAAATGTATGAGGATATTTCTAGAGTCATGCATTCCTCCAAAACTCACTATACGGTGTTAATGGGAGACTTTAACGCAAAACTAGGCACAAGAAAGAACGGTGAGCTGAAGGTAGGGAAATTCGGGCCAGCAGCTGGCCGACTTCATGGAGAAAGAGGGACTCTTTATGATGAACGCTTTCTTCCAGACGCGACCCGGCAGAAAACGGACCTGGTCGAGCCCCGACGGTTCGACAAACAATGAGATTAACTTCATTTATACGGCAACTGATTAGTGATGTCTCAGTGATCGCAAGGGTGAAAACTGGCAGTGATCACCGAATGGTTAGAGGCACACTGAACCTAAACGTTAAGTTGGAACGGTCTCGTCTAATGAAGTCAACGCTCCGTCCCCCTCGTGCTCTAATCCAAAATCCCGAAACCATTCAGCTCGAGTTACAAAACCGTTTTCAGTGTCTAGAAGATTGCAATGCAGTGGACGATATGAATAACAAGCTCGTGGAAACTGTCCATGCGGTTGGAGCTAAGTTCGCAGTTAAACAAGCAATAATAATAATGCCATAATGATTTCTTATATTTACGCGAACACTACACATTGAAATAATACTAGTTTTTACGGAATTTGTCGCGTATATTTAACTTTTTAAATACCCGACGTTTCGAATGCTGACTATGCGGGAGTTTATTTTTTGAATGCTGTTGTACAACTGCAAGACCTCAAGATACCATAAGTTCGTACTGTGTAGATCGGAACAAAAGTTAAATTTTTATCTATGGTAACCGCGGTTAACTATGACATCTGGACGTTGAACATCTCAGTCCTGCCCGTGACCATGAGTGCTGTAAAGCATTTGAAACGTATTTAAAAAGTTAAATATACGCGATAAATTCCGTAATAATTAGTATTATTTCAATACTGCAATAGCTAAATATGTAAGTAAATTGTCTTTCTTTGGTATTTTACAACCAGTTTATAGGCCATTAAAATGTGTGACCAAATTGTATATAATATACAAGAATATAACGAGGAAATGGCAATTAAACGAAGTACAAAACACGAAACTCGAGACTTAGGGTACATAGGTTTAGACAGCAGCAATTAATACGGCCAGCAGATCAATCGCTTGTCGAACACTGCACACTGGACCTGTTCGCCTGGCGCACAAGTTATATGCGACTAGCGGAAGCAACTGAACCGTGCTATCATTATGAATAAATTTTAAATTACCATTACAGGTAAAATTACTGCTAATAAAAATTCTAAGATTATATTACATGTAATAAAAATGGCTTCTAAATATTATAAAATTTTAATTGTTTAAATTTCAACGAAAACGTTTATATTTTTAGTAAAATTTAATTATACAATATATTAAAAAAAATTAACATTTAATTAAGTATGGCCTAATGATTTATCATATTTACACGAATACTACAATTGAATATATTATATTATATTTGCACGAAACTACATTGAATGAAACTATTTTTACGGATTTTAACGCTTTAATTGTACTTACTTTCAATTCATTCACGGTAATTATGAGCTTCAGCACATGAATGAGATTTTGCAAGACAACAAGCTTACGCTTATGTTTGCGCCTACGTCACAGTGACCACATGAAGCTGGTCACAGTCAAACGTGTATTTACTGTACCTACTACCATATGTCAGAGGAATCACAGACAAGATTGACTACATCTTGAAGCGAGCTTCTATTTAAACATTCTATAGGCCACCGAAGAAGATTACCCAGTTCTTAACAAAGTGTGATACCTCTCTACAAAATGCAGGTGTGTACAAACTAGATTGTGAATGTGGTCTCTGTTATATAGAATATTTGCCTTAAAATTTTTCAATTAAAACTTGCTTAAAAGAACATATAGCTGACGTAAAACACCAACGCTCCGGGAAGTCTGCAGTTTGTGATCGTGTCCTACACATTCCCCGCCTTTAATTGGATATGAAAGAACACAAATCCTAAAAAGAACATTGATTGGTACCAAGAATGATACGTGCGACTATTTCAATTAAAATACATAATATCCTAATTTTAATAGTGAAGGAGGCTGGGTACTTCCACTCAAAAAACAGTACATTCAATCTGCGTAGATCCGACCAAAGTAATAATTAAAAAGCTGAAGGTACATCGGGTTAACTTTGACATGCAAACGTCAAGCACCTCAGCCCCCCCCCCTCACCCCTCTTACCATGGGTGCTGCGAAGCACCCGAAATGTCAGGAATTAAAAATATGTAAATTAGACGCGATAAAATCCGTAAAAATAGTGTTATTCCTCACAGACTATTAAATCTACTGCTGAATATTCCTCCCCTATAGATTACCTCATAGGGAAGATATATGCCATAGTTGCCAGACATGGCAGGTGAGTTAGCAATCGCCCGTGTCACTAACGCGACTATTAGATTTAATATTATCAAATATTTATGATTAATCATTTAACAGGTAAGGAAGGAACGTTTTTTTACTAAACGTCGACAATTAACGAGTTTCTGACGACCAACTCATTGAGGAAAATACAGTGTAAACTCCATGTAACGGCACTATATTTAACGACATACTCCTTATAGCGTGGAAATCACTCGGTTTTGGTTGTTTTAGCTTGTCTTCCAAACTCTATATACCATTACACCCACTCTCAATAACGACAATAATTGAATAAAAAAAGAAAATTTTAGGTTGGAAAAATTAGTAAATACTGCACAGCTGTGTAGTACGTTCTTCTATTCTTTTGTCGCTTTATTATCCTTGCCCGTAATAAACTCGATCGTCGGCATCATACATACCATACTCTAAGAAATCCGTTGTTTTGATTACATGTGATTGCTTGCACGTGTAGACTGTTGTTAGTAGGAGTCATGGATTATCTATACGTTATCATATTCTTAGTTGCTCACTGACTTTCAAACTAGAAAAAGTGTTACTGATACGCGCAATAGAAACGGGAGAGAAGATTTTTCTCGGATCCATCATTAACGACAGATCTCTATAACGTCAAAATATGCACAGTCTCTTGAGGGTCGTTATATAGAGTTTACACTGTATATAGAAATATGCTGAAACCTAATCTCACAATTTTTCTAATGGGGAGCAACATAACCACTACGACGAATCCTGTTTACCTGATTAAAATGTGAGGCCGTTTTAATTAATTTTAGTATACCCGAAACACATTATTAAAATTTTACATCAAATAAACATAACATCAAAAAATAACAACTAGCCTTAGTAAAAATTTTAGCAAAATCGAAATGTGTTTGACATAAATTAGGTCATGAAATGTTTTTTGCGAACTAAATATATCTGACATAATGCTCCGCCATTCATCTTGTAACTTGCGCTAAGCGCATTGGTAATCGCTCCGGGCTGATTGATGAAGCTCCCCCTCCACGCCGCTCCCAGCCGCCGCCGTTTACACCGAGTGATCCATGACTATGAGATCTATTACCCGGACTATATTACGGCGATGCTTTTATTTTAAACATTAAATAATGCGAATTATATGCCTCAAGAATTCTAACCCTACATTTGTTCAAAACTTATTATGCAGTGTATAAATACATAAACGCCTTTTAAAACAATTATTTTATAATAATATTACGTATATTTACATTTGACTGTGGGTTGCAGAGACATGTATATGCCTCTGTATGACAATGCTTTACTACTACCTCAGTTAATGATAAGTTATGATCGAGGTAAAGATGGTAAATTGACTTGGCTTAACAAAATCTTTATAAGTCTTGCCTTGAAAACTTTCATAATTTTAAATTAAAGTTACAGCATATATACATCCCACAGCTGGGCACAGGATTCATCTTAGTTCTGAGGTATTCAAGACAAGGAAATGTCCGCCGCGCCAACCTAATGCATATTGACGGACTTGAAATATAATTTTTTATTTTTCGGTCATTCAGGTTTCCTTACGATGTTTTTTTTTCATCGCTAAACACATGGTAAATTGTAATTGTAGTCACTAATAAATCCACATTATTGGCAGATAGAAAAACAAACGTTAACAAAATATTCCACTCCTAGGCTGTACGCTTTTAAAACAATGAAGCAAATGTTTTGGTTCCCTGGTAAGGTGGAAACTAATTGTTGATGACTTGCGTCTGGTTGTCTGATAGATTAAGAAACAAATAGGAATTAAATTATTCATTTCTTGAGTACATTTTCCAAAATATATCTGTTAGTAGTACACCCAGAGATTGGCTACTTTGCACCTGTCCTTGAGACTGGTAAATTTAGCTTTAACAAAATTAAGATCACCAGTAGTGGTCCATAGTTGCCAAATGGCACTTTGTAGCATCATTTCATATGTGCCAGCTGTTCTATTTACTCGGACTTGGCCTTTATATAGATCTATTTTTGCAAGGACTCTTTACATCCATTCTATGAATCACCAAACACAAATTCAGTGATAAATGGAATTTTAATTAAATACAAATATTGGTGTGTGACTAAGTTGACGTCTTGTACCCGGCACTAGCGCCATCTAGTGTCGGGGACTAGAGCGAGGAGGGCTTCCCACAAAATGTCAATCTTGACTTTCGACCAACAGCGCCATCTAGTATCGAACAGAAGAATTAAGCTTTCTGGAAGCCCCACACTCGAACTTTCTGCGCCTGGTCGGTTGGCGCGCGTATTTACTTGAATATTCTGGATGTTTCGGTGAAAAAGGTGTATTTAAAGGCTCTGCAATATGCGATCGGGGCAGTATTGAATTTGGCGAGACAAGCGAAGCTTCGGAGCGAAATAAAGTGAATCAGTGTGATTAATTATTAGTGTTATAAGTTTTAATTGGTGTAAAGAAAATTAAAGTGTAAATTTTGGTAACTCAATCGGCAGTTTTTATTGTAACGAACCTCAAGCTCGTAACAATTGGTGTCAGAAGTGGGATAAAATCATGCCGATTTTACCTAAGGACGAAATGGAGGGTGTCCGTACGCGAAGTCAACGTCAGCAGGAGACGGACCAAAGAAGATTTGGTGGTGCAACGCCGCAGACGTCGGAGGGCCGGCCGCTGGCTGCAGGCCCGTCAGTAGCCCCTACATCTGCAGCACCTGACTTAGGTGCTCTGATGGTGATGCTACAGGAGCAGGCTCGCCGACATGAGGAGCAGCCCCGTTGGTTGAAAGATCAGCAGGAGAAACAGGCCCGTCAACAGGAGGAACAGGTCCGTCAGTTGAAAGAGCAGCTGCGGGGCGGACAAGAGGAACAGGTCCGTCGTTTGGAAGAGCAGCTGCGGGGTGGACAAGAGGAACAGGCCCGCCGACAGGAGGAACAGGTCCGTCAGTTGGAAGAGCAGCTGCGGGGCGGACAAGAGGAACAGGTCCGTCAGTTGGAAAAGCAGATGCTCCTCATAAAGGACCTTCACGCTACCTTCGGGAAGGAGATAAAGGAGGTGAAGGATAGGGTTGCTCAGCATGACAACCGTCTGTCGGAAGCTGAAACCCAAATCGCGAAAGCTGAAACCCGAATCGAGAAAGCAGAAACCCGACCCGAATCGACCAAGTGAACAATCGGGTTGACAACGTAATTGCTGACGTGAAGAAAACGCTGGACGATTTCAAACTGGGGGATGTAATTACAGCTCCTGTAGTAGCGACTACACCTTCGCTACGTGGGTTCAAGGTGCCACCGTTCGACGGGACTTCTTCCTGGTTGGTCTACAAAATCCAGTTCGAAGCTGTTATGAAGGCGAACGGCTGGAATAAATGTCAGGCTATGACTGCTCTCACACTAGGCCTGCGCGACCAGGCCTTAACGGTTCTGGAAGCTCTCGGTGAGGAAGTGACTTATGAGCAGCTCCTTGAGACATTGGAGGCGAGATATGGCGACGCTCACCTGGAACACGTCTTTCGTGCGCAGTTTAAAAATCGCGTGCAACGCATCAACGAAAACCTGCAGCAGTGGGCTCTAGAGGTGGAGAAGCTGGTGCGAAAAGCATACCGGTCTGTACCTCCGCTTATTGAAGGGAACCTGGTGCAGACATTTCAGTCAGAGCTGCTGTGAGGCTCGGGCACCACGTGACGCTTAAGAACGCCGTAGCCCATGCACTGGAGGTGGAAGCCGTGCGGCAGGATCTTCATTCCCATCGCGTCAGGGTGGTTGCAGCAGCTACAGTAGTTCGCGACCACAATAATGGATACAGCCCTTTGTGCTATGGCTGTGGGGAAAGGGGCCATCTTCGATCCAGCTGCCCTAAGCGAACCGTAGAAAGGGAAGTTGGTCGATCTCGAGAAGGTAGTGCAGCTAACGGCACCGCCTGGCGGCGGCAGGATTATCGTTCCCCTCACGCTAGGAAGGTTGCAGCAGTTACGGTTCGCGACCACAATAAAGGATACAGCCCTAGGTGTTATGGCTGTGTGGAAAGGGGTCATCTTCGATCCAGCTGCCCTAAGCGAACCCTAGAAAGGGAAGGTGAACGATCTCAGAAGGGAAGTGGGGCTACCATCACCGCCCAGCAGCAGCATCAAGAAAATCTCATGGCAACGCAGATGCATTGTCAAGAAGACCTTGTCCTGAAGATTGCGAACATTGTACTAGGCAAGAGAGTAAGGAAGTGGTATCCGTGAGGATCCTCAGGACAGACCACCTCAGCAACGAGTAGAAGGACAGCCTACGACATGCACAGCAGGAAGATCCGGACATCAAGCTAATTCTGGAATGGATGAAGGCCCGTGCTACCAAGCCTAAGTTGAGCGACGTCTCAGCGATGAGTTCGACCACTAGAAGCTATTGGGCCCAATGGGACAGCTTGCTGATTCAGGATGGAGTCCTGTGCCGTAAATGGGACAATGGTCGATGAGCGTGTTCATGGAAAAGCTATATTGCCGAATGTTCTACAGCTGCACCATAATAGTTGTTCAGGAGTCGATCTGGGAGTAGACGAACTCTACTGAAGATCCGAGAACAGTTTTACTGGGTCCACTATCGTGACGATGTGAGGCTGTGAGGGGAACTCAGACAAGTAGTAGAGGAGCATCGAAATTGTACAATATTGGTGCACCATGGGATAGGACAGCCCTTGACATTGCGGAGCCGTCAGAGAAAGGCGCAAGAGCGATTGGGAGGGAGAGCGGACGAGCATGTCATAGGAGGGGGCAGTGTTGCGCGCCTAAGTTGACGTCTTGTACCCGGCACTAGCGCCGTCTAGTGTCGGGGACCAGAGCGAGGAGGGCTTCCCACAAAATGTCAATCTTGACTTTCGACCAACAGCGCCATCTAGTATCGAACAGAAAAATTAGCTTTCTGGAAGCCCCACACTCGAACTTTCTGCGCCTGGTCGGTTGGCGCGCGTATTTACTTGAATATTCTGGATGTTTCAGTGAAAAAGGTGTATTTATAGGCTTTGTAATACGCGATCAGGGGAGTATTGAATTTGGCGAGACAAGCGAAGCTTCGGAGTGAAATAAAGTGAATCAGTGTGATTAATTATTAGTGTTTTAAGTTTTAATTGTTGTAAAGAAAATTAAAGTGTAAATTTTGGTAATTCAATCGGCAGTTTTTATTGTAACGAACCTCAAGTTCGTAACAATATCATACAGAGTCAACAAAAATAAAACATCGCAAGGAAAGCTATTTATCTTAGAAATTAAAAATGCACGCCTTATAAAATCCGCCAAATTGCAGGAAAGCAACGTGGCAGAATGTTTTCTACTCCTCAATAAAAAAAACCAAAGCGTTTTAAAATCAATTGGGCATAATTATCTACCGTCAGAATGTTTATCAACCTACGATTTAAAGTTTTACTTTTAATACTCCTAAAACAAAATATATTTTGACCGGAAGCCTGTTGTAGTGTGAATATCTGAGCAGATTCGTTCCAGATAATCAAAAAAATATTTGAATAAACATAAGAAAAATGTTAAAGTAATGAAAATGTATTTAAATTTAAAAACCTGACTATACCAAGAAAAATACCTATAACGGAATACCAAAAACTTTGATATATTTAATTTTCTAGTAATCTTTTGGTGTCATTAAATTAAAACTACCTAAATTTTGTATGTTGAATCTTGGTTATAGATCTTTTAGGAACAAAGATATGTCAGATACTTTTGGACGCCATAATATTAATTTTCATTTAAGTAACTTAGTTTAAACAAAATCAAACAAAACAAATACTGCCGCTAAATGCGTTTTATGTCATTTAGCGGGGGGTCGCCCAATACTGCGCTTGCCAGTACAGCGATGCCACTCGAGAACCTTTCTTTCCTATCAGTCGTCGATTCTTCGAGCTATAAGGGCCGCTTTGCCACTTCAGCTTCATGACCAGATGTTCTATGTCAGTTACTCTTGTTTCTTTTTGGATATCCTACCATAGTTTTATTTAATCCAAGTAATATAGTAACGGCGGAAGAAAATCCATTACTTCACTTTATTCCCGTGGTAGACGCGCTATAGGAAAGCCAGTAAAAGTTCTCATGACTTTCGTGAGATGGCGTTATAACCATTCCTTGATAATAACTCTTTATTTGTTAAAAGTCGTTGATGTCTTTTATATTATGTTATTCAAAATTGGAATATGAAAAACATACGAATAAATAATCATGTTATTTACCAAATAATTATCAATTTAAAATGAGTCTTTATTTGATTGATGTAAAACCAAGTCGTACAGAGACGAGGTGTATAAACAACAATCAGTAAGTACCTACCTACGGCGGGGCATCGGCATTCCTCACTCCGCCCCAACCCTCCGGGACAATGATAAATTAACAATATTATTGAACAGCGAGACTCAGCGAGAAAATTAAATTAGTCAAACACCTCCTTTATTGCTGTGTAACACAATTTGCCATGTTAAATTATAGAAAGTTTGTCAGAGTTCTCTGACATTTTTACACATGTTTCGCGCACCGCAGTTTGTGTTTTTACATTAACCACTGAAGGAATTATTATCCATTATTTGCTGTCTCGTAAGGAGGTCGTTTTTCTTGAGTGTTACCAGAGCTTATTCATCCTGTTGCTTGCGTTGTTATATCTAGTTGTGTATTAATTGCCAATAAATAAAATATTGTCTAAATAATTATATTAATAAAATTACGATTTACTACCTAACACAAACATTTTGTTTAGCGTATAAGGTTACGAGAAAGAATTTAAGGTGATACCTCGAAAATTTGGTGGTATTTCTATTTAAAAAAAATTTAAGTTTTATAGATTACAATCCAAAATTTGGGTATATGATTTTTGACTACATGACTTTGGATTTCATAAAAGAAAAACACGATAACATGTAATTTTCTCGATAGAAAAAAATTGCAAAGTAGGCTCTAATTATTTACATTTGTCGATGACACCACAATATTAACCGGAACAATTACTATATATACATACAAATACTTGTTCCGTGCGGGATTCGAACCCAAGGCCCTCAGCACTGTAACTCATTGCTAAACTGCTGCGCCACGGGGCCGTCAAAAAGTGAAATTGGTAAGGATGGGGTAAGAAGATGTATTTAGTACCGTTTGCTCACTGCCAGTCCATTGTAGATTGGTAAGATTGAAATCACTAACAATGTGAATTTGCTGATTGTTAATTTCCATAATTTTGTTACAAAAGGATGTCAAAAAAATTCTTAAGTTAATGCTTTCATATTAGGCGGAATAATAATAATAATAATAAAAATTATCACCGAAAGAGACAAGCAAACAAAATCGGACCGTCCGGGACCGACATGTGGGGTGGTCTGCCGACCGAAATTATTCCTGTAGTCGTCTCTGCGAATGGGCTAATCCCAGTCAGCCTCTCGGGTCATCTGAGGCGGCTGGGACTCCGTGGCGGACCGCTCCGGGTTCAAATGCAGAAGGCGGTGCTCCTCGATACCGCCCGCATCGTCCGCCGGTTTCTTTCCCTTTCTCCCCTAACCCTCGGCCGTTTGGTCTCCCCTGCCGAGGGCCTCCATCTGGTTGGGCTTTTATTTATTTATGTAGTTTTTTATTTATTTTTTTTTATTGATATTTATGTACATTTATTTTTTCATTTTAATTTATAATTATATGTATATTTATAGAACCCAACCAGGTGAGAAAACTATATAGATACCCCATAAAAATTATCAAAAATATATAATTAAAGATCCTACAATAGCAGATGATAAATGTCGAAAATGTCATAAACAGCCCGAGACCATCAGCAAATTTACAGGAGCTTGCCCAACATTCACGCAGACAGATTACACACACAGACACAACCAGATAGTAAATATAATACACCAAAAATTAGCAATCAAACACAAACTAATCCCAGACACACATACGCCATATATCAAATACACACCAACGGCCGTACTTGAAAATATAAATTTTAAAATGTACTACGACCGTGCTATTCTGACAGACAAAACCATCCATTATAATAGACCTGATATTACGCTCCAAGATAAAATAAATAAAACAGTATACATCATTGATATAGCCGTACCTAATACGCATAATTTAATTAAAACTATAACCGAAAACATAAATAAATACAGAACTGAAAGAAGAAGTAACAAAAATGTGGAAGACGAAAAAAGTTTTTATAATACCCATAGTACTTTCTACCACCGGAATAATCCCGAAGCACTTACATCATAGTTTAAAAATGCTAGACATATCACCGAACTCACATTAATATACAAAAAGCAGCAATCTTAAATACATACTTTACAGCGGAGTTTCTGAAAGCGGGTGGAACACCGGTACTTGAAGTCCTTCAGAAGCTTTTCAATTCCGTCCTCCGTGGTGGCACTACTCCGGAGGCGTGGAGCAGAAGTGCGGTGGTCTTATTCTTTAAGAAAGGCGCCAACGCTCTCTTGAAGAACTGCAGTCCGATTTCCCTTCTGAGCCGCGTCTATGTGCTGTTTTTGAGAGTCATTACGAATCGTCTCGCACGCAGACTCGACGACTTCCAGCCTTCCGAACAAGCCGGTTTCCGAAAAGGCTTCAGTACCATAGACCACATACATACCCTGCGGCAGATTGTACAGAAGATCTAAGAGTACAATCTGCCACTTTGCTTGGCGTATGTGGACTATGAGAAAGCCTTTGATTCCGTCGAAATTTGGGCAGTGCTACAGTCCCTTCAGCGGTGCCAAGTTGACTGTCGGTGCAGTAGGACTACGATGGTTATCCGAGTACAGAACCAGAGCTCGAAACCTATCCAACTGCAGAGAGGTGTAAGACAGGGTGACTTTATTTCCCCGAAACTCTTCACCGCTGCGTTGGAAGACGTTTTCAAGCTACTGGACTGGAAAGGATACGGTATTAACATCAATGGCGAGTACATCACTTACCTTCGATTTGCCGACGATATAGTCCTTATGGCAGAATCGCTGGAGGACCTAAGCACTATGCTCAATGACCTCAATGGTGTCTCCCAACGGATAGGTCTTAATATGAACATGGACAAAACAAAGATCATCATGTTTCATGTCCATGTCACACCTATGCCGGTAGTTGTTGGGAACACTATGTTCGAAGTTGTTGACGAGTACGTTTACCTGGGACAAATAGTCCGACTAGGTAAGTCCAACTTCGACCGAGAGGTCAATCGACGGATTCAATTCGGCTGGGCAGCGTTCGGGAAATTACGATACATCTTCTCGTCAGGTATACCTGCCTCAATTTCTGAAAACTAGATTGTACAACCAGTGCGTGTTGCCAGTGATGACTTACGGATCTGAGACGTGGTCCTTCACCGCTGGCCGTATGAGGTCGCTCAGCGAGCTATGGAGAGGGCTATGCTCGGAGTTTCTCTGCGTGATACACTCAGAAATGAGGATATCCGCAGTAAAACCAGAGTGATCGACATAGCCCAACGGATTAGTAAGCTGAAGTGGCAATGGGCCGGCCATATAGTTCGAAGAACCGATAACCGATGGGGAAAAAAGGTTCTTGAGTGGCAGCCTCGTACCGGTAGGCGTAGTGTAGGGCGACCCCCCACTAGATGGAGTGACGACCTGGTAAGACATGCAGGAAGTCGATGGATGCAGGTGGCTCAGGACCGTGCTTTGTGGCATTACTTGGGGGAGGCCTATGTTCAGCAGTGGACTTCTGAAGGGCTGTAATGATGAATGATGATGATGATGACCACAATATTCTTACGAATAATTTCATGGAATTATTTTTAAGGAATAGTAAATAATAATATCTAAGTTCTCATAAACCAGTTTTTTAATCAATAACGAAGTTTTGTTAAAATAAATAAAAATGTTGTTTGGCGCTTACTTAGTTTTTTTGCAGAGGGCTTGCTCGGTATGGCTATCTCATAATTTGCGTACTATGAAGTCCAATTGCATCACTTTTATTTTGACACTTCCGCAGTCGTCCGTTAGCTTCACCAACAAAGGAATATGCCACGTCCCCAAAACTTCGATTCATTTTCAAGGTATCCTTTTAATTTAGTCGAATTTCGGTGGATTTAGGCAAAATTTCTGGAATGCCTTAACACTATTATTCAATAACTTCAATAGTGCCTCCCGACGAGAATAGAGACAGAAACGTGGACAAGGCACACATCTGAAGTAATTGGGAACACTACTGTTGACGCGGAAACGCTACGATACATCGTAGCGTTTTCGCGCACCTTTACCCATACAAATACATAAGTAAAATTGAAGTGTCCGTTTGTAATGTCAAAACAACAGCTTTTGACTATATGAATATGAAAGTATATACGATATTTATAACAAAAAAACATGTTGCGTCTGCCCGTCTGTCTTTATTTCTGTCTGTCTGTCTATCTGTTTGTTCCGGCTTACCTCCGAAATTGCTGGACCGATTTCGACGGGACTTATTACTGGCAGATAGTTTATATTATAAGGAGTAACTTAGGCTACTTTTATTTTGGAAAAGTCATTCCTATAGTCATAATTTTGATGCGGACGAAGTCGCGGGGAACAGCTAGCATTAAAATATAAGCTGCCCATGGACGTCTGTAACATCAGGGAAAACGTAGGTGCATTGCTGGCCTTTAAAAAAGCATTTGGCTCTTTTCTTGAAGACCTTAACATAGTAGCGGAGATAAATATAATGTTAATTGCCGGGAGGGCACCAGCTCTCCTGGTGACGGGGAATACCTCGCTGAGCATCCACGCTCAAGCTACCCTACTCTTTCTGCGCTAGTGCTACTAGTGAGTGCTCAGGCTGCCCCACGTATTCTGGGGGAGGGGCGTAATTCCGCTCGAGACTAAACCTGCTCGGGGCAAACGGAGCAATAAGTCAAAGACAACCCAAATGCGACGCTATACGTGAATTTCTGCAACATCAGGGGACTTCATTCAAACCTTAAGACCGTCCACTGCCATCTGGAAACGGTGAAACTGGCCTTGCTCTTTCTAACCGAAACACAGGTGTCCTCTTCGGCTGATACTTCATATCTCTCCTACCCGGGCTACAAATTAGAATGCTCCTTCATGCCCCGGGCGGGTATTTGCGTTTTTGTCAGTGAGGACATCTGTTTTCGACGCCTCGACAGCTTTCAAGGTACAGACTCGTCCATTTTATGGCTGCGCATAGACAGCGACGACCATACCCGCTTCTACGGGTGCCTCTATATTTCCCATAGCGGTAATGCCGACACAGACCGACTCATCGACCACGTCCAAATAAATGGCTGCAGACTCCGTGCTACAGCTGATCCCATCCGCAGAGATGGTGATGCTTGGTGATTTTAACGCCCACCACGCTGAATGGCTTGGTTCTCGTTTAACCGATCATGCGGGTAAATCTGTTTATGACTTTGCCTTGGCATATGGTCTGACACAACTGGTTACCTCGCTTACGTGGATCTCAGGTGTGGAAGATCATATACTTTCCATAATGATTTCTTAAGTTTACGCGAACACTACACATTGAATAAAACTATTATTTACGGATTTTATCGGGTTTAATTACTTTAATTTATTTTTATACGTCACGGGGAGAACTGAGATGTTTGACGTCCCAATGTCATAGTTAGTCCGGCAACCTTCAGTTTTTGAATATTAATTTTTGGTCCGATTTACGCAAAACGAGCTTATAGTATCATGAAGTCTTGTAGTGGTATGCTTGGGTTTGGGTTTAATTTTGTAAATTATGGGATCCCAAGCAGATGGCAGCACCCATCCATATTCTCTATTGAAATTTGGATATTTTTTAATTTCAATAGCCTCGCGTATCATCCTTGGTAGAAATCGGTGTTCTTTTGCGAGGATTTGTGGTTTATCAAATCGAATGTAATTTTGGGGACGATCTTGAACATGTTCGCAGACTGCAGACTTCCCGGAGCGTCGGTGCTTCATGTCAGCTATATGTTCCTTCACGCAGGTTTTTATAGACCCCATAACTAACACGCTTAACAACTAGTGATTTAATAAAGAAATACTCAAAAATTAAATCTAGACGTGAATTCGCTAATACCATCATGTACCAAACCACCGAGGTTGTAGGGGTTACCGAAAATACACAAACCAAACGCTCCACTACGTCCCATAGTGAGCCAGATCGATTCACCAACTTATAAGCTGGCACAACACTTAGCAAAAATACTATCAACACTGAGAGGACATACCAGAGCACACACAAAGGATTCATACCATTTTGTGAGTGAGATAAAAGACCTACATCAGGCTGACGATGAAACTATGGCCAGTTTTGATGTTCAGTCACTATTTACATGCCTACCTATTGTTGACTGCATCTCAATTGTAACTAGGAAGCTAGAAGAAAATAACATGCCTCAAGAATATGCAATATTACTTGAACACTGCGTCACATCTGGCTGTCTGTTGTGGAAGGAGGAGTTCTACAAGCAAGTAGATGGTGTGGCGATGGGGTCACCTGTGTCTCCCATAGTCGCCGACATATTCATGCAGGACTTTGAGGAGAAAACCCTTCTTACTGCTCATGTAAATTCAAGGTTCTACAAGCGGTACGTTGACGACACTTTCACAATTTCACCATCTGACAAAGTAACTGCATTTTTAGACCACCTTAACTCCATAAACTCTAAAATACAATTCACAATGTAGTTAGAGGCAAATAATTCTTTAGCCTTCCTAGATGTTTGAGTCATCCGAAATCCTGATAACACTATTGGTCACACTGTGTATAGGAAAAAAACCCATACCAACCGATATCTAAATGATGAATCTCACCATCATCCTTCACAGTTAGCTACCGTGGGTAAATCTTTGTTTCAGAGAGCACGAGGGATCTGTGACAGAATATATCTGGCCGCCGAGCTTCAGCACATCAAGCAAGTATTGCAAGACAACAAGGTTCGGGTTCCGCGCCTACGTCACAGTGAACGAGTGAAGCCGGCCACAATCGAGCGCGCGCCTGCTGTAGTCCATATGTCATTGGAGTCACAGACAAGATAGGCTACATCTTGAAGCGAACTTCCATTAAAACATACTACAAGCCGCCGAAGAAGATGTCAATTTTTACCATCCTTCAAATGTAATATTCCTCTACAGGATGCAGGTGTGTACAAGCTAGATTGTGAATGTGTTCTTTCTTACATAGGTCACACAAAAAGATCTATAAAAACCCGCGTGAAGGAACATATAGCTGACGTAAAGCACCGGCGCTCCGGGAAGTCTGCAGTCTGTGAACATGTTCAAGATCATCCCCACCATTACACTCGATTTGATATATCACAAATTTTCGCAAAAAAACACCGATTCCTACCAAGGATGATACGCGAGGCTATTGAAATTAAAAAACATCCAAATTTCAATAGAGAAGATGGATGGGTGCTGCCATCTGCTTGGGATCCTATAATTAACAAAATTAAACCCAAACCCAAGCATACCACTGCAGGACTTCATTATACTATAAGCTCGTTTTGCGTAAATCAGACCAAAAATTAATATTCAAAATCTGAAGGTTGCCGGACTAACTGTGACATTGGGACGTCAAACATCTCAGTCTCCCCCGTGACCATGGGTGCTGTAAAGCACCCGAAACTTCGGGATAATAAAAATAAATTAAAGTAATTAAACGCGATAAAATCCGTAAATAATAGTTTTATTAAATATGTACTTTCCATGTTGGACCTTCTGCTGACCTCTCATCTGGACAGTTCTCCGTCCATGCTCCTCTTGGCTCCTCGGATCATTGTCTGATCCGAAGTAGGGTGCCACTTACGCTCCCATCAGTTGCGTACTGCTGATTGCCGCCGTGTTTGGGATTAGGTCGGCCGATTGGGACGCAATGCGATCTTTTTTTGCATTCTACTCTTGGAGGCGGGTTTGCTTCTCGCCGGATGATCCCTGTGTTGCTGCCGATTCTGTCGTTGATGTGGTGAAGGAATAGAATTTTTTATTCTGTGGTACCTATCAGAGGCAGAACCCAGCCATGGTTTGGTCGCTCCTTTTTTTTATAGGACAGGATGACAAACGAGCACATAGTCCACCTGATGGTAAGTGGTGTCTGTGGCCCATAGACATCTACATTTATCCTCGATTACGAATCAAAATGCAGATGCGTTGTCTTACTTAAATAAAATGCCTCGTTTCACAGTAAAAAGGGTCTCCGGTTCTCTACACTCACCATACGATACACAAAGCTACTATTTTACGCTGGTATTCTGTGAGAGCGTGGTCCTTCCCCGGTCGAGCCGACCCATTCGTGCTATAACTATACTACTAATATAACTGCAGCATGGCTCTACCACGTAAAAAAAATTTAAGATTGCATTACGTCGCAAGCAGGCCTGGGCTAGCGCATGGACGTCTCGGGATGCAAATACCAGCGCTCTTAAAAAGAAGTATAATTCTGCCTCCAGGTTCTTCAAAAGTATCATTGTCAAGGACCCTTAAGTAGAGACTGAATAAATTAAACGACTTCTCACAATTTTTTAAGGTATAACAACTGACTTACGAGACTTGGTATTTTTACAAGTTATTTTTTTGATGGCATCTCGTTTCTTTTTGTAGATAGTTCTACTTTTTTCCTACCCGGTACCTTCTACTACTTGAATACCAACAACGTACCTATCTTCACCTATTATTCCATTATATTATACATAATACGGATACATTGATTCATTCACTGCAAATGTAACTTTGTAATCCTATATATTTTTATAGGTTTACAAAGTTATTTATGCAGTTAGTGTATCTAGAAAACTGGACTGAAATTGCAATATATTTTATTTTCCTTGGTGTATACACTGAACACTAACAGTATTCTAAATTTGAAGTTTCTACGCGCTTCTACGTCTGCTAGAAGTGCCTTAGAGTTTTGATGATCGGCGAGTCAATGAGTGACAAAATTAAGAAACTTTGCTACTGGATCAAATTGAATGAAATTTGAAATATACCGTGTTTATACAGTGCCTGCTTAATTACTGAAAATTCAGGCTTCTAGTTTTATCCACAACGAAGTTATATGGGAGTCGAAAATGGCCTGAAGGGGGCGCATTTTGGTCACGCACGCGTGAAAAGGGTGGTACGGCCGTGCCGCTTTTTGCTCGACTTGGCGGGGGCACTGCCGTGCCTCCAGACGTTCACGGGAAGTGCCTGAGATATCTCGTCTTCTGATAGATGACTGTATAACCATTTCGCCAGTTTTAAAATATACAAACTAGCGATAGAGAGCAGTATCAAAAGTGATAGACCTCTGGAACCACCTGCCAAAAGTGACTATGAAGGCATATATTCCCTGCAAAAAAGGCTCATTCTCGCAGAGGCTCCTCGCTAATCTACTACTTGTCAAAACTAAGTCGCTCTACATTTATATGATAAACTTATATGGAGAAATCGACAAACCATCATTAGGCCTTGCACGAATCCGCTAGCCAATCCCACGTACTGATCTGCAGTTTTCAGAGGTAGCTTTAAATACTAGCTAGTATGTGCTACCAGTAGAGTGTAATTCAAAGTATAATTTTATATCACACTATAAAAATCATTTATTACACTTATAAAAAGCACAACCTTGAGCATACAGCAGATGTTTCGTCCAGCATCGTTGAACATTATATGTTTGTTTTTATTGTGGTGGATTACAAAGCTTATTGTTACGTTTATTTTTATATATTTTTTGAACTTTTTGTTTCTATGTGGAATATATGTGTATATGTCTTGTATGTATGTGTGTATATCTCTAAATGTATATATAGGTATATTTATGAGCATCGAAATATTTCAATTTGTAAAAGTAATTATGAAAATTCATTTCATGAAACACATCCAGAAGGATCGTGTGTGCATCTTTAGTTATGACAGAATCATCAGCGCTGTAGGTTACCCTGCAGCATTACGCTGAGTCATAACCTTTTCGCTGGCTCGATACACAACCCATCACCAGTAATTTTAATCTACCATACTTTTAACTATTTATTTTTTAATTTTTTATTATTTTTGTAATATGTACAGTTCCAGTGAATAAATGTCTTTCTTTTTCATTTCCAGCAGAGACCGTACCTGTACCATACGCTCTGACGAAGAAGAAGAATTTTGTGCGTGGTAATTTTTATACATGGTAGAGCCACGCTGCACCTATATTTTGGTAATGCATAAAAAGAAGATTTATTATACGTTGTTGACCCACGCTGCAGTTATATTATAGTTGTAACATAAAAAGAAGAATATAATATGTGGTAGAACCACGCTGCAGTTACATTATGGTTGTAACATGAAGAAGTCGAGTTCATCAGGTGGGAACGACTCTCTGACAGAATGCCAGCAAAATAGCAGCTTAATACTGCCATATTTTCCATTAGCGTAGAGAACCGAAGACAGTTTTTACTGAAAATAAGTCACTCCATCTCAGCATTCAGAAGTGACTACGAGGGTTGCCAGATAGTCAGGATTCGTCTAGATTCTCCCGACATTTTAACTGATCTCCAGACTCCCGACAAAACTCAAAATCTTCAGTCAATCAGCTTCCCCTTCGTATGTCTTTGATTTAATAAAAGCTGAGTTAGTAATTAGACAGGACTTTGAAGTATATTGTTTGGATTTCAAATATTTTCTGAATACTTCTAAGGTTCCAAATTGGTAAACTCAGTATAGTACAATGCCAAATACATGTAGCAACCTAAAGATTAAGTGTACTTAAATTAGTTAAGTCTTTTTGTAGTTAATTTAAAATATAAACTTTTTATTTTACATTTACATTTTTAATGTTTATTTCTCCCGAAAGCAACCCCAAAATCCTGTCTGTTTTAGTTTTTCAATCAGGCATTGCTAGTGACAACATATCTGCATTTTCATTTTTAATCGAAGATAGATGTAGATATCTATGGGGCACAGCATCCACTTACCGTCAAGTGAACTGTGTGCTTGTTTGTCACCTATTTTTATACGATAAAACAAGTAAGAAGTTTTAAGTTAAGTGAAAATATATTACCAATATACTACGAGCTCTTTAAGCTGCATTTGTTATTATTGTTTATTACTTAACTCATGAGATAATACTATCCCTTATTGCTTTTTGTGGTATTTTTCATTCGTCAAAGATTAATTTACGGTCGCGGTTTGTTCATTAATCTCTGTGAAAGGAAAATGTTTCTTGTTAATCAGGCATTCCAAAAAAACATATAGCACCATAGCCTGTCACGCAGTTTTCTGAATAAAAATTGTGATATTTTGTAGTGACTTTATTTTGCTGCAGAATTTTACTCAAAGAATTTTACTCAATGAATATTACTCAATGAATTTTACTCAATGATAACTCACCCTCATAGATTATGTTAGTCATAGTTGCCAGGTTTAGCACGCGGGTTGTCAACCGCAGTTGTTTTTTTTTAAAGTCTGTAAAATTTCAGGTATTTTCAATTGTAACGAGGATAAGATATAATCGCCAAGCTTCGCAGGCAGCATGATTGGCGATTGCAATATTAGAAATCTCGCACCTTTGAGAGCTATATGCATACGCAGAATTAGAGGGGCCGACGGCTAACAGCAACAGGCTATAATTACGTTATCTCCACATTTTTATACGTGGTAGAGCCACGCTGAAGCTATATTATAGTTGTATCACGAGCGGGTCGGCTTGATCGGGAAAGGACCACGCTCTTACAGAATACCAGCATAAAAGAGCACCTTAATGCTGCTGTGTTTCGTGTGGTGAGTGCAGAGAAACGGAAACCCTTTTTACTGGAAACGAAGCATTCCATCTTAGTTCTCACGGGTGAAAACGCGCCTGCGTTTGATACTTAATCGAGGATAAATCAAATTGTCTATAGGCCACAGTATCAACTTACCATCAGGTGGACTGTGTGCTCGTTTGTCACCCTTATTCTATTTAAAAGAAAAACATAATTAGGCAAATTATCACAAGATAATAATTACCTGCGCAAATTTCCAAACAAGGTAAGATTAACAATAAGGACGGTATAAAAACTTCAACCTGTTAATTAGTGGCACCAGCAGTCCGTGGACACCAGCGGCCAACTTCAAACAAAGAAGGCTACAGTTTCGGTGTCACCTCTGAGGACTAAGATGGAATAAATCACAGCCTGTAATTTATAAGGGCTCTCTATGCCCTACAAAACGGAACACATCGATGCAGTACTTTGACGACTTGTTTGCGGCAGATTTAGTTAAAAGGGTAAGGTTTTTATACGTGGCAGAGCCATGCTGCAGTTATATTAGTATCTAATATAGTTGTAGCACGAATGAGTCGGCTCGACCGGGGAAGGAACACGCTCTCACAGAATACCAGCGTGAAATAGTAGCTTAATGCTACTGCGATTCGTATGGTAAGTGTAGAGAACCGGAGACCCTTTTTTTTACTGGAAAAGGCGCGTTCCATCTTAATCCTCACGGGTGACAACGCATCTGTATTTTGATTCGTAATCGAGAATAGATGTAGATGTCTGTGAGCCACAGCAACAACTTACCATCCGGTGGACCGTGTGCTCGTTTGTCACCCTATCCTATAAAAAATAAAAAACGGGTAGTACTTACCCAAGCGGATTCTTAAACAGAAAAGGAGTTCACCTATTAGTTGTTTGTCTATTTAGTTGTACCTCTGAAGAACGTGTATGTGGCGGTGTTAGAATGTCCACTACCCTATATCATCCCTAGGGTGTCGTAAGAGGCAGAATATGAGAAACATGGGATGGGCAGCAGCATCTTCCTGAAAACAACTCAAATTAACAACAAAACTGCGGCTGCTAACGCGCTTGCCAAAAGTGGCAACTGTGAGGCAATCCATGAGGGAAGCCTATATTCAGTAGTGGACTTTTATAGGCTGTAATGGGTAATGAAATGGAGGAAGTTTTACTTCTGACATTTCAAATGCCCTCAACGCATTCACCGTGGCGACCGGACGAACATTTCACTCTCCAGCAGATTTAAAGTAGGGCGCTATCAAATATTAGGCTTATACTAACCCTATGTTAGATGTCGAATCGAACGGTTACAATTTTTTGCGGCGGGAAATGAACCCGGTTTGCTCGCGTACTCTCAACCCTCGAGTTATAAAAGCTACCAGGTGTTTACTGTCACAGAACTTTTGTGCTCGAAACAAAAACGTCATCAGGACTTGAAACACGATAGTCATTCGGTGACCTCCCGGGTGATGCAAAGCACTCGAAGCTTCAGACAAATGAAATAGACGCGACAAAATCGGTAAAAAATTACTTAGTTTGCGTAAGGGTCTTTCTGACTGATAATTTTTTAATGTTTACGCTGTAAATATACAAATACCATTATTGCTCGTCTTGAAAGCAAACCGGAGAGGTTGGTCTTTATTTGTTTTAATTATTGTTGTGACATTATTTAACATTGTGTAAACTTATGAGAACTTTCCTGGACTGCACTGGCCGAAAAATGAAATTAGGATCCGCCACTGGATACGATTCGTAATAGGTATGTATCTACCTATGAGGGAATAGAAAATAGATTAATTTTATTAAGGTGTGTATTGGCGTTGTAAAACTTTTTTTTTCTATTCAAAACAGTCCACAACGTATGTTCCTGCATTTATTTTTGCAAGGGCTATATAGTCAAAATAGGTAATTAGTATAAATAATTATGCTCCTACACCTTCCGAATTGTTGATTTTATACAAACTTGACGTTGATTTGATTTATTTTTATTTATAGTTTCCTATTAGCTTTGACGATTTGGGAAAGTCAATTGGAAGATTAACTCCGAAGTATGGACTGTAAAGGTAAGGAGTACATACTGTGTATTAAAAGATCTCCGTAGAAATCCGTTAAATAAGAGTGGCGCCACTATAGCTACGGGTTAAATTTTAAAGATCATGCCGAAAAATATTAGTGGTATAGACGACTTTTTCGAGGTTATATTTACTAAATAAAATTATTTTAGATTTTAGAGCTACTGAGCAGTTTAGCAGCACACTTCAAACCGTCGACAATCGCTAAGTTCCATTTCATGTAGCGGTTTCCTGTAGCTACTCCAGCGCTGTTGTGGAGAGTTTTTGAACTGTTATTTATTGCTTACAGATGGACAGTTTTTCAACTATTCTCCTTATTCTCTTATTTTATATACTCTTACTACTACTACTACACCTTCCATCCAAAAGAAAAAAAATGTGATAGTACAAGGATAATTTTTTTTAGGCATCGATACATTAAAAGATATTATTTTTGTAAATATTAGGAACGGTTACATTATAAAATAATATATAATGTATTTATTTTAAGAACATTTTTTTAATGATTATTTAATTTAGAATATTTATAATTACGTAATATTAAGTAATCTACAGAAAAAAATAATAATAATAACAATAAATGTACTTAGACAAAGCATATAAAATATGTTTTATTTATTATTGGATATACATTTTCGTGCGGTTTTTGTGTACTAATTCATTTTTACCATTCTTAATTATTTCTCCGTTTGGTGCTACATCTTTAAAAACTTTTTAAGGACCAGAGTATAGATCACTTAGTTTATTACCTGACTAATTTTTTAAGAGTACTAAATCATTTACATTGTATTTTATAGGCTTGGTATATTTATCAAATATAATTTTTCTCTTTTCTTTAGACTTTATCAAATTATTTTTGCCTCTCTTTGTGACAATTGTAACCTGTATTTAAGCTCACATGGATAATGATCGTAGTTATAAAGTGGCTCTAAATCTACTGTCAAATTACTAGGAAGTGAACATTTTTTACCAAAGACAAGTTCATAAGGACTGAATTTCGTCTTTGTATGAACTGTCGTATCGAGTCAGCATACGACCAAAATGGTAACCAATCGCTCCATGTTTCAGGGTGATTATCAATTTGAATGCGAAGAAAAGTATTTAAATTTTCCTCGCTCAAAGGCTAGATTGAGGGCAGAGCGTTCTTGGCACTATCCCGGGGAGCAGGTTTTTTGACGATTAAAATTTTTAGTTTTAGATTTTCTATATTATAGTTTCTTCTTTTTGTTGTTATAATTAGTTTTAATCTTTAATATTATTTTTAATTATATTTTAGTTAAGTTCTTTATTATAATTTTTGTAATAGATAAATAAATATGTAGCAAGTCTTACATCGAGTAGTTAGAAGCTTTAATAAAGATTTAAGAATTTTCAAATTTTTATGTGACACTTCCAGCGCACCTAATGATTGGTGGTGGTAAGCAGTCGAATTTAATTGTTTTATTTGAAGCAATTTACATACCTCTTGGAATAATGATGCGGTGAACTCTTTCCCTCTGTCAGTAGTTATTACTTTCGGTACTCCATACCTAAGAATAAAGTTAGTAACAAAACTCTTTGCTACTTCGTTGGTTTTTTTAGAAATTAAAGGATATGCTTCGACATCGACATACTTAGTGAGTTCGCATTGTAGCGTTAAAGCATAAGAGTAATTATTATTATCAACTTCAAATGGACCTACTAGGTCTAAATATATCTTTTCAAACGCTGTGTTAGCTGTCGTTGATATTTCTAACGGCTCTCTTACGGGTAACGAAAATTTCTGCATTTTTTGCACAAATATTTTGAATACTTTGAATTTCTAAGTCATTTAAATCATTTAATTTTAATGAGGAAAATAATCGTTTTACTCGGTCTGAATTATTCTCATTTTTCTCAAAACTACAAATATTATAATCGTTAAGATCATGAATTGCAGGATTTATTTCTAACAATCTTACTGATTTTTCGGTAACGGTTAAATATTTTTATTGGTATTTTTCCCCTAATTGGTGTCGCTATCGAGCTAGCCAAATAAACGCCATCTTGTAATTCTTGTGAACAAATAATGCAATCGGTTTGAAAATCAGTTTGAATATAATGTATGGATTCACTTCTTGGGGGAATTTCCAATACATTAATATTATAATTATTAGTGAAAGGCAAGAAACAAGTGTGGCCTGACCATAACTTCAAAGATAAAATATTTTTCTCGAAATCTAAACATGCTCCAAATCTATTCAAAAAGTCTCTACCTAGAATTCCATGCGACGAAATTGGTAACGAATTAAAAACAAAGAACTTGTGATTAATAACAGATCCATGAATCATTAATGGAACATAAACATAACCCACTGTTTGCACCTCGCCACCTAGATCGTTTATAATTACATTATCTATATGTAATGAAACACTTAATTCGATAGCATGTTTATATGTTACGGCGGATAAAGATGCGCCCGTGTCGACTAAGAAAGAATAAGTTTTATTGTATGATGAAACTGGTAAATGAATAAAACAATTGCTATTACTACTAGCCAAAATTAAATGATTTTGTTTATTCCCGAAAAATCTTATCTAGTCGGGGTTTATTTGAAGTTGATTCCTGGTTTTCATTAATTATATTGACTATATTTCTTTTTATCCCTTAATTTTCCGCGATAATTACGAAACGTACCTCGATTATATCGTCCTCGCTGTCCTTGGCCACGTGAGTTCGAGTGGTTCCATGAACTCGATCGCTGCGAGTTTCCATGGTAGTGTCCTCGCTGTGAAAACATTTGCCGATTACGCCCGTTGCCGCGTGGGTACCTGGATTATAATGAAAATTCCTAGGATTATAACATTTTTTACTGGACATACCCATCACCTCTCCTGCGGCCGATGATGATGAAGTCTCTTCATCTTGAGCTGCTTGAATGGCATCTTTCAGAGAGCTGTGATTTCTAGCAGAAATTATTTTGCTGATTCGACGATTTCGTAAGCCATCGGAAAATTGCTTGATCGCACTAACCAAGTCTTCAACATTAGAGTAATCGCCTTGAAGACGTAATTTAGCAGATTGAGATAATCTACTTTTTAATATGAATTTAATTAAATTCTTTTGCATTCCTGTTTTGTTCACAAAGAATTTGTAGTGTTATGCTTACATACATACTTACATATCATTTTACACTATTTTATTTTTATTTTTCCATTCTGTTTTTGATTTTCTACATTCACCTCAAAACTGGATATTTTGCATCACCTTTATTTCCATAGGATCCTGTAATATTTTTAATTCATAAGAACACAATAACAAATCATTTTCACTTCGTATTTTCACGTTATCAGCACTTTTTAAATCGGTGTCAATGGAGTCTACCTTTTTCGATCTTTTATTTAGTTCTCCGTAACTCTACAATTTCGGGTTTCGTGCGCGCTCTTGCGCTACCTTTTTTCCTATATAAATAATATCTCATTTTTCACTTAAATCTTGCCGTTTCTGTATTACGAGCTTAAAACCAAAATTTGACATGTTTTGACATCGTTGTTTATCTGGTTGTCGTGGCAATTTTTATTCAAATATTGTTACCGGCCTGATGTTTTTACTTCAAAAATACTCTTTTCTTCTTGGCCATTTACAAAAATTTGCTTTTAATTTAAATAATTTCAAATAATTTCTCGTTCTTATCCCAGATCCGTCAAAAAGTATAAAAGCCGAAGAATCGGCCGATAGAGGTCCTCACTTCAGCTTTGATACGAGAAGCACCTCTTAAAGGCTTTATCCGCACTGCCTCGGGATCTTGCAAGCCTTCTCCTGAAGTCGTCGCCTAGCCACGCCTACGCCTCCACCTATTAGTGCCCGCGCTATCTTCGGCCGCTGAGCGTGTTTGTCTCAAGCGCTGCGTGTTCCTACTCCAGACGCTGCGTGTCTACTCCGGACGCTGTGTGTGTCTACTCCGGACGTTGTGTTTGCCTACTTCAAGCGCCACGTGTACCTACTCCAGACGCTACGTGTCTACTCCGGGTGCTGCGTGTATCTGCTCCGGGCGTTGCGTGGGCCTACTCCAAGCGCTGCGTGTACCTTCTCCAGACGCTGCATGTGCTTTCTCCAGATTCTGCGTGTACCTAGAGCAGGCGCTGTGCACCTATCATAGGCATAGCCTGTTCATACTTCGTTGCAGTATCTTTATTTTTGTTATTTTTTTTAATAATATTGTAAATCACTATCATCATTACAGCCCATCATCACCTTCATACCTTTTTTTTATAAAAGAAACTGTAAATCTTTTCAAATTTTTAAATAATTTATTTTATTTTTGGTTGTTTTGTTGTAGTTAGGTTAGGTTATTTAGTTTTTAATTGTCGCTTTACGACAATTTGGCGCCCGACGTAAAAGTTCTTCTTTTCTTCACCTTAGCTACGCCTTATCCATTTCCTTTTGATTGAATTGCTTTCTCTTTCATTCTTAACTCTTTATTTACTCATCCTTATCATATCTTCCAAATTCTAAAACAAAACTTCATCTAGTTTTTCAACTTATCTGGATTATATTTAGACCTACATATAACACTTCACTTACATTCATCACTTTAATATTTTTATTCTAGAGGTACAATTTTTTATTAAATTTTTATTTTTTAAACTTAACACTTAATTATAACGATGAAACGGGTTATTAAGTACGAATTCCTTAACAAGGCCGAACTCGAATACGAAGTGAAGATTAGATGTGAGGAACCAGCTAATACTGTTTTGCTTCTAAAAAAACAGGTTTTGCGTTTAGTTGAGAATTCTCACCCTGAAGATATTCTGACTTCTCCAATTCCGATCGAGGATGACTTGTCTCAAATTGGTTCTACTTTGACTTACCTGGACTGTAAAATTGAAAAATTTTTACAAGGTGAAACCAAATACTTACGATTAATAGAAACTTTTATTAATCATGTTTTTTACAGATTGGAGCGAATAGATACTGACTTATATCCAGACTTTAAAGCTATTTTCGATACTTTGAAGATGAAATTTGACGCTATTACTAAACAATTCGAATCCTTGACTCCACCTCCAACTGAAAATGACTCTCCATCACTTGACCCTCCTGTTGACCCGATTGTCATGGAACCTCCTCTTGTTTCTCAAACATCTGTTACGATCCATACCCCGTATCCTTCACCACTACCTCAATCTTTTTCTCCAACTAACGTCTTCAAAGATCTGAAAAGACACACGTTCAATGGTAAAAGCTGTCCAAGATCCTTTCTTCAAAAACTTGAAGAATACTGCTTAGCTCGCGGCTTATCCAAAGACTTGTTGATCTCTCAAGCATTTGAAATTTTCACCGACAATGCTCTTCATTGGTTCAGATTTAAATATAATCAGAATCCAAACTTAACTTGGAACGAACTTTCCTCTTTATTAATCAAAGACTTTGGTGGTTTTGATTATGATTATAAACTTCTAGAAGCGATTAGGAACCGAACTCAAGGCCGTGATGAACCTATCGTCATCTATATTTCCATCATGTCTGGAATGTTCGCTCGTCTTTCGAAGAAACTTTCTGAAACAGAACAATTGGAGATTATTTTGAGGAATATTCGCCCATGTTATTCAGTCTTCGTAGCTCTAAAAGACATTGACTCTATCGACTCTCTTCTGGCTACTTGCCAAAACTATGAAAAGTTCCTTGACAGAGACAAACAATTTAAAGAACCAAATGTACAACAAAGTCCTCTTATTTCTGAATTCAACTACAAGCATTCCACTTCAAGTTCAGTTGGCTCTTCAAATTCTTCTAATAACTCACAACCTTCTCCTCCCTTTATGAATAAATTCACTTCATCCTACAAATACCCTTCTAGACAAGTTAATAGTCTCTCTCAAACTAAAGCTCCTCAAGAAAGCTCTTTTTGTGTTCGCTGTCGTAAACAAGGTCATACTTTGAACACTTGTACTCAACCACGATTCGTGATTTGTTTCAAATGTGGTCTTAAAGGTTTTAAAACTGCAGATTGCCCTACTTGTTCTCCCAAACCACATACTAGTTCAAAAAACTAACTGCTGACTTGAAAAGTAACTTAAACTTTGATAGTGACGATTGGGCTAGTTGGATTAAAACAATTCAAAACTTCTTTTCTTGTTACAAAATCTCTTCTACACTCTACTCCAAAGAACAAGATCTTAATCGTCCATTCGTTAATGTCAAAATTTATGACTTAACTTTATCTGGTTTACTAGATTCTGGCAGCTCAGTAACTATTCTGGGTAATAATTCTCATTTGGAAATTCTTAAACTGGGCTGTAAACTTTTCAAGTCAGATCTTATTAGTGTCTCTACTGCTAATAATCAAAAAGTTAATTCCTTGGGTTATTTTGACTTACCTGTTCATTTCAATAATCAAACTCATTTGATTAAAGCTTATGTTTTTCCGGAAATATTTCCTTCGCTAATACTAGGTATTGACTTTTGGAGAAAATTTAATCTGTTACCTAGTGTTTTATCTTCTCTTAACTTTACAGAATCTAAATGCTCTGCTATCGAAATTAAAGATATTAAAGTTTTACCTTATGAGCATTTAACTCCTAACCAAAAGGACATCGCTAACGACATCATCCAACGCTTCAAGACAATTTCTTTTGAAGAAAAAGGTATCCTGGGAAGCACACACTTAATCACCCACAAGATTGATACTGGTAATTCTCTTCCAATCAAACAAAGATGTTACAGACTGTCTCCTGAAAAACAAAAGGCGTTAATTAATGAAGTTGACAAGATGCTGGGATGGAACGTCATTGAACAATGTGAAAGTCCTTGGCTATCTCCAGTTCTCATCACTCCGAAGAAGAATGGTGAATGGCGTTTCTGCGTAGACAGCAGGAAGCTTAACTCAGTTACACGTCGTGATGCTTATAGTCTGCCACTAATAAGCGAAATTTTGGACAACCTGAAGAATGCCAAATTCTTATCAAGCATCGACATTGCGAAAGCATTTTGGGAGATTCCCTTGAATCCTGCTGATAAAGATAAAACTGCATTTTATGTACCTGGAAGAGGCATGTTTAGATTCAAGGTAATGCCTTTTGGTCTCTCTAACTCACCTGCAACTCTACAAAGATTAATGGATATGCTTTTTACTCCTGAATTTGAGAACAAGGTATTTTGCTATCTGGATGACATCGTTATTATTAGCGAGACTTTTGATGAACACATATCGCTTCTCATGAAAGTTCATGAAAAACTTTCATATGCTAATCTGACTATTAACTTTGAGAAGAGTCAATTCTTCAAGAAAGAACTGAAATACCTTGGTTTTCTAGTGGACGAGTATGGTCTACGTGCTGATCCAGATAAAATAAAAGCTATTTTAGAATATCCTGTACCTACTTGCAGAAAAGAAGTACGAAGATTCATAGGCACCTGCAGCTGGTTCAGAAGATTCATTCCAAACTTTAGCACCATTGCCTCTCCACTCAACCAACTAACCTGTTCCGGGAAGAACGCTCCTAAATTTTTATGGAATTCACAAGCTGCAGCTGCTTTCCAGAAACTTAAAGAAGCTTTGGTAACTGCTCCTGTCCTTGCTTGCCCTAACTTCAAACTACCCTTCTCTGTACATTGTGATGCATCAAATTATGGCATAGGAGCAATGCTTACTCAACATCAAGATGACAAAGAAGTCGTGATTGCTTACATGAGTAAAGCACTAAACAAAAATCAACAGAACTACTCAACTACTGAAAGAGAAACATTGGCTGTAATAACTGCGTTAGAACATTGGCGATGTTACCTAGACAATGGTAAAGAATTTACAATATATACTGACCATGCTGCACTTAAATGGTTTCAGAACTTATCGAATCCATCAGGAAGACTTGCTCGCTGGACTTTACGCTTATCATGCTTTAACTTTGTCCTGAAACATAAAAAAGGAAAGGATAACGTTGTTCCAGATTTATTATCAAGACATAAGAATCAAGAACGTCCTGATACACGAGAAACTTCACCTCAAGGCGTACATCCTATTACGATTGAAGAACCACCTAATCGTGAACTTGAGCACTACAACAAGATTTTTCTCGGATGCTCCAACAACCCAGACGCATATCCCAACTACACTATCAGGGATAACAAACTTTACCGCTGCATCCATTCTCCCGATCGTCTAAACGATGACTTTATTTGGAAAGAAGTTCCACTACCTCGAGATAGGCATACACTTATTGAAGTTAACCATGGTTCCCCTTCAGAACTCCATCTTGGTATCTTCAAGACATTCAAGAAAATATCTTTAAAATACTATTGGCCTGGTATGTTTAAGGACATTGCCAAATTAATCTCGTCTTGTGAAACCTGCTTAACCTACAAACACCCTAATCATTCTCCCTATGGTCTTATGGGTAAACCCAAACTTTGCTCCAGACCTTTTCAAACTATATCCTTAGATCTTATGGGTCCATTACCTATGACTCGAAGACGAAACCAATATATTCTAGTAATTAACTGCAATTTTACTAAATATACTATGATTTTTCCCCTTAAACGTGCTACTTCAGCTAATATTATTAATGTTTTGGAAAATTCAGTTTTTCTAGTTCATGGCATTCCTCAAACTATTATAATGGACAACGCGGTTCAATTTCAGTCGCGAGAATTCCACTCATTCTTAAATTCTTATAACGTTCCTTGTATTTTTCACACAGCTTTATATTGTCCTCAGGTTAATCCTACGGAGAAGTTTAATAGTACAATTATTACAGCTCTAGCATCTCTAGTAGGAGACGATCATAGATCCTGGGACAACCATCTTGCTAAGATTCAGTACGCAATGAACAGCGCTACAAATGTAGCTACTGGCTTTACTCCAAACTTTTTAGTCTTTGGTAGGGAAACAATACCCTGTGGTTCCTTCTATACTCCAACTCATAGCCTCGAGGAATTGATATTTATGCCTCGTGATATTTACGCGTCTAATGCTGGTCTCCTCTCATCTATTTTTCACAAAGTTCAAACTAAACTTCACATAGCTCACGCTAAAAATAGCGCTCGCTATGATCTTCGCCGGTCTTTTAAAGAATTTAATGTGGGAGACACTGTTTGGCGTAAAAACCATGTTTTAAGCAATGCCGGCGCATACTTTAATGCTAAACTTGCCCCTAAGTTCATCAAGTGCAAAGTGATAGCTAAACTGTCACCACTAGTCTATGTGCTTGAAGACCCTAATGGAGTTAGAGGCAAGTGGCACATCAAAGATGTAAAATCATAATTTTTTTTTTTTAACTTTTATTAACTGTATATATGTATAAATATCACCATCATTCTCACCTTATTATTTTTATTTCTTCGTTTGTTTGGTGATCCAGTGTTCTTCAACACATCTTGCTTTAGGACCTCGAATTTTCGTTGGTTAATCTTCACTTTTTATTTCAGACACATTTCGTTAGTGATGTTGCTGATCTCTGGCTTTGAGCCCTACCGCTCTGGCCGTTCTTAATCTTTACTTAAGTCATAGCGGCTAAAGCTTGCTTAAGATTAATTTCTTTAACTTTATCTTCACTCAGGAGCGGATGACAACTCCTTAAATAAGCCTGGATGTCCTTTCAAAATGTTTTTTTTTCCACGCAGGAGCGGATGACAACTCCTTAAATAAGCCTGAATGTCCTTTCGAAAACACACTTTTAGAGTGGTAGTCATTGAATGTGAACTCCACCCTTACCTGAATGCAGATGATGAATGTAAGAGATAGTATATCTGATATTGCCTGGTGATGTCTGTTACTGCAAAGCTGTGTTTTTATGGTTTATTTTGGAATGTACATCTCAAAATTTTTGCTGAGTCAAAAATTTTCCAGGGTCGGGGGGAAAATGTAGTGTTATGCTTACATACATACTTACATATCATTTTACACTATTTTATTTTTATTTTTCCATTCTGTTTTTGATTTTCTACATTCACCTCAAAACTGGATATTTTGCATCACCTTTATTTCCATAGGATCCTGTAATATTTTTAATTCATAAGAACACAATAACAAATCATTTTCACTTCGTATTTTCACGTTATCAGCACTTTTTAAATCGGTGTCAATGGAGTCTACCTTTTTCGATCTTTTATTTAGTTCTCCGTAACTCTACAATTTCGGGTTTCGTGCGCGCTCTTGCGCTACCTTTTTTCCTATATAAATAATATCTCATTTTTCACTTAAATCTTGCCGTTTCTGTATTACGAGCTTAAAACCAAAATTTGACATGTTTTGACATCGTTGTTTATCTGGTTGTCGTGGCAATTTTTATTCAAATATTGTTACCGGCCTGATGTTTTTACTTCAAAAATACTCTTTTCTTCTTGGCCATTTACAAAAATTTGCTTTTAATTTAAATAATTTCAAATAATTTCTCGTTCTTATCCCAGATCCGTCAAAAAGTATAAAAGCCGAAGAATCGGCCGATAGAGGTCCTCACTTCAGCTTTGATACGAGAAGCACCTCTTAAAGGCTTTATCCGCACTGCCTCGGGATCTTGCAAGCCTTCTCCTGAAGTCGTCGCCTAGCCACGCCTACGCCTCCACCTATTAGTGCCCGCGCTATCTTCGGCCGCTGAGCGTGTTTGTCTCAAGCGCTGCGTGTTCCTACTCCAGACGCTGCGTGTCTACTCCGGACGCTGTGTGTGTCTACTCCGGACGTTGTGTTTGCCTACTTCAAGCGCCACGTGTACCTACTCCAGACGCTACGTGTCTACTCCGGGTGCTGCGTGTATCTGCTCCGGGCGTTGCGTGGGCCTACTCCAAGCGCTGCGTGTACCTTCTCCAGACGCTGCATGTGCTTTCTCCAGATTCTGCGTGTACCTAGAGCAGGCGCTGTGCACCTATCATAGGCATAGCCAGTTCATACTTCGTTGCAGTATCTTTATTTTTGTTATTTTTTTTAATAATATTGTAAATCACTATCATCATTACAGCCCATCATCACCTTCATACCTTTTTTTTATAAAAGAAACTGTAAATCTTTTCAAATTTTTAAATAATTTATTTTATTTTTGGTTGTTTTGTTGTAGTTAGGTTAGGTTATTTAGTTTTTAATTGTCGCTTTACGACAAATTATAATACTGAATATTGTCTACTAATTGTTTCACACCTGTTTCGTCATCTGACATAACTAGATAATAAAGTCAAAGCCGTTTTCAAATCGAAAGTATCCATATTGCTCGGATTTTCAGATTGTACACACTCGGGCTTACACAATTTTATAATATCCTGATATAATGACTCAAAATTCTTACAATAGGTTTGATAAGATGGAATATCAGTAGATTTAATCTTACCTTCCTTTACTTTACTATTAAAATTTATTAACAACATAGAATAGTCACTAAATATTTCATTGGCCTCTTTAAGTTTAGTATCTAAAACTTTTCCTTCACGTCTACTCGGTCCAATTTTAATTAAATATGTTCTCACTTCTTTTAATTTCTCATATAACTGTTCTAAAGACATATTCATAACTTACCACCAATACGTAGAATAGAGTATACTATAAATAATTTTACGAAATATTTAATATAATAATAATACGGTTAAATGACGCTTAAAGACAGTACAACAAATATATGATTTAATTTAAAATATAAAGTTCAGTAATATAGAGTCCCAGATTAATGTAGTTGATTTTTTGCACTATTAATAGACACGCACTTTTTACTCATTTTATATGCACGTAAACGCCACTTTTAAACTTCGATCAGCGCCGGTCATACTTTATAATACGCCCTTGGTTGACTTGCCTCTTCCACATTTGTGGGGGGTTTTGATTGCCGAAAAATAGACCTTAGGATATTTCTGTTTATCTCTGTGTTAATCCACTTTATATGAAATCGCCTATATGTCCGATACAAGCAATATATGGACCCCAGTAGAAATACCAGCACAATGGTAGACAGCAAAATATTACTCGTAGTCAGGTGAAATTGCAATTTTTCAACTCCTGCCTTATTGCTTCCCACTGCGTTTTACACAATTACGGTCTCTTCTTTATTCTGTTTACCGCCCATCTTGGATCTTATTTTTCGTTAACTTTTTGTTAAACACGTGTACACAGTCGCATATACAGAACGCCATAGCTTGATTTAGTTCATCAGTTGCACACAGAAAAAATGTTCCACTCCAAATACGGCGGAGGGTGTCTTATTCGCGTCGCGAATTACTTCGGCAGGGTCGCCATGTAGGGCGAATGTTAGGAGAGGAGTTAGTTGCGCCCTCCTTTCTGCCAAGGAGGGTCGCGTTCGTATACGGCTTAGAGATCTCTAGTCAGATCGTTAAGCCAGTTCCTAAAAGGTTGGGTTTAGTGGGTAAAAGTCACCACATAACCACGCAGCCGGCTGCGTGGTATGCTATGAGCATTCCCAACCTCCCTCCCCCGCTTTCCGGAGGGTTGCCCATATTTGCTACGGGCGCAAAAAAAAAAGAGAGGAGTTAAACAAACGAATGATGATATAAGACTCTCTTTATTGTATTAATAAATTTGATTATATAGGATTATTATTACACTTGTGTGTGTACTTTTATATACTACTACCACACCATAATATGAAATTAAGTTTAAACTAAAAACCTTAATTTGATTTATATTTTGGGATGTAGGCTAAAGTCTCATTTTGACCAAATTTTTTTTAAACAAGAACTTTTTGAAAACAACCATAATACGTTTTATCTTTTTTTTTTTATATCATAATACGTTACGTGAGAATGCGGGTGAATGTTTTGTGTTCGTAGCAAGATGTGGTCCACATTATTATTGTATTATTACTGCGACTTTTATGTCCACTTTGTTGCAAACACTTAAAATTTCAAAAACTAATAGTTCAGTTCTTAAAAGTAGAAAATTAACAAGTGATTATATTTTTTAATAAAAAATATAATATACCACGTTTCCCCACGTTCGAGTCGAATCGGGAAGTGCTCGAGTTATGAATTATAGATAAGATTTCACCCGAAACCACAGACTGCAGACAGATAGACAAACAAGAAAGCAACTTTATAAAGACGTGGTAAAAAGCTAAAGCACTAAATCTAGTCCAGTTTAACCTTCACCATATTTTCCTTTACCTCCAAGCAATAAAATTGCAAAAAGCATTTGAAAACCTTATTCTTAACCTTATTCGAAAAAGATGTAGATTCAAAAATGTCAAAAGTGGGCGAGTAGGCACTCGCATCGAGAAACGGCACTTTAAGGTACTATATGTTCGACCACATCTTGTTGATGGGGGTACAAATATAGCCTCAGAAGGGCCTACGTGGTGGTACTCCTTTTTTGCATAGGAAATAGATACTATTATTTATTGTGGTATGAATCCGTCTGGGTAGTTATCACGCCATCCACTAAAATATTTCTCACGCAGCAGTGCGTACAATGCTATGTCCCAGTCTGAAGGCTATAGAGAGTCTTAAAACCCGTGAGTCATTCCATCTTAGCCCTAAAGAAAGATAAGAAAACCCACCCAGTCACATATTACATAAGATAAAACTAATTTATCCGGTCTTCAATCAATCGATTTTTTTAAATTTCAGTATTAATAGTAGGTAATTCACTGAAATTATTTATCAATATACTACAAATCCCATAACAATAGGTAAGATTACCTTAACTACATTCCTCACTCATTAAGGTCTGTTTAATATAAGAGTACTTTATGGTAAGTGGTTACTGTATGTAGCATGAACACCTCATGAACACTATCAACTTCGAAAAGAAGTTCACAGACATTTTCACACTAACAGAAACTTTAAACTGAAATTGCAGTGAATGCAAAGCTGCTTGGTGGCACAAATGGGTATACAAATACTATCGATACTACATATTATATTTATATAATATGTTTATTAAGGGGAAATATAACCTCAAATAGCTTAGCAAGATCCTCCGTTATGCCGAAAGTATCGCAGCATTAATTTTGAAATAAATATATGGTAAACTTGAGGATTAATGAGGACTATGTTAGACGAAAACATGATTCCGTAAAATTTTCTCGATAGAAAAAAAATCCAAAGTTACCTCCAAACTGAACAATAAACCGCTGTTATTCATAGAACACTTTAAATAAGATCATGAAACTTTGCATACTAACTGAACTAACTATAAAGCAGTGCTTATTTACTTTTTTCAAAATACCATTATTTTCACTGTAAAAAGAAATTACCTAAACTATCGGCGTCTTGAAGCTTGATTCCTTTTGAAGGGAGAAGTTGTGTCGCTTACGATCAGAATACACATTACGCAACAGGACGACGTAAAATTAAAATGGGAAATAACCGTAATAAAAATAAGAATCGACTGGGTTGGCGTTAAGAAACAGGCATAAATATGATAAACCTAATGAAATAAGTATCTAAAGACCTTTCTACTTACAGTATTAGTGATTAAAAACATGTCGGTACATAGCATACGACGCGCGGGGAAGTGGGGGCTATATCCCCTTAATAGTTATTTGAAGGTCAAATAGTTTTTGCTATTATAGTGGTTGAATAATGAAAAACAAAATCATAAAGATTTTCCTCTTCGCTTTACGTTATATAAAAAGGGATTTGTCGTGTATTGGTGATCACAGTCTTAGAACTCTTGAACCATTTGATACTTCTTCCCTCCATATAAGATGTAACCACGCCATCTAACATCTGCGCAAGTCAACTCTTCTGAACAGGCGATTAGATAATTATTCTCTTATATCGCGATATATCATTATATTGGGTCCTTACCATTGATTTATATATTACACTAGATCAATAATAACCGCGACAAAGCGTTGCCACTGCACATATGGCCACAGCCATATGCCTAGCTAACGTCAGTGTTCAATGTAACGCCGACGGAGTTGAGTCGCGACAAAAAATTGGTAAATGCGTAGTGAAAGAATGCTATTCAAGGTCACAAAAACGTAATAAATCAAGCGGAATCACTTTCAACACATAATTTTTAGTTCCTGTTTTTATATAAACGTAAAAAACCTCAAATAATTAAATAAAATTATCGAATATTGCCATTTAGGCTCAATGTTGCCACTTTTCTGCATTTGTGATTATCCTATATTAATGGGAGATTAATGGAGTAAGTTAATTTGTTACCTCTGATTAATATTTTGGAAATTATAATAAAAACTACGTTTTGACTTTCATACAAAATAAATAATTATTCTTATTTTAGTTTATTCATGAATTATCTATTAAATATATTTTATTACCAACTTATTTAATATTAACAATTTTATATTAATTATAATTTCATATAAATTTTATATTAATTATATTTTATTACCTATTTTATATTGTTTGATTTATTAGTACAATAAAAATAAATATAAAAATATTTTTATTTCATCATTATGTTTACTTCTATTCATGTGATAAGCTTTGTATCTTTTTTTTCTAAGGGGACGCAATAAAGATTTTAAAATAAAATATACTTTTTTAATGTAAAAACAATTAACTGCAGCTTAAAAAACTCATTTTTATTGCGTATTTTAGGTAAAATTTCATATAGTAGGCCACACCAACCCGCCAATGCATGTTTGTGTGTCTATATGTTGGATTACAATTTTAAAATACAACAACTTTTGTCGGATGAAAGTACATACCGTAAGGTCAAAACAGACCCTACAACTAATACGCTTAAAACAACTAGCGATCTAATTAAGAAATACTCCGAGAAATTGAATCTAGACGACAATTCGATGATACCTTCGTGTGCAAAACCTCCCAAGTTGTATGGGTTACCAAAAATACACAAACCTAACGCTCCATTACGTCCAATAGTGAGTCAAATCGATTCGCCAACGTACAGATTGGCTCAATACTTAGCCAAAATATTATCACCACTCAGAGGACACACAAGAGCACATACTAAGGATTCATACCATTTTGTCAGTGAGATAAAAGACCTACGTCTTGCTGACAATGAAACCATGGTCAGTTTTGATGTTCAGTCTCTATTTACATGCCTACCTGTTGAAGACTGCATCTCAATTATAACTAGGAAACTAGATGAAAGTAACATGCCACCAGAATATGCAGTACTACTAAGACATTGCCTTACATCTGGCTATCTATTGTGGAAGGAAGAGTTTTACAAGCAAGTAGATGGTGTGGCGATGGGCTCACCTGTATCTCCCATTGTCGCCGATATATTCATGGAAGACTTTGAGGAGAAAGCCCTCCTTACTGCTCCTGTTACCCCAAGGTTCTACAAGCGATACGTAGGCGATACTTTCACAATTTTTCCATCAGACAAAGTAACTGCATTTTTTGAACATCTTAATTCCATAAATCCTAAAATTCAATTTACTATGGAGTTAGAGGCAAATAATTCCTTAGCTTTCCTAGATGTGTTAGTCATCCGAAATCCTAACAACACCAAAGGTCATACTGTGTATAGAAAAAAGACCAATACAAACCGATACTTAAATGGTGAATCTCACCATCATCCTTCACAGTTAGCTACCGTGGGCAAATCTTTGTTTCAGAGAGCACGAGGGATCTGTGACAGCAAACACCTGGCCGCCGAGCTTCAGCATGTCAAGCAGGTTCTGCACGACAACAAGCTTCGGGTCCCGCGCATCCATCACAGTAACCGAGTGAAGCCGGCCACAGTCGAGCGTGTGCCTGCTATACTACCATATGTCAGAGGTGTCACAGACAAGATTGGCTACATCTTGAAGCGAGCTTCTATTAGAATATTCTACAAGCCGCCGAAGAAGATTAGTCAGTTCTTACCATCCGTCAAGTGTCATATTCCTCTACAAGATGCAGGAGTGTACAAGCTTGATTGTGATTGTGGTCTCTCATATATAGGGCAAACAAAGAGATCAATTAGAACCCGCGTAAAAGAACACATAGCTGACGTGAAGCATCAACGTTCCGGGAAGTCTGCAGTTTGCGATCATATTCTAGATGGCCCCAACCATTACATCAGATTTGATAGACCACAAATCCTCGCGAAAGAACATCGATTCCTACCAAGGATGATACGTGAGGCTATTGAAATTAAAAAACATCCTAATTTCAATAGAGAAGAAGGCTGGGTATTACCACCTGCTTGGGATCCTATAATTAATAAAATTAAAACTAAACCCAAGCATACCACTGCAAGACTTCAAAATACAGTTAGTTCATTCTGCGTAGATCGGACCAAAGACAATAATTAAAAAGCTGAAGGTACTCCGGGTTAACTTTGACATCGGGACGTCAGTCACCTCAGTCCCCCGTGACCATGGGTGCTGGAAAGCACCCGAAACGTCGGGTATTAAAATTAATATAAATAAAACGCGATAAAATCCGTAAAAGTAGTTTTCTGTATTTGAAAAGGACGAAGAGAGAACGAAATGAGAAATATGGGTAAATCAGGAATGTCTAGAACAGGTAAATGAAATTGTATACTTGGGGAGTGCTTTCATCCGGTCGCTGCCGGAAACAAAGTCAATGGTGCCCTGAATGCATTAGTAAAAAGGCAAGGCGTGGTGAAGAGTGCACGCCTTGCAATACTTAACGCAGTGTTGGTACCGACTTTGTTATATGGCAGCGAAACCTGGGTATGCCAGAAGAAGCATAAAAGCAAGTTGAATGCAGTGGAGATGCGATCTCTTCGTAAAATGTGTGGCGTTACCATAGCCGACCGAAAGCGAAACGAAGAGATTCGCAATATGGCAGGATTGAAAGATGACCTTATCACAAAAATTGATAGGGGCGTACTCCAATGCTTTGGGCACGTTGAACGAATGAGTGAAGACCGAATGGTGAAGAAAATATATAGAGCGAAAGTAAATATTAAAAGGTGTCGAGGTAGACCGAGACTAACTTTCGAAGACCATGTGAGCAAATTGCTCGAAGAGGGGAGGGTCAAGAGTACTCGGATACCTAGACGTGCATGTATGAAGAAGTTAATAAACCTGAAAGAAGCGAAAGAGGTATGTAAGGATCGTGACACTTGGCGATCTGTTCTCTCTGGCTACCCCGTTAGGGATTGTGCGTGAAGATAAGTAAAGTAAAAGTAGTTTTAATCGATGAAAGAATTTTTTAAATCGGTCAAGTAGTTTTTAAGCACCATTGCAAAAAGCGATTCAGCTTAGCCACCCGCACACACAGTGAAAACATAACCATCCTTTTTCGTCTGTAGTGGGATAAACAACTGGATGACTACGGTTGCGAATCGGCTGCTTTGCCGTATATTTATATACGTTGTCAACGGTTGCTTTACACCTATATCATAACATCATAATAATTATCGAAAAGTTATATTAGCATTGTAATAATGACACCGTAAATAATCGATTAAAAAAGGGAATCGATTTTAATGAGATTTGTGACTGGCAACATTTTTTATTTTATCCACAAACTAATGAATTACGCATTTACCTAATTTTATTTTTATCATTTCAGTACTTTTTTTGTGCAAGAATATTCCCATCTTTTTAGGATAAATGAATACCGCGATTAATAATCATAAATAGAAATATATTTTTTTAAACAAATGCATATTGTTGGGCGTTCCATGGCCGAAAATGGGCATCTCCCTTTATAAATTCATTTAGCTGGTACACTTGAGTTTTGAATTGAGTCATTCATTTGTTTTTTCCTCATTATTTTTTTCTTTGGCGTCGCTTATTACCGCACAATGGAAAACATGAAATATCGGTATATTTACGAGAACGAGTTCTACCGTGGCACCGGTGCTGCGGAAACTGCTCGAAGGATTAATGATGTGTACGGCGCTGGTGTTGCAAAAGAAAGCACGTTACATTTTTGGTTTCAATGTTTTCGTTCTGGAAATTTATAGACCTTCAGAACCAACCCCGTGGACGGCCGGACACCAAAGTCGAAAATGAAGAATTAAAGCCTATTGTGGAAGTGAATCCATCATAAAGCATTTCAGAGATAGCTGCAGGCTTCGGGGTAAGTGATAAAACTGTATTAATACACTTAAAGCAAATCGGGAAAGCAAAAAAAACTTGAACGATGGGTACCTCATGAATTGAGTGAATCGAACTTGCAAACACGCGTCGGCTGCTGTGTTACTCTTACTTTGCTCAACCGACACAAAAATGAATGGATTTTAAATGAAAACATTACTTGTGATGAAAAGTGGATACTGTACGATAATCGGAAGCGCTCGTCGCAATGGCTGAACCCTGGATACCCAGCCTAATCCTGCCCTAAATGAAAATTGACTCAGAAAAAGTTACTTGTGAGTGTTTGGTGGACTAGCGCCGGTGTCGTTCACTACAGCTTTCTAAAATCTGGCCAAACGATTACGGTAGATATCTTTTGTCAGGAACTGCAAACCATGAAGGAAGAACTAGCTGCTAAATGACCGAGATTGATCAATCGCTCTAGGCCACTGCTGCTTCACGACAACGCAAGACCACACACTGCACAACAAACAACCACTAAGTTAGATGAGCTACAATTGGAATGTCTGCGACATTCACCGTACTCCCCGGACCTTGCTCCAACAGATTACCATTTTTTCCGGAATTCGGACAACTTCTTACAAGGAAAAGAATTCAACTTCGATGCGGCAGTCCAAACTGCCTTCAAAGAGTTTATTGATTCTCGCCTCCATGGTTTTTGTTAGTAAAGGGATCAATGAGCTACCTATGAGATGGCAAAAGTGCATAGATAATAACGGTGCATACTTTGATTAATAAAACGTATTTTACCAAAAAAATTGACTTTATATTTCTCCCGTACAAAACGCCAATTTTATATGTCATCATCATCACAGCCCTTTACAAGTCCACTGCTGAACATAGGCCTCCCCCAAGTAATGCCATAAAGCACGGTCCTGAGCCACCTGCATCCATCGACTTCCTGCATATCTTACCAGGTCGTCACTCCATCTAGTGGGGGGTCGCCCTACACTACGCCTACCGGTACGAGGCTGCCACTCGAGAACCTTTCTTCCCCATCGGTTATCGGTTCTTCGAGCTATATGGCCGGCCCATTGCCACTTCAGCTTACTAATCCGTTGGGCTATGTCGGTCACTCTGGTTTTACTGCGGATATCCTCATTTCTGAGTCTATCACGCAGAGAAACTCCGAGCATAGCCCTCTCCATAGCTCGCTGAGCGACCTTGAGCGTCCTCATACGGCCAGCAGTGAAGGACCACGTCTCTGATCCGTAAGTCATCACTGGCAACACGCACTGGTTGTACACTTTAGTTTTCAGAGTTTGAGGTATACCTGACGAGAAGATGTGTCGTAATTTCCCGAACGCTGCCCAGCCGAGTTTAATCCGTCGATTGACCTCTCGGTCAAAGTTGGACTTACCTAGTCGGACTATTTGTCCCAGGTAAACGTACTCGTCAACAACTTCGAGCATAGTGCTCCCAACAACTACCGGCATAGGTGTGACATGGACATTAAACATGATCTTTGTTTTGTCCATGTTCATCTTAAGACCTATCCGTTGGGAGGCACTATTGAGGTCATTGAACATAGTGCTTAAGTCCTCCAGCGATTCTGCCATAAGGACTATATCGTCGGCAAATCGAAGGTGAGTGATGTACTCGCCATTGATGTTAATACCGTATCCTTTCCAGTCCAGTAGCTTGAAAACGTCTTCCAAAGCAGCGGTGAAGAGTTTCGGGGATATAACGTCACCCTGTCTTACACCTCTCTGCAGTTGGATAGGTTTCGAGCTCTGGTTCTGTACTCGGATAGCCATCGTAGCCCTACTGTACAAACACTTCAGCACTTCGATATACTGACAGTCAACATGGCACCGCTGAAGGGACTGCAGCACCGCCCAAATTTCGACGGAATCATAGGCTTTCTCATAGTCCACATACGCCAGGCAAAGTGGCAAATTGTACTCTTCAGTCTTCTGTACAATCTGCCGCAGGGTATGTATGTGGTCTATGGTACTGAAGCCTTTTCGGAAACCGGCTTGTTCGGGAGGCTGGAAGTCGTCGAGTCTGCGTGCGAGACGATTCGTAATGACTCTCGAAAACAGCACGTAGACGCGGCTCAGAAGGGAAATCGGTCTGTCTCTAAATTTCATATGTAAGGACCTATTATTAATTTATACCTGGCGTGTAGTGGCCGTGGACATCTACCACCCCATATCATCCCGTGGGTGTCGCAATAGGCGATAGAGGAAAACAAACCACACTTGATATGAGGAGATAGGCCCCTTATAACAATTGTGGTAATTATGGAAAATCCTCCCTTATGAGGCATTCTATGGGGAGGCCTGTTATTTGATAGTAATTAATTTATATCTCATTATTATAAAATTAGTTCATCTTCATTTAATACAAATAAACACCCAAGTGCAGGATATTACAACATCATTTTATTACATTTAACATTTTATACAGTTTTGACTGATTGATCTTTAAAGAAATTTAATTCGTTTATTTCGAATCGTTAAATACCCGTTGCTGGCCAACAGCGGGTTTTAAAAATAAATGCTATTTATGATTCGATCGTTTCATCGACTTTTTTATCGATGTCTCCTAGCACATGTCGAGGGACTAAGGGGAGGTGACAATAGGGACTGTCTGCTCTTTTGGTGGTTCGCTCTTCGGGGGTTCTGGTTGCTTCGCTGGACCGGTCCTCGTAATAGGCACGACCCTCTCACCGCTGTTTGGAGGTGGACGTTTCGGTGCAGTGATTGTGAGAACTCCGTCTGAAGATAAAGTACTGACTAGGTCAGCGGTGTCGTAGCCTGAGGGGAGGATGTACCGACGAGTAAACTGACGAGATATGAAACCGTGCTCATCTTGCTTTTCCTCGTGTTTCCCTTCGACCACAACACAGTTGTTGGTAGCTTTTACTGTGATCTCTTCTGGAGCGAATTGTTGAACGTCCAGGATAACCTGAAAGAAAATGACTTTATTAATAAAAAACTTTTATAACATGTACATATTATTTGAATTTGAAATGTAACGTAAATGATTCCATTAGTCAGTTTAAATTTGAATGCTTATGTAATGCTCTAACTGTAATATATATATATATATATATAAAAAGCAACCCTATTAAAAAGTCGCTAGTGCCCAACTGTAAGGCATACTTCAGCTGTTGCTTTTCTAAAAATCTAACCATAAAACTAAGAATTTGCTAGGATAAATGATTTTTTAACGTGCAAGATTGTGGAGACATCCTATGAGTGGCAGATGGCCTTTATTCGAAATTATGATAATTATAGCCCTATTTGCCCCTTAAAAGGTGGATCGATAGAGGTAGAAATAAAAACTTTTATATTCAATATAGTTAATAAATAATTATTATTGAAATTAATTTTATGTTTAATTTATCTGGTTCCGAAAATACCTCTGTCCCGGAAAGAACCGGCAAACTACCCTAGGACTTTTTTTTAAAGAACAGCTTACACTAATATGCATGTGTAGTAATATGTTACACAATTAACTGCGCAAAACAATTGAATAAAACTATTATTTACGGATTTTATCGCGTTTAATTACTTTAATTTATTTTTATTATTATCCCGACGTTTCGGGTGCTTTACAGCGCCCATGATCACGGGGGGGGACTGAGATGTTTGACGTCCCAATGTCATAGTTAGTCCGGCTACCTTCAGTTTTTTAATATTAATTTTTGGTCCGATTTACGCAAAATAAAAAAAAATTTAATATTAAAAAAACTGAAGGTAGCTGGACTAACTATGACATTGGGACGTCAAACATCTCAGTCCCCCCCGTGACCATGGGCGCTGTAAAGCACCCGAAACGTCGGATAATAATAAAAATAAATTAAAGTAATTAAACGCGATAAAATCCGTAAATAATAGTTTTATTCAATGTGTAGTGTTCGCGTAAATTTAAGAAATCATTATGCGCAAAACAAATTAAAAATAGCTCGTTAGCAATCACAGATAAAATTGGTATTTGGGCTTTTGGTTCAAATATTAAGAAGTTCTACGTATTTCAAGATTTTTGGAAATTTCACTCCAAGGAGGGTACGATAATAGTAATATAGAGGATAAAATGTTGTATAAAATACTAAAAATTTTAAGTGAAATAAATGGAAACCTGTATTTAGACCTTATAATAATAAGGGGGCCATAGGATAAATAAAGGATGAAAGATTGTTTCAAATTCCGCCTTTTTAAATACATTTTTGATAACACCTATTCATAATTATAACCTTCCGATTACTTAATTATAACTTTCGAAAGGTTAATACGTATAACCTTTCGATTATAAACTTAGAAACTGTGTTTAAGGATTTTTGGATACTCCGTCCCTATCCCCTTACGTATACGAAAGTTATTAAAAATTGTAAACTATTTCGATGCGGGTTTCAGTCAATCTATCAATACATATTCTATTCTTTATTTTACACCAATACACATTAAAACAAAATCATCTTATCGCTTTGGAAACGGTTTCTTCCAATCTTAGACGCAAAGAATTCGTCACAATTAATTGCTAAGAGGGAGGTGTTAAATTTACAACTAAGATCGAAAACAAAATTAAATAAAATCACAAGATTATGACATGGAAAGTTTATGCGAAATAGGTAGTTTCAAGTGATAAGCTCTGAGTAGATTTTTGAAGGAAAAAGGGATACAGCGCGGCAAATATTAATTAAAATTTATATTAGCTAATATTAATATATTTATATATATTAATATTAGCTTGGGTGTACCGACCGGTTCTGTTTACAGTCCTGTGGGTTATATTATGCATATAAACAGTGTATCTAATGTAATAAAAAAACTGTCAAGTGTATATGTATGCGGATGACATGTGCTTGCTATTTGCCTCTAAAGAAACAAAAGAATTGCAAAATAATATACAAATTGATTTTGAGAATATAACAAAATGGGCCCATGATAATGGCATAATTCTAAATTTTAATAAAACAAAATGCATGCATATACACTCTCCATATAATGCTGCAACAAAAAAGACGAAATTGAATGAGATAGCTTTTGAGTGCTTGCATAATAATAAAATTAATTGTAAATGTAAAGAAATTTAATTTGTTGAGAGATTTAAGTATTTAGGATTGATTATTGATAAAAACTTTAATTGAAAACCTCAAATATCTGATATATGTGCAAGGTTGTCGGCTGTATTATGTAAATTTTATTATTTAAAATATATTTAAAAAAAATTATAAAATGCTTTGGTGGATTGCCTCATAACCTATGGACTTGGTGTGTATGGTCGTACTTTTTCTTCCTATTTAAAAGACATTAAAAATCTACAGACAAGATTTCTAAAACGTCTTGTAAATGAAAAAGTTAAAGAAAATTGTAAGAAAGTTTATGATAAGTTATTCTCTATTTGTAAAATTTTACCGGTAGAACACAAAGTTAACATGCTATTAGTTTTGGAAAATATTAATAAAAACCATTATAATGAAAAATTGGATAATAAATATAGAACCAGGAAAGTTAGAGAAGGGAAATTATTTCAGCCTAGTGTTAAAAACTACTATGGTAAAAGATGTACAAAATATTTAATACCAAAGCTTCTTAATGAAGAAGAAGAAGGCAAGATAGACCTAATTGCAATTTAACAATTGAAAAGAAACTTGGGAATTATTTTTTGGATAAAATGCTAGATGTATGACCATTTAGAAAACTATTATTTGTTTGTAATATTTAAAAAAATATATCCGGGTTATATTGACAATTTTTATTTTGTTGCAATGTTATGTGGGTGGGGTGTTGTATTTGGAATTGATAGAGTGTGGAATTTATAGTGTTCATGTTTTAAATTTCTAGTTGTTTGTAATATTATGTGGGTTGAGTACTTATTTAATTTAATTATGTAATAGGATATAAGAGTGCATTTATTCGCCAACAAACTGTCTTTACAGTTTGGCGAAGTTATGAACTTATGTAATATTTTTTCCTGTAAATGTCATTAAATAAATAAATATATTTTCAATGTATGCAAGGAGTCGTACAATTGTACAGCTTTGTTAAAGCTGATTTATTGAAGAAGAAAGATGAATTTACTAGAGTACTAAGAGAAATATTGTTGGAACGGTTTCCATTATTCGTAAGTCCTTAGTGTAACATAATACCTACAATCTTTATTATTTCAAAATATGAGGAAGTTTCCATGTAATAGCTTTAGTACTCCGTATTATGCGATGCCATGATAAGCGTGGGTCATATCTCGACGGTATTACGGGCGCGGATAACATCGCGGGGTGAAAAGCTAGTACCTATTATAATTTATAATATATACAAGACGGCTATATCGCCAGCTATAGGAGGCAACAGGATACTACTATTTCCTTTTACCGACATTCAAGACTATTTAGACTACTGGACGAGAAAGGTTTACAGACTCTCTTTTACATCCACCATCTACGATTGGATTCGTACAAATAAATATATCAGTACCTCTACCATACATAATATCGGAGCATACAGAGAGACTACGCAGAATTGCTACACTTACTAAATAATAACGATATGAATGGAAAAATTCTTACTTCAAATTTCTCCTTTGTCACATTAATAGTGGAAGAAGACTCTTGTCTGGCGAGACTTGTCCTCCATGGCCTGAAGTAGGAGTTTCTGAAGATAGAGCTTGAAGGGAAGGAAGAGATAGATGATAGTAAGTCATCTTTTCGGAGGCCGACTCCAAAGTGCTGATCAAGCAGCCGGGAGGGACGATCCCAGTCATCCCACCAGTCGCGGAACATCATAGGGACTATCGACATCTGAAAATAAAAAATAAGTTACACTAATTAGGCAATACATTTATATGACATAGGTACTTGTTCTTATTTTCTATAATAAACGTTACCCTTTCACTAAGGTACATGAGGGTAATACGCCGTATAAAACCAAAACTAGGACGAGGATAGATATCAAAAACACAAAATCGTATACTATAACTAATATAATATTATTAAAAATAGCAAATAAGCTTTGCCAATAATTAGAAATCGAAAATCAACTTAATAAAATACTAACTACATTACGTTAAAATGGCGTATATATGTTAAAATGGCGTCGTTAAAGCAGCGTCCTTTTGATTCTTCACTATTTGATTGACTGACGAAGAGCTATAGTATTATATAAACTTCTATGCAAACAGGGCTGTAGTTTTTAAGTTATAAGAAACTGACCATATTAACCGGATGACCATAATACCCTCACGTACTATTACTTTTATTATTTTTTATTACTCATATTATCTATTGAATTATGGAGGCATTTTACTAACATAAATGAAAAAGTTTGTTTCTAACGTAATTCATATCAATAGTTGTACAATACTATTGTAGACTAGATGTTTCCCGTATTTACTATGGTTGGATTTCATGGGTTTGAATTTTTTTGCGCGGTACTCTAATTTTTTGTTCAGAAATAAACGAAGTCTGTCACTCCTTATAACAGCTATCTGCCAGTAAAAGTCCTGTCAAAATCGGTCCAACCGTTTCGGAGATCCTGCCGGGTCCTGAGACCTATGAAGCTGTAAAAGCCAAAAGCCTGACAGCATTAACATCATCAAAAACCAGTCGTTTCGGAGATTATCTGAACAAACAGACTAAAGACAAACAACAGACAAACTGACAGATAGACAAAATTTTTAAAAATTGTTTTTTGATATTAGTATCTACCGTATAATAGTTTCATATGCGTTTAGTAAAAAGCTATTATTTTGACATTATAAACAGACACTTCGGTTTTATTGATTTGTATTGATTTTTATATATATTTTTTTAATAATCCCATTTTTAATGAACTAAGGAATATTACAACCTCAAGGTGCCCAACAACTAGAATACCGTCCAAATAGTGTCACTATAATCTTCATTCCCTATTTTTCCATCTTTAATGTATGGTAAATTAAAAAAAAGAATAATTATAATTGGTGCCACTATTGGCGAAGATATTACGTAACTTACATATAGAACACAAGTTGTATTGAGATCTTAATCCATTTTTGAAGTCGGCTAATAAATAACAATCGTAAATTGAACGTACGTACATCAAATCGTGATCAACACTAAAATGACTAAAATTAGCGACCGACAGATAAACAGAATGTGTTTTCAAAAACAAATAAATATTGAATTTAACTACTCTGTGCAAATAACATTTGCTGGCAATTCTCATAGATATAGTTTAATGGTCCATTGCTCAGTAATTTACGTGGTAGAGCCACGCTGCAGCTATATTATGGTTGTAGCACGAGTGGGTTCGCTCGACCGGGGTAAGACCACGCTCTCACAAAATACCAGCGTAAAACAGCAGCTCAATGCTTCATTGCTCTTCGTATGGTGAGTGTAGAGAACCGGAGACGTTAGGTGGACTTAGGTGGACTGTGTGCTCGTTTGTCACCCTTACCCCATATTTTAAAAAAAAACATTTTTATAATATTATAGTGACAAAATAGGTAACATTTCACCTGAGGGTTATTGGCTGCTGTTTCCCGTTAATACCTGACACGAATTCAAAACGAATACTTAGCGCTACAATTGCAGATTAGATCTATTTCTGCGGTTATTTGCTTTTGAGGACTGAATTGACTTACATTCTTTAAATGCACAGGCACTGGTTCTTTTCAGATCGAAACATAGGTGTGCGCTAAATATAAAAATAATAGCAAAACATTTAATCAGCTCTTTAAAGTACATGACTTAAGTCGTTTTCCTAATGAAAAACCAGATTAATTTAAATAATCTATATTTAAATTAATCTGGCTTTTCATTAGGAAAATTTGACTATACACTTAGTGGTTATTCTAATGTACCTATATTAAAATATTACTGTGCAACAGTATACAGTTAGTTTGATTTATCATCTTTTCAAGTTTCGTTCGTATAGGAATGGAATGGAATGTACCTAAACACTAGATTTATTCTGGAACGATTCCATGTTGTTCACCTGTAACATTTCTATATATGATGCAACAACCCACAATAAATTTCGACACGCCAAGAAGTATGTTGTTGTGCCCAATGCCTGTTAGTAAAATTTGTTGACGATAAAATTAGGCGACCTATTTTCGGAAATGCGCCATAATATATTTTCACAAATAAAACAAATACATGCATTTAAAACTTTACCACTGTTTAAAGATATATTTTTAAACGGCGACTATACTCAACGTATGGTATTATATAGTCACATTTTTCACTATTGCGTGAATTTAATAAAGTTACAAAAATGTCGCTGTGCATTTTACGTATACATTTTGAATCATTTTTGAAAGTAATACAATCTGAACTAAAGTTGAGATAAAAATATTTCCTTCCATAACAATACTATAAATAGACCTAATATAGCATTAAAGTAAGGATATATGCAATATTATTTAAGTATAATATAAATAAACGTACAAGAATTAATACGCATACACAGTTAATAGCACCTTATCAAAATCTTTAAGGGCGATATTTTTTTAATATTTTAATTACATTTTATTTATTAAGAAAAAAACATTTCAATACCTTTGCGTTGGTATTTGTTCGTTGCAGGCGCGCGCTGCTCTGTGCTCGTGAGACTACACGGTGGTCACGTCCCGACGAAGATTTAAATAGAAATTTCAGCCCACACTATGTGACTCAACGGGAAAGCACCTTGAATTAGATGCAACAATAACCATCATGAATGTCATGATTATCGGAATTATCAGGATTACTTATTTAATGAATAATTATTAGAGTCGGCGATAAAATTAGTCATTTTACATCTTTCATTTGACATCCTTCTTGTCTGATATTCCTTAGTATCTTAAGACGAATTTGTAGAACTCGTGCGTCCTGCCAGTGATGACTTTCGGAACTAAACCGTGGTTTTTCACTGCAGACTGAATGAGGAAGCTTCAGTCACTCAGTATACGATGGAAATAACTATACTCAGCTCGTCTCTACAGGACAAAATCCGTAACGAGGATATCCGCAGAAGATACAAAAACCAACTCAACTTGCAACACGGTTTGAGGTGCGTATGTGTGCGTCCAGCTGTGAAGGTTTACGGGCTGTAGAAAGAAAGGAGAAAGATGTATGCGTGTGTGCGTGTCATTGTCAAGAAGTTGAGCATTAATTGATGATTATTATCATAGATATAATAATGAAGTAGATATGCCCAGTAGTTTAAAATGTATCGGAATCCGGTGTCTCCAGTTGGCCCCTACCACACGCCACTACTACACAAACAGATCAGTAAAAGCAATAGATACGCAGTCACGCATACACTCGCATTTAATAAATCATAACCTACTGCACAATTAATTATAAACCATATCTCTAAAACCACAACGTCCATTTACCATTCACCGTACTACTAACTCACACAAAAATATCGGGCACTATCGTTGTACTGTAAAAAAAGCCATTTATTTTACATATACGTTAGTGATTGACTAAATTGGAAAGTTATCGATTGTTTTTTTTCAATTCCGGTTTTTTTTTTTTTTTTGCTTTGTATTTTCATTTAAAATAAAATAGTACTCAAATGTTTAAGGCCCTAAGTATAAAATAAATAAAAACAGTAAAAAATCTGGTTATGTTGGTTTAGGCTATCATAGTGGATTGAAGTAGTAGGTATTTTGGAACCATGCTATGGTGCTTACTCACTAACCTGTAAAGTGAAGGTATTTGTGCAGCACTTGACGTTTTTATATTTCTGAGGTGACATTTTTGTCATATAGTGTAATCTTAAATTAATGTATTTTTCCATGACTGCTTTTATAAGAAATATAATGTGATTATTCATCGGTGACTGCTCAAATTGGTGAAACTTAACATTAAAAAAAATTTAATTGACAAAGCCTTTGCCATAATTTAATAATAAATAATTTTTCGAAGATAAGGCATAATATACGTTAATTCAAACATAAGAACACTCCATCGATTATTAACCTAAAATTTAATCAACTTACTTTACGACCTTTGGTTACGCATTCAGCGTAGTAGTTGCTGTAAAATAATCAAAATAAGTAAAAAACATTATGTCACATCGGTCTTCCTATCGGGTTGAAACGGTTGAAAATTGGAGAATAAACTATAATAGCAATTCGCCAATCCACATTATTGTCGATAGTGGATCTGCACACGCACATTACTAGCTCGTCACAAGATACTCCGGCCGTACTACGAAATATATCCGCATAAATAAAGTATTGTTTTGTGATATTTACATTGCTTGTTGGGTCACTTGGCGTCATACTTAGGTAGTGGTTATGGAGCAATGTATTTACTGCAAAAGTATTACAGTGGCTGTGATATTTGGAAACAAAAATAACGTAGTAAGAGAAAGAAATGTTTTACGATTTGTTGTTTAATATGATTTTAGAGATAAATATAAAGAAATACTTGTACTAAGGTATGGTATGTGATTCCATGATTAACAAAGTTTTTGTTTTGGCTTCGGTTTTTACAAGAAACCACTGAACAACATGGCATTCTGATAATATTTCACGATGACGGTCGCAAGCGCACTAATTCGCAGAGAAAGCCATTTGTATAGAGAAGCTGAGCATTTTGATCATAGCGCGCGGACACAGACACGCCCCCTTGCCACTTCTCCTGTTTTTAATATTTCTATGATTATTATATATTTGACTACCCTGCGAAAGATTTTAATGATACAAAATCGAAATTATTACTGACATAAAAAAAATAATATCGTGCTTATTTTTATGAAATTAATTTTTCAAACTTTATCACTTTTTAAGTTAATTTCATATCCGAACATTGCGGTTCCTGCACGGCATCCATGGTCACAGAAATTAAATGTTTAACGTCCTAATGACGTACCTAGTTAAGTCGGCATACCTTACCGTTACAGTATGTTAAAATTCAACTGCTGAACATAGACCTCCCCGAAAGAGTGCCTCATAAGGAGGAAAAAAATTCTCCCCATATGAGGCCCCCTTGCTATGGCAAATGCCATAGTTGCCACTCTTGGCAGGCGGGTTAACAATCGCAATTTTATTATTTTTTAGTTGTTATTAAGAAGTCGCTACCGCCCACCCCTTGATTTTCCCTCTGGCGCTTTTTACCTACGAAATGATATAGAGGAAGTGGGTATTCTGCCACTACACGATACCAGACTACCGTTTTTAAAAGTATAATTTTTGGTCCGATCCACCCCAGATCACACTTATAGTAGTTATCTTGAGTTCTGGAGGGCTTGCAGTGATATGCTTAATTTTGGTTTAAGTTTTATTAATTCCAAGCGATTGGGTAACCCATAACACTTTCGATTATCTAATATTGGGATGTTATTTTTTTTCAACAACTATCTGATGCTACGGCGGAGATATCTATGATAAAATGTAACTAATATTTTTCGGCGGCTTTTAGTTTATTACTATGAAAGACTGCTTAATGAAAGTTTTCTGTGACACCTTTGGATATGGTAGTAAAGTTGGCACATGCTCAATTTTATGTGGTAGATCCACGCTGGAGCTATATCATGGTTGAAGCATGAATGTGTTGGCTCGACCAGGGAAGGACCACGCTCTCACAGAATACCAGCCTAAAATAGCGGCTTAATACTGCTGTGTTTCGTACGGTGAGTGTAGAGATACGGAGACACATTTTTACTAGGAACGAGGCATTCCATCTTAGTCCTCAGGGTTGAAAACGTATCTGCGTTTTGTTTCTTAATCGAGGATAGATGTAGATGTCTATGGGCCACAGCATCCACTTACCATCAGGTGGACTGTGTGCTCGTTTGTCACTCTCATTCTATAGAAAAAACTGTAGCAAGTTTCACTAGTTAGCTAACTGTAAGAAATTTGAGTGATACTTAAATATCAATTAATGTGTAGTTCGTATTCCTAAAATTAAAATACACGCGATAAAATTAAAACCCGTTAAATTAATTTCATTAATGTATAGTATTCGCGAAAATATAAAATCATTATATCATGTTTTAAATAATAAAATATCATTATATCATGTTTTAAATAATAAGGCAACTATATAATCTCCTACTATAATACATATAAAACATATTTTATCGATAGTAGGTAATTCCGTGTGCATCGGACATGGTTTGCTTCGTTGCTACAGTGGACATTGGTCGACTTAACATATCTCCGAAATATTTTTTTACTTTTACTTACTTATCTTCACGCACAATCCCTAACGAGGTAGCCAGAGAGAACAGATCGCCAAGTGTCACGATCCTTCCATACCTCTTTCGCTTCTTTCAGGTTCATTAACTTCTTCATACATGCACGTCTAGGTATCCGAGTACTCTTTACCCTCCCCTCTTCGAGCAATTTGCTCACATGGTCCTCGAAAGTTAGTCTCGGTCTACCTCGACACCTTTTAATATTTACTTTCGCTCTATATATTTTCTTCACCATTCGGTCTTCACTCATTCGTTCAACGTGCCCAAACCATTGGAGTACGCCCCTATCAATTTTTGTGATAAGGTCATCTTTCAATCCTGCCATATTGCGAATCTCTTCGTTTCGCTTTCGGTCGGCTATGGTAACGCCACACATTTTACGAAGAGATCGCATCTCCACTGCATTCAACTTGCTTTTATGCTTCTTCTGGCATACCCAGGTTTCGCTGCCATATAACAAAGTCGGTACCAACACTGCGTTATGTATTGCAAGGCGTGCACTCTTCACCACGCCTTGCCTTTTTACTAATGCATTCAGGGCACCATTGACTTTGTTTCCGGCAGCGACACGCCTATCCACATCTAAATCACATCTTCCATTCCGGCTGAAAGCACTCCCCAAGTATACAATTTCATTTACCTGTTCTAGACATTCCTGATTTACCCATATTTCACATTTCGTTCTCTCTTCGTCCTTTTCAAATACCAGAAATATTTTTTTAATTCACAGATTTATTTATCCCGCAGAATATTCGGTATTCGGTTTGTGGCCGAATATACTATTCGTGACAAGTCCATAAATATAATTCACTCAAAAAATATATATGTATTTACCTAACAAATGTGTTAGGTTTACTTACAATGTTTTCTAATAACATAATTATTTCAGTGGCTCATATACCGAGAGTGGAACTAAAATTTCTTGTCTAAAGACAATGTACTAACTTCCACCATTTTAAATACATAAAATCTTTTGACTGCTTCATTGGTCTAGTGGCAGTAAGCGCAGCTGATGATTATGTAGTCTTGAGTTCGAATCCTGGGTTGGATCAAAATCAAACATTGGGTTCATCTATCAAGAAATTTTCAGCAAAGAGAATTCCGGAGTCATGAACTTGACGGTGTTCCACCCCCGTACCTCGGAGAGCACGTAAAGCTGTTGCCTTGCACCTGAACTCTCTCCGGTCATGTCGGGTTGCCATCGCATCGGACTAGGAGAGTGAGGAAATGGAGAGTGCACTTGTGCTTGCACACACTGAGTGCATACTTGTGCTTGCACACACTGAGTGCATTATATACTGCATAGGTAGCTAGTCTCCGTTGAGACTGATCGCTTTGACCTAAATTTGGTCTTTAGAACGCTATTATTGTTTTATGTAAATTCATCATTAAACTTTCAAATAAAAGACTTTACATTATTTATGTACTTAAGCAGCCGACACCACATCCAACCATACGTGAAAAACAAATAGAAACAACCTTATACATGCAGATCGTGTAGGTTTCTTTCTAGAATTATTTATTGTCTTACTCAATTTAATTCAATTCGCAAAGATGAAACGAAACTTAAATTTATTTTTCCACATCATATTTTAGCAGTGGGTGTACAATGCATTGTTTTTATACGTCACAACTAAATATTCACACAGTGAATGAGTGCGTATACAGAAATAGATTTGAAACACGTATCATTCTCTTGAACTTGAAGACATTATTAATGTGTGTGTTTATAGAAGTGGAAGGTCAATATGCATACATTGCATTTTAACGAAGAGAGCGTTTATTAAAATTAAACTCTACACGCGTAGTATGCTCTCTTCAGCTAATACTTACTTTAGTCCATTTATTCTGATCTGAGACCTGACGAATACAGTCCTCCTAAGACATTTTTGTGACAAACAGATCTGTGGATATAACCTAGTTCTCCACTATAGCATTTCTTCCATGCTCTGTTTGACAGTATCCATTACCGTTACAGTCTATTAAATCCCGCTGATGAACATAGTCCCCCCTATAGGTAGCTTCATAGAGGGGATATTTGCCACAGTTGCCACGCTTGGCAAGCGGGTTGGTAACCACAGTTTTTTTTAATCGTTATTAGGAAGACGCTGCTACTCATCTCCCGATTTGTTTCTCTCTTTGCGCAATTGGCGTTTTAAGTCTAGAGTTTTGAAGAGAGATTATACTTCTGCCATCTCTGAGTAAAAGACAGCTTTAGGTAAACGGTGGTCTTCCATGCGAGGACATGCCCGCACTACCTGACGCATAGCCTCAGAATTAGTAACACGGTCCTGCTACTTGATCCTTAGGATAAATCTTAGATATCTTAGGTGGTAAGGTGGTAAGTGTCAAGTTTTTTAATATCAGTCTGTTTTGTAAAGGCACCATGTCTCTGCGCCATATAAAAGGACAGGAATTATTATTATAGGATCTCTTTCTCCGGAATCGTGAAGCCGATTTCCTCCTCCTACAGGAAACTAATCTCAAAACCAAGGACACTAAAGGCCTTACTATTAAAAACTTCTCTCTTCTTCGTAATGACAGACCCGACCGCCGAGGCGGCGGAACGGCCATCTATTACAAGAAGACACTTCATTGCTCGCCCATTTCTACTCCGCAGCTTACCAACATGGAAGCCACGGTATGCAGGCTAGCTATGAATGGACATCAGTCCATCCTCATAGCCTCCTGTTACATCCCTTCAGGAAAATCCATCCCCTCAAAAAAGATTTTGAGGCCATTTTATCTTTAGGCAATTCAGTCATTATGTTTGGAGATTTTAACTCCAAGCATACTGAATGGACATGCCGTACTACGTCCCCTAGTGGCAAGATACTGCTCGATATCACGCAGTCTCTTGATATTACCGTCCATAGTCCCCTCGGTGTTACTCACTTTCCCGATAACACCGATCACGCCCCCGATGCACTAGATTTTGCGTTACTCCAAGGAGTTTCTCTCAACCTCTGAACAATCGAGACACTAGACGATCTAGGATCCGATCACCGACCGGTCTCCCTCATTCTTGGCCATCAGCCACCTCCCCCAACACACACGAAAACCTTCACTAACTGGAAGGGATTCAAGGAGTCCCTAGCTAAAGCTCTGGACTCACAGGACTCTACCATCTCCCTACCGTCGGACTTAGACAGTCCCGAAAAAAATCGACACCGTGGTCAATTCACTCTCCACCCTTATTAAATCCTCCCTTAAGGAGAACGAAAGGGTCGTCCCGGTTGCTAGCAATAGTGGGCTTCCCCTACATATTAGCAACCTACTAAAAGCCAAAAAACCTGCTTTCCGGAGAGCAGCAAAATATATAACCCCCAAATATAGGCGCGCGGCCAATCGTCTTCAACGAGAACTCCGTTTCCGCCTCTCTGAATTTCGAGACCTCGAAAAGAGTAAACTCATGGAGAATATCTCTCCATCTCATACAGCGTACTATCAGATGGCCAGAGCCCTCCGCATAGACGCTATCACCCACACTCCCCCTCTCTCCCGTCCCGACGGCACGGTTGCCTTCGAGGACGAGGAAAACGGTGAGTGCTTTGCAGATAGCATTGCGCACAATGCTCTCCTAGCTCTCAACCCGTCGACTCCTCACACTTCCAGGCAGTGGAGGATGAGGTCCGCCGCCGGAACTCACCCCCTACGGCCTCCGAACCTATCTCTGTGTCCAATGATGAGATTTCATCCCTCATCAAAGGACTTAAGCCGGTTGGTTGGTTGGTTGGAGATGACATCCATGACAGCCTTTTTAGGCTCCGGGCGCGGATGTCATCTCCAACCAAGCCCTAAAACACTTTCCTGAGCAGTTGTTAACCTTTTTATCTATTATCTTCAACGCCTGCTTCAACCTTAGTTACTTTCCCACTTCGTGGAAAGAGGCAACTGTGATTGGAATTCCCAAGCCAGGCAAGCCTCTCAAGCTCCCCCTCCAGTCATCGCCCCATTAGCCTCCTCAAGGCAATGGGCAAGCTCTTCGAAAGAGTCATCCAAACACGTATGAGGCGCTATCTGTTTCCCACAGACGGTGACCCTCTTATCATTTCCCATCAATTCGGCTTCCGAGCCCAACACTCATGTCCCCAACAAGTTCACCGTATTGTGGAATATATCCTCAGCGGTTTCTATCCTCGTCGTCATAAGACCATCGCGGTCTTTTTCGACATAGCTAAAGCTTTCGATAGAATCTGGCATACAGGCCTTATCTACAAGCTCTACAAAATAGGCCTCCCCGATCGTCTAGTACGTCTCTTGGCCTCCTACTTAAAGCATCGTACCTTTCGTTTTAGACACGAAGGCACGCTATCTTCACAGCGAACTATCAAGGTTGGTGTCCCTCAGGGCTCAGTACTTGCTCCTCTGCTGTACATCCTGTTCACCAACGACATTCCCATCCAGTCGAAAGGTGTTCAACTCTCCCTCTTCGCAGACGACACTGCTATCTACTGCAAAGGTATCTCACTACGCTTCATACGGAACAAGATCCAAAAGTCAGTTGATGACCTAGGAGCTTGGTTCAAAAAATGGCGCATCGATGTGAACCCGGAGAAGAGCTCCGCCGTTCACTTCGATTATAAACGACGCCGTCTCAAAAACACTCCACCAATACGTATACTAGGGACCCCAGTCCCCTGGCACACGACCGCCAAATATTTAGGTGTCACTCTAGACACAGGGCTCACTTTCAGGCCCCACGTCAAAAGAGTAACCCGTCACGCACGGTTCTATCTGAGTAGGCTCAACAGTATGTTGGGCCGACACAGTAAAATGTCCCTTAGAAACAAGCGTACCCTTTATAAGGTCTGTATACGACCAGTCATGTCATACGCGGGGCCCGTTTTTGCCCACGCCAACCCTAAAATTATTAATGAACTCCGAATAGTTCAAAACCTTTTCTGTCGTCGAGCTGCGAACGCACCTTGGTACGTCCGTAATGCTGACCTTCATCGGGACCTAGAGCTCCCCACAATCCAACAATTTCTCCAAAAACTCTCTGAGAACTTCTTCAGAGCCTCAGAGTCGCACTCAAATCATTTAATTCGTGAGGAAGCTACTTATGCAGCCCCACCCCCCCTCTCGCTATCGAGTCCGCAGGCCGAGAAACTCTCTCTCGGACCCACCTAATAAACTAACAAACGACATGAAGTGCCTCCTGGCGGCTCAGGTCAACTCTAATTAAATTAAATTATTATATTAACTAATATTAATATGCCTTCGTAGGCACTCCCTCAGCGGCTCGTAGCCGCCTGCGCCCTCTTTTCCCAAAAGAGGGTCGCTCACGATAAGGCACAATAAAGCTTAATCAGCCGGCTGCCTGTCCCCAAAGGCGGTTTTTAGAGGGTATCACTTAGGGTCCCCGGTAGGACAGTGAGTCCCTCATAACCACGATAGACCGGCTATCATGGTATGCGTAATGCATTTTCCGCCTCCCTACGTATAGGGTATCCCTTTAATTGCTTCGGGCGCAAAAAAAATCGCAACAAAATTCAATAATTTATAATTTTAATTAAACGTAGTGGTTATATTCTCATTGATTTTAATCTGAAAGCAAGCGTGGTTAACCATAATATTGGAACGTCGAACACCTTATTCATAGAAAATTTACTTATTATACCGGGCAACCTCACTCCGCCCGTGAACATGGGTGCTGTAAAGTGCTCGAAAAGTCGGGGATATAAAATAAGTTCATATACGCGATAAAATCCGTGGAAACTAGTTTATAATGTTCGCGTAAATATAAGAAATCATTAACAAAAAAAGCAATCAGTTTTATGCATTGACAAATTTAATAAATAAAAATTGGTTGACCCTGCAGGCCATCCGAGGAACTTTCCGCTAATTTCAAATGCAAAGCGCTTCAAATTTCACCAAATTGTGAAGTTGAATATGAAGTATCGCAGTAATTTAACCACTCAAGCGTTCTGGGAAATGCAGTTCCCAAAAAAAAGGCAGCCTCAAACGTCCTGGGAACTACAGTTCCCATTTGGCAAGCTATTTATTTTATTGTGGCATAGAATCGCTTGAAAAAATTATTCTATGGGAACAACATGAATGTATTTCGTCGGAGAATTCCAAATCATAGAGAGAGAAAAGTTAAAAATCAATTTTTTCAAAATTTTTTGTCTCACTGGCGACGAACGACGTAGTTTTTTAAGGTTAAAAGCTGATTAGTTTTGGAATCGATCGGCAAAACCGTTTAAAAGCAAGCGATCCTATAGCATATGTCGGGAGTTATTATATAATACCTTACAAGACTCGCAAACCTTCGCGTTGTAAACTGTGAACAAAACTTTTTTTTTCTTTTCGATTCAACTTTGCTGCCAACATGATCTAAACACGGCTTTAATGTTGGACTTAAAATATACAGAAATAAGACTAACTTATGACCAACCGCGTAAAAAGTACTGTCATGATGGACATGATGGAGGATGGGTGAACACAAATTACTTTAGATAAAGTATTATACTCATACTTTATCCAAGCACAAGCATCCAATAATAAAAATAGAATCCAATAATAAAAATAATAAAAATGGAAACGTCAAAACTTGTCTCTGAAATAGAGCTGGCCACACTGATAAACATGGAGGTTAGAGAACTGATCACGGAGGTCACGGAAACAGGACAACTATCGCTACGTACTAAAGCATAGCCCGCCTGTCCTTGAAAATTGTAGAATTTATAGCGGCGCTGACGTCGGTGAGTAGTGACTGCGAAGTTAGCTGTTTATGAGTACAAGTAGATGAAGTTAGTTGAATAATGTACAAATTTTCTTCGCGGCATTGGTGAGAAAATTTTCATGCTCCGTAGTTTTGTAATTTTTGACAAAAAGAAACATTAAAAATGGAGAAACATTTTATTGTGCGTGGGTATGCAAGTGGTTTAGCATCTGACTGGAAAAATAGACTGTAAGTGATTTTTATTGAGCGATTTTAACGATGGCAGGGCCTCACTTATGGTGTCCATATTTCAGGGATACTATTTTCTACGGCATAAATCAAATGACAGCTGGAGTTTTGGCGGGAACTTGGTCGACGAAGGACTGTCGCTAGTACTTTATCGCTTGAATAATAGTTTGAAGTGGATTTTAATTCCTAAAAGTGATGTGATTTTGTGAATTAAGAGTATGCGCGTGTGAACTATTAGAAAAAACGACGAAACGAGTGCTTTGATGTTGATATAAAACCTCAAATTAATTTATCGCTTGGGCGCCTTATGAACTTGAGTGGCTGTCGTCATCAACAGTCCACTGGGTTGAGCTGCCGTCAAAGTCTCCCAAAAACTTCGCAATTTGACTCATCAACATATTGTGAAGAAAAAAAATTAAATGAAGATTTGAAAGAAATGATAGGCTCAGAAGGGCTAGTACCCAGAGCCGGAAAGCCAGTTTAATAAAAAAAAATTACAACTGTCAGTGCAGTGCAGTGTCAATGCGTTGTCAAACAGAGCGGAGCTTGTTTATTTTTGTTTGAATATGATATTGCCGATAATCGCTATTGGATTTTGAACTTATTATATGCATACTTATGATTGGCTTGCAAAAAAGATTGTTATCGAAAAATAACCGTCTGCTTTCCATGTCATCACTATCTTTATCTTGATAAGGCTTACGTTAATACATGGAAAAAGTAACCTTTTGGATATATGATATGGATGGATTGGTATCTGAGAGGTTAAATACTCGTTGCCTAATGCAATATCGGCTATAGTGGAAACGATTTAAATACATATGATATGTGCATCAGTGCCTCGACAAAAGTCAGTATAACTGTGAACAGCGAAGAAAACTGCAAAAATTTAAATGTATGCATATGCCGAATAAAAATAATTATTAAGGTCCCTCTGTAATTATGTTGCCTTGGCTTCAACATCGATGGACAGGTCTCTGGTTACTGATACTGGCTCTAGGAGCCCTCATACTGTTCTTTTACGGATTTTTCCCTTTAAAGTATCACTCTGGAAAATTAGCCCATGTGAATGATTTACCTAACTTCATAGATGGTATCAGGTCAGTATCATACAAATATCAAATGTAGTTTATGTTGTGGAATAAACAATGCAATAATTTTGATTATTTCTGTATTGTTTCATACATGAAATGTAGGAATCCTTTCATATGAGTTAACATGTAGTAGCAAAGTAAGAATATCCACTACCCCATATCATACTGTGGGTGTTATAAGAGATGACATAGAGAAACAAATCAACACAAGGGCAGCAGCAGCAGGTACTTGCCTAGTGTGGTAACCATAGAATACTATAATACATACATAATAGAACGGGGGAGTAGGCGGAGCCCGTGTAGCCACTAAAATGCCACTAACATGTCAATTCACACATATAACTGTCAAAAGTGAGATGTGTTTTGACATTACAATCGTTTGAAATTTTGCATGCAAATTATTAAGAAAATGCCAAATTGCACGCTATTTACAAATAAATATTTATTAAAATCTGTCTGTCAATACAGCGAATCGGGTTTGTAGTAATGATTAACTGATAATATGACCTAATTGCTTGTATGTGTGCTCCCGACGAAGCCTATCCTCATACAAAATAAGGTTGACAGCCATTCTATTGTGTATTATAGTATTCTACGGTGGCAACTCTAACAAATATCTCCCCTATGAGGCAATCTATGGAGGAAGGCTGTGTTCAGCATTGGACTTTAATAGGCTGCAAAGATAACATGTGAGTTATAAATGCAAAGAATAAACTTGCTTGCATACTACATATATTTGTCCGAGTTACCATTTTGGAGAAACTTGCTGCTACTATCTTGTATATAAAATTCTACAAACTGTTTCAGTATTGATGGGCAAGAAGTCTACAATGCAGGTGAAAATAGTGTTGTGCTCATGGTAATAGATGGCTTAAGATATGACTTTGCTACAGAAGAGTATATGCCGTTCACTGGAGAACTTCTAAAGAATAAATCGGCTTGTATCTATGTATCTGTTGCTGAACCACCAACAGTAACAATGCCTAGAATAAAGGTACATTGGTTTTTATATTTTTTGCTGCTCAAAGATTTTTAATGTATTATAATTAATATTGTTGTTTTGAAATTGGCTTCAAATCAGCTACGCTATGTTTGTAGCACAAATGGATCGGCTTGACCAGGGAAGGACCATTCTCAAAAAATATATGCGTGAAGGGGCAGCTTAATACTGCTGTCTTTTATATGGTGAATGTACAGAACTGGAAACCCTTTTTACTGGAAATAAGGCATTCTTTCTGAATTCTCAGGAGTAACAACACATTAACATACTGATTCCTAATTGAGAATAGATGTAGATATTAATGGACCACAGCATCTATTTATCATCAGATGGATTGTGACCAAAATTATAAATTATAATATATTTTCTGATCAGAACATTTTGATGAATGTGTCATTTTACTAGTTAATTAAGTTGGTTTCTTTATTGTTTAAACAGTGTGCATATTTATTTTTTACACTCACAATGCCAAAGAACATTTAGATACCTAACAATTATTTTTTTGTATTAATTTATGTGATCTAAATATACTACTACTCTTATAACTCAACTAAATATATTTATGTGATCTAATATTGGCATCTAATTCTAACTTTTCTTCCAAACACTCATTCTTTTCTTCCCATACCCAATGTAATGTTTAGGTCCAACACATTAAGAACGAATTTTTTCTGTGAATTTTTAAGAACAAACTTTGGACGATTGGTGGACTATTTGTAGAATGCCATATCTTTAGCTATATTTTAAAATCACGCCACAAGCTGTCTTCGCTCTGTAGAGGCCCTTATGCACTAGGATTTGGAAAAACAATAATCACAATACAATTCAACTGAGAGCTAAAACTTTTAAAGTTGTGGAAAGTATATATCTAAGATCCAGGAAAAATATCCTAAAACTGCTACTCTCAGTAGGAGCAGTACATCACTAATCATAATAACACTTCTCCCAGACTCACTATTAGATTTTTTACATGGATCTTACCTAACAAAATTTCACATATTTTACAAAATTCGCTGAAACTTTCTGTTATTATACACCAACATTGGTATGGCAAAACATTTAAAATAGCTTATTAGATTAGTATTTTCATAGGATGTCAATCCTAACTTATATATATATATATATATATATATATATATATATATATATATATATATATATATATACTCAATGATACCTATGTACAGTCACCAGAGAGAAAGAAGGAGAAAGCACAATGGAGGCGCACCATAAACTTCTGGCGGGATATATTCGCAAGTGTCACTTTTCTATTTTTACTTATGCTTTGAGAGCTTTTTTGTAGAGTAGCTTTTATTCATATTGGCTATTAGTAGTTACTTAAAAAGAATTTCAACCCTACATAACATATATCCAAAGAAAAAACAATAAAAATTGTATAATTTAAATAATGTAAACAATACAATTGTATATTTGTATGAAATTCCCCATCTGTCAAATATTACATATTTTCTGTGATTACCTCAAATCATCTGTTTTTTCTTTGGTATTGTGAGCTGTGTGCACGTATGTGTGGTTAATTGTAAAATGCATATTAAATTGTGGCAAATGTTATCATGTTTTAACAATATCTTGCTTTGCTTTGTTATGCTTTATTATCTTATTTATCTAATGCCGAGCTACTAACTTTATTTGCCAAAAAGAGGCATACAATTTACACTTTTTAAATTTTTGATCTTCTTTATCTTTTTAAAATTTTTATTTGATAGTTGATATTAACCAAAATTTATGAAGTGATTTTTTCTAAAAAAATGCATTTCTTCCTTGTTTCAATATTAGATACTGAACCATCCTGACTAATCTGCAAAGCTATATTCACAGATTGCTTGATTTTTCTAGCACAGTAGCAATCTGTGAGGTTTGCCATCAAAATGTATAGAAGTGTTTTATTTAAATGGACTTGGGAATTTTAATTTTAACAAGGAGTAAAATTAAAAAATTGTACAACTAATTTGAATATAAGTAAAATGAGAACATCATCAATGTGATCAAAGTCAATTAAATATGCATTATTATGAACTCAAAAACTACTGGTCAGATCTTGATTAAATTTATACGGGACCACATGAGATCCACCAGCTTTCAAATAAAAAAATAATCGGTTCACCTAAAAAAAAGTTACGCAGACGACATGGTTCTGTTGAGCCCCTCAGTCAGCGGGCTTCGTAAACTGTTGAGAATTTGTGAAGAATATGCCGAGGAGACTGAACTCAGCTACAACTCAAAAAAGAGTGAATTTATTGTCTTCAGAGGTAAAAACAAACCACTTGACTTTGAAGTCCAGTCCACGTATCCAGCTATGTGGCACGGCTCTGAGACAAGTGGCTGAGTTTAGGTACCTCGGATATATTGTAACTGAACGCCTGGATGACTACAGCGACATTGAAAGAGAGCGCCAAGCGCTGTTGGTCCGGGGCAATATGTTGGCTCGCAGATTTGCACGTAGTATGACACAAGTCAAGTTAACTTTGTTCAAGGCGTATTGCCAATCCTTTTACACGTGCAGTCTGTGGACTAACTATACGCAGCGAGCCTACAGTGCTCTGCGTGTTCAGTACAATAATGTGCTGAGGGTGATGTTGAGGAGGCCTCGACACTGTAGTGCGTCGGCAATGCTTGCGGATGCTCGTGTGGACGATTTTTACGCGGTCATGCGCAAGTGTGCTGCGTGCATGATGAGCAGGCTATTAAGGATCTCCAACACCCTTCTCAGCACATTGGATGTGAAGCTGGATAGCCCTCTCTGGAGAACTTGGAATGGTGCACACACCAGCACCAGAAGAACCCCACCTGGGTTTCGCTATGTAAGGCTGGGTGTAGGTTAAGGTACTTTTCCTGTATAAGTACCATTGTTACTAACATTTTAATATTAATTTATATTTTATTTTATAACTAACATTAAGTTAAAGTTTGTTTTACTAACAATCTATGACTATTGTTGGTCGAAATAAAGGATTTTATTATTATTATTTTATTATTAATATTAAAAAAGTTCTGAAGTAGCAAACAAAAAAGAAATAGTCTAATTGAGAACCTCCTCCTTTTTTGAAGTCGGTTGAAAAGCATTGTAATCACATACCGTATCAAATGGTTACGCTATTTCTATTGCGCAGTAAAATGAACCTATAAATCGTCATTTATGTTCATGTGAGCATCCTATATAATTATATACCTTGAATGTTCAATTCGCATGTTTAGACACCATGGAACGTTGTGATTTTGTAACAGTATACAGTCGAACCACAACCACTGATTAAACTAATGCAGCTGATTTTATGAAAGTTATGGCATAACAGCATAAGCCAATAATCACTCACCCCCTTATTAATAATAACGTAATAACTTTACGACACTAACTTGTGCTATATTTTAATACCAAGCAGTAAGGTCTACATTTGTAATTTACTTTAGTTGAAGGTGATAATTCTCATCGTATAATTGTTTATTAATATTGTGGACCCTCAGTAATCCGGCCCCTGGCTAATCCGTCCCCTCTTGTAATCCGAAATGTCTTTAACTTGTAGGTAGATTCGAGTCTCGCTATGAATGCGCCACGGGGGTGGTGTCCTTCGCGAATAATACGTAGACAAACTAGGTAGGTTGCAATTAGTTCGCGCCACCACGAACCTAGCTTCACGCGTATTGTCTTAGTTCAAATGTGATTATGGTAGCAGCCTAGCGGGCATTCATTATTTACTGTTTAGGTATTTATTGTGCATCACATGACATTTTTATTTTTTATTATTTTATATTTGATATGTAATCTGTCAGATTACAAGGTACTCTTTTTCATGAAGTCCCGGACTACCAGGGGGCTGTGGCAGCACTTAATACAAATTCGATAATCCGACACCGCCTTGCAAAACGTTTTTCACATTACCGCGGGTCAACTGTATGGGGATCAAAGCTTAGACACCTCTTAAATTCACTTACTTAACTGATGGTTACATTTAATTGAATTGTTTCAAACGGGAGATGCTAAAAAAACTGTCATATCGGTTATTTGCTTTATTTTTTAATTTGTGCTACATTTGATACAAAGTATATCATCATCATCGTCACTACAACCCTTCTTAAGTCCACTGCTGAATATAAGCCTCCTCCAATGAATGCCACAAATCACGGTCCTGAGCCACCTGCATCCTTCGACGACTTCCTGCGTGTCTTAACGGGTAGTCACTCCATCTAGTAAGGAGACGCCCCACACTTTGCTTACCGGTACGAGGCTGCCACTCGAGGACCTTTCTTCCCCATCGGTTGTCGGTATAGTGTATCAGTGTTGAAAACAATAACGCCATATAATCTTGAATGTAGCTTATTTGACAGTATTCTAGAGAAGAGATTGTAGCATTTTATATAGGTATACTGGATGCTTTTTTTACCGTCTGAAATAAAATAGGGTGTAACCGGTGAACGGAATGGAAGCCTATAGCACTGATATTTTACATTTTTTTCCTTTTACATTAACACATTGTTACGAGCTTGGAGTTCATGACAATAAAAACTGCCCATTGAATTACCAAAATTGACACTTTAATTACCGAACACAATTACAACACACAAATAATAAAACATAATTGCACTTTAGTTCGCAGTTGTATCGCTTCGAAGTATTCCGCAATTCAATACTGACTCTGTCGCAGTCCTTACCGCCTTTATATAGGGCCTCTTCTACTGAAACATCTAGAATATTCGAGTACATACCGGTCCCGACTGACTGGGTGTAGAAAGTTCTAGTATAGAATTTTCTAGACAGCTCTCCTAGTCCTGCTACTCGGTATTAGATGGCGCTAGTGGTCATGTACCAGAGCCAGACATTATTATGGTGCGCATCAATATTATAAAATTATTTTCGATAGATTTTGATTAATTTATTTATTTTGTTCAAAATTGTTGTTTTTATTTTACCGAAAGTTCATTTCGAATTAGTATTATTTATTGAGAGATCAATTTTATAATATTTTCATGTAAAAGAAAAAAAATTTAAAATATCAGTGCCATAGGCTTCTATTCCGTTCATCTGCTACACCCTATTTTCTTACAGACGTTAAAAAACATCCAGTATGTATGTATACTTATTTTTGTTATATATATATATATATATATATATATGTGTGTGTGTGTGTGTGTGTGTGTGTGTGTGTGTGTGTGTGTGTGTGTGTGTGTGTGTGTGTCTGTGTGTGTGTGTGTGTGGGGTGTGTGTGTGTGTGTGGGGTTTCAGTATCTCTCTGTCGCCTTTGACAATGTTACAAACTTACGCTGCTAACTACACTGCGTCAAAATTAAATATTTAATATTTATAATCATCTAACAAAAGTATTAAAACTAACAAAACACCGAAGCCATACTTTAGACATGTGCTAAAGCGATGTGAAGAGTAATCTTTAGGAATATATTTTAGCATGCATGATAACTATAAGAGTTATAAATCTTATGATAAAAATAATTAGTAATATCTTAAACAGGCTATGATGACGGGTAGTATATCTACGTTCGCTGACGTGGCACTAAACTTCGGAGCCCCAGCCGTGCGCGGCGACAGCGTACTTCGGGTCGCATCAGCTCGGGGCAGACGCTCTATACTTTACGGTGACGACACCTGGCTCCGACTATTCCCTGGTCTTTGGGCCGAGTATGACGGCACCACTTCCTTTTATGTGACTGATTATACAGAGGTTCGTAGCGATGGATAATTATTACCATGAATTTATTAATTTATAGATTTATTTATAACTACGGCGATTTGACATTTTTTAGCTATTTATTGCTTATAGCATTAACTTAAATATGTAATATGTATGGCTTTTTGCAACACTGATTTGATATTCTGATTTAAACTACTTTATGAGATACATAAAGTACTCAGAGTAATTGCATACATATGATAAAGTAGTTTTCAAATCTAATATATAAAAATTTATGTTTGTTTGTTTGTATTTTATGCGCTGCCATACCTTTTATGAGATTGTGGTAAAACTTTGTCAATATGTTGCTTCCACTTACGCGAAGGTTACAGGCATAATTTGGCACAGGCAAGGCAGGTGGCGCTGTTGTAGAATTCAGATATTACCCGTGTGAATCCGAGCAGATCGCTAGTGTTATTTTTTTTTAATTTATGTGGAATTACAACGTGATATAATTAATAATGTAATTAATATGCATGTCGCACTCCTGACGACTAAATATGTCCTAGGATAGGTATTTAAATATTTGTTACTTACCATGTTTCTGCAAATTCTTATACAGTATTCCTTGTGTTCAATTAAAAAAAATACATAAGACCCGTTGTGTTTATGGTTTGATAAGTTACAGAATTATATTTTGAAAATTAAATTTACATAATTTTAATCACATTAAATCCTTTTTATTATATATTATAGGTAGACAATAACGTGACGCGCCATTTAGACAAGATTCTAACACCAGACGATGAAAAGAAGCCCACATTCGATTTCCTCGTCCTTCACTACTTGGGCTTGGATCATATAGGACATCTGGAGGGTGCCCGCAGTCCAAAAATCAAGCCTAAACTTATCGAAATGGATGAAGTTGTGAAGAAAATATACACAGCTATGCAAAAATGGGTATAATATAAACAATAAACATAATATATTAAAGAATATGCCACAGTGTATCTAAAAAAAATCTGTTATGATAAATATAGTAACCATGCTCGTTTGTTGAGAAGTTAGTATATAATCTTTAATTATTTTCAAGTTATACATGGTAGAGCCATGCTGCGGTTATATTAGTAGTATAGTTGTAGCACGAATGGGTCAGCTCGACCGGGGAAGGACCACGCTCACAGAATACCAGCGTAAAATAGTAGATTAATGCTGCTGTGTTTTGTATGGTGTGTGTAGAGAACCGGAGACCCTCTTTACTAGAAATGAGGCATTCCATCTTAGTCCTCAGGGGTGACAACACAATTGCATTTTGATTTGTAATCGAGGATACATGTAGGTGTCTATGGGCCACAGCAACCACTTACCATCAGGTGGACTGTGTGCTCGCTTGTCACCCAATCCTATAAAAAGAGTCCTTGTCATAACGCTTTAACCGTCTAGCGGAGATGTAAGAATATCCATTGAGTGTCGCAAGAGGCGACAGATTAAGGAAAACTGAAAGACTAAGGAAAAGAAGATGGGCAGCTATATCTTCATGATAACCACTCTAAATTACAAAAAACTTCAGTTGTAAACCTGCCCGCAAAACGTAGTGACTATGGCAAAAACCACCCATTAGGCATTCTAAGCAGCGGATTATTAATACCTGTAATAACATTATAACGCTACTAATGGCGTTATGATACGAGGGCGACACTGAAAATTTCGGGAATCAAGGAAGTGACACAACATTACTATTTAAAAATGTATTTATTGCTTTTCGAAGTATTCTCCGCTGGAATCAATTGTTGAAGCAACCATTCCATTCGGAAGTTGGGGTCTCCAAAATGGCCGTTTTGTAGGCGTCCACAGCTTCTTCAGGTGATGAAAATCTCTGACCACGCAATTTATTCTTTATTTTAGGGAAAGTATAGAAATCATTAGGGCTTAGGTCGAGGCTGTACGGCGGATGGTCTAATAATTCTATGTTTACTTTCTCTAAAAACTCTTTTGTTCTGTGTGCGGTGTGAGAACTCGCATTGTCGTGATGGAGGATGGTGCGGCGGTTGCAGTTCTCTATACGGAGTTCAGAAACGACCTGTGGCAAACAATTGCTAGCATACCATTCTGCATTAACCGTTCTTTGTCCCTCAAGAGGAATAGTCGTAACATGGCCGGTTTTGGAGACAAACGTGGCCACCATTTTTTTTTGCAACACTCCGTGAACGAACAATTTTTGTTGGCTTTAACTCATTTTCGGACACCCAAACTCGTGACTGATTTTTTGTCTCGGGTTCATACGCATATATCCAGGATTCGTCACCTGATACGATGTTGTATACAGCATTTGAGGATCCTGCGTGGAATCTTTCGAGGGTTCTGACGCACCAAGTAACGCGAGCCGCTTTTTGCTCTTCACAGAGCGAATGCGGTATCCTTCGGGAAAACAACTTTTTTACACCTAATTTTTCATGCAAGATTATTTTTATTTGACTCATGCCAATGTCTAAAGTTGCCTGAATTTCGCGGTATGTCACATGTCGATCTTCCTCAATCAGCTTACGCACAGCATCAACGTTTTCTTGGGTGACCGCAGTTTTTGGACGACCTTGACGGGGATCATCACTGAGCTTGACACGTCCACGTTAAAATTCAGCAAACCAGCGAGAAATTGTGGTTTTGGATGGGTAATCATCACCAAATGCAGAAATCATCCGGTCAACACACTGTTTTTGTGTTAAACCACTTCGAAAGTCATAATAAATCATCGCTCTTGAATTTTCTCGAGTCAATTCCATTTTATCAACGACTAAACAAGTTTGACAAAACCTTGTGACAAGACCGAGAATCTTTTTTTTAAATAAATAAATGGGATTCGATTTTTAAAACCAAGGAGTTTTCAATTAAAAAGATTTTAATATGACAGGAACAGTGGAAATATTCCATTCCCGATACTTTTAGTGCAGCCTATGTATTATTACAATCGATTATTCCATTCCGCGAAGGTGTCGTAAGGATAGATTTAAAAAAAAAACAAGGATATCTTGTGGCTTTATATATTATGTAAAGTTTCATAGCAGTATTAAAATCTCGTACATTTCACTCTGCTTTCCTATATTATGGTTAGTCGTACCCATTTTTGAGAGATTGCAAGTTCAAAAGTGGATGCGTTATAGGCTAAGGACAAATTGTCAAATAGTTTATTTCACTTTTCTACTCCTTGTGTCAAATACCATACAAAGATCATGAAGTAATAGCCTCTCAAATTTTTCTTCCCCTAGGATCGTACTGGAGTGCTTATTGTATGCGGAGACCACGGTATGCGTGACGCAGGAGGGCACGGAGGCGCCACGCCCGCTGAAGTCCTCATACCATTGGTTGTCTTCAAGAGTGGCGACTTCCAATGTCCGCATCCGTAAGTCTAAATGTACTTAAGGAAATAAGTAAAAATTCCACAGTTCTCTTATTTCTATGAGAGTTATAGTGCAATTATTTATTTACGCGTGATAGAGCCAAGCTGCTTCGGGCCAGTATAGGACAACGCTCTCGCAGAATACCAGCGTAAAATAGCGCTTAGGGCTGCTATTTTCTTAATTCACTATATTCATCATCAAGCTTAATGCTTGATGGTGAATAAGAGAACCGGAGACCCTTTTTACTGAAAATATGGCATTCCATTTTAGTTCTCAAGCATAATAACGCATCTGCATTTTAATTCTTAATCGAGGATAGATGTAGATGTCTATCGACCACAGCATCCACTTACCATCAGGTGGACTGTGTGCTCGTTTGTAACCCTTATACTATAAAAAGTCCACTTTGCTGCTACATTGCATTTTGGCGGACTGCACATGTCCCCGAAACACTTTATTCCTCGGATGTGGAGTATAAATATTTAATTAAAATCCCCTTGCATACTTTTTCTAAGATTGTCCCGGTTAAGCAATAGGCAAAAACCACTTAGACTGTTTATTTATACTTACTACTAAAGAGCCGGTATCTGTAAAATTAAAATTCGACGTTTTGGAATAGATTTCCGCCATCGGTCGTTCGTGAGAACCTCATTCTTCAAACAAGAAGTTGTACTGCATTCGTGTGTATTTCTTGTTGATTTATAAAAATACAAACTTTAAGAGTATACACAGATGGCGTTTAGTCCATGCAAACGTATTTCTGTACATTCTCCCTTAGGATACAATCCGTATCTTCCTCTACCATGTGTCTGTTTTGTTTTTTTCTTATATTCGTTATTTTAAAAACTAAGTACTTTCTAAATTTAAAACAGTCTAGTTATACCGCTGTTATTAGTCATCCAACAAGCAAATTTAACGAACATAAAAAATAAAAGAAAAGCATATCGAAATAGCTATAATCCATGTTATATTGTTCTTGACTAAAAAAAAATCAAATTTCAGCGGAGAAAACTAGGGAATACTGGATAATGGGTTAATATTTCCAATATGGACCATCGATTTCAAAGCCCATATTTTTTTTGTAGATAGTACTCACTAAAAGAAAGCGTTTTGCATAGTTTTAGGTTGCGGACACTTATGGTTCATGAGAATTATTTTTTTAAACTTTTCATACAAATTGGCAAATAACACGCAATTACACCAATTACAAAATAAATTTGACAAATGATTGATGTCAAACGTCAATTAGTGTAGGGTTCCGAATATTTTGAAAGTATCGATACGTACTCGATACCAAGTATCGTATCAAAAGTATCAATACTACTTGGTATCGAGTACATTTCGTTAATTTTGGAGACTAGGGGGGTAAGAAGCCGGGAAGTTGTGCTCCGGCGCTGCGGTATGAGCAGTGCCTCCGCCCTAGCGTAGGGAAGCACAGGCACCTAAGCTTCCCTACGGCGGGCGGGCACTGCTCTCCCTCCGCGCCTCCGGGCTCTTATATACACTCTAGCAGCCCTATTAATAAACACAGACTTGAGCAAGATTAACTTTACTCCTAGTTTAAAGCTTAAAATATCTAATTTCAGTATTAATAAACTTAGAGTAAGGAGGGAGTAAACTAATCCGAATCTACTCACGGAATAAAAGTTAATCCTTGGTGGTACCTAGTTTAACGACTGAGTAAGCATAGACTAGTCGCGTATTTTGACATTTTGTAAAACTACGTTTACGCACGTTGTTACCCGTGTTAAATTCATTAGTTGTAAGCACTAGTAACAAAAACAGCATAATGGATTAAAATGCCAAGAAGTGATGTGGAGCAGAACAAAGTGATTGCAGGTTTTTATCCATTATGTGGATTTAGACAAGTGATTGGGGCTATTGATTACTATTGCATATTCTAATCTCGAAAGTCGCTGGAAATATCGGAAAATACTACATAAACAGGAAAGGATACAGTTCAATAAATGTACAAGTAAGTTTTATAGCACCTAGCTAGCCCATCTCTGCCGTATAGGTACTTAGTTATTTTCTCAGATTCAATACAATCACCTCAATCTATTACTTCATATTAAAGAACTTATGAGTGTTTTGTTCCAGGTTGTGTCAAATGCAAATTTAGAGTTCTTGGATACAGTGGCACATTGGCAAGGCAGCACACATGACTCAAGAATATTTAATTATCGTCGCATTAAAACAAATGTTTGAGCAGTCAGAATTTAAAGGCAGACTTCTCCGAGATTCTGGTTATGCTTGTACTTCTTATTTTTACACTCCTATCCTGCGTCCTAATAAACAAAAGGAAGAATGTACAACCGGTCGCACATCTGGTGGCCCCGTTACATTGTAGAACAATACTTTGGAGGGAAGCAAAGGTTTCGGTGTTTACTGCGAGGACTAAATACTAAATAATAGCATACAAAACAATATATACATTGCAATGCAAAAGCAAGATCTGCTTGAGGATGTAGTATAAGGAGATGATGAAAATATACTTTATATACATATATAATTGCACTTATCAGCTCTCCCTATGCATCTAATTGGTTTGTCATAATTTTTCGTCTCCAAAATTAACGAAATGTACTCGATACCAAGTAGTATTGATACTTTTGATACGATACTTGGTATCGAGTAGGTATCGATACTTTCAAAATATTCGGAACCCTACACTATGTTACATTTGTCACTACCCTACATTTGTCAAATTTATTTTGTAATTGCGTGTTATTTACCAATTTGTATGAAAAGTTTAAAAAAATAATTCTCATGAACCATAAGTGTCCGCAACCTAAAACTTTGCAAAACGCTTTCTTTTAGTGAGATCTACAAAAAAAATATGGGCTTTGAAATCGATGGTCCATATTGGAAATATTAGCCGGATAATGTTTTAGTAATTTTCTTATTACTAAATCATCACCCCTTATTCCCTTTCTTCAACAGTACGAGCTGCAGTATAACTCTGTCGTTTCGAGTATAGCGCGACAACCATGGATCGTTAAAAATGTATTCTTCAATTTTCTTGCAGTCTAGATTTATCCTCTTTATAATCATAGGTTCCCGAAATATTATAACAGCATGTTCGCCAGTAGAGATTTTTCTTTGGTCTGAAGCGATGAGATGAATTTCGGCGAAATGGGTTGAAAAGCTGTATTACATATATTTAGTTACATGTTATTCTACTCTTTTTTATATTTATTTACTGAAATATAAACGTCGTTTTCTTCACGCGGCTAGACCTTGGTTACATCTGCGCTACACTACGAGGCACGGTGTCATGTGCGTAAGACAAATAACATTGCTACTGTATTAGATTAGTAAAAATCATTAATATAAATAATGTAATCCTAATATTCTATTATATATTAGTATGTGCTTGCTCCATCTTCATACCAACTTGATTAACATGGCGGTGAAAAAATATCTACTACCCATATAGTCCCGTAGGTTTCGTAAGAGGCGACGGAGGGAAAGAAACCAGTAGATGGGCAGTATATTTCTAATAACAACAAAAAATATAAATAAACTACATTTGGTAACTACGGTAAATATCACTCCTATGATTCAATCTATACTTTCAATAGACTGACAGTAATATTTCTCATGTTTTAAAAAGCTTCTCTCTTCATTGCCCTAAAACCCTCTGAAGAAATTATAGGAGGCCAGTGGCCAGCAGTGGGAGGTATATATGGCGTAAGTTTAATGATTGGTAGGAGCGGGGCGGGGCCGACGGTGGGGCAGGTGGATGTGGCGCCGACGGTGGCGTGGCTGCTGCGCGCGCCGCCGCCGGGCGACAGCGCGGGCCGCGTGCTGCCGGCGCTGCTGCCCGCCGACACGCGCCAGCACCTCTACCTGCTGCACACGCTCGCTGCGCACTGCGCGCGCCACCAACTGCCCACAGACACCGGTATTGATTTTTTCTTTGATTATGATATAATACATACTCGTGCAATTAGCACTTTTGCCAGTGCCAAGTAATACTGACTTAAGGTGGCCCTAGTCGATGACACGAAGTAAACGGTGGGCGGGGTTAAAATGCATGCTATCTCAGTCGACATCACGTGCGAAAGCGAAAGGCATGACGATTTACAACAAAACGAGCGCGCGAAATTTTATACACAGACCTTTGAGAATCTGGATATTATGAAAAATCTATTGAATGTATCTGTTCAAAATAAAATTATTTGCACTTTTGAATACCTAATCTATCCCTGTATGGTAACTGTTTCGCAATTTTCGTTCTTCTTATGGTATTTAGTTCCGCCCAAATATGTGTTAAAATTAGTACTTTTAAATATATTCTTTTTTTACTTTTTTATTTCCATACAGGGCTAGATAATGATGAGACAAATTTAAATCATTTTTTATTTTGAACGTACACCATCAAACAGTGGAGTAATCGCCAGACTACATTTGTATGGAAGAATCAGTGACTAGTGTACCCTTAAGAATATCAACCCGAGGGAATCGTAAGAAGCGGCAGAGGGAAACAAATCAGGACATGAGCAGCAGCGTTTTCTAAATAACACTGAAAAATTAAAAAAAAACTACGGTTGCCAACACGCCTGTCAACGACTGCAACATTTTGGTCCTCTGGGATGACAATGTAAAAATCTATTGACCGCAGCATCCACTCACCATAAGGTGGGCTATGTGCTCGTTTGTCACCCTAATTCTATAAAAAAAGCATCAGATAACTTGTTTCATCTGTTATATTAGACGTAACATTGAATACTGCACTGCAATCGTGAATTCACCTGCGAATACATGTTAAGTATTATCTAATGTTAAGTATTAAGAAGTTACTATAAAGTGTTAAATGTTAAGACTGTTAAGTTTTATCTTCACTATTGTTGTACCACACACATTGCTAAGTATTTCAGATATTTTAAAGACATCTTAAGAGCCTATACTACCTCAAATAGCTTAGCAAGATCGTCCATTATGCCGAAAATACTGCAGCATTCATTTTGAAATAAATATATGGTAAAGTTGAGGGTTAACATTGTACTAATGTTTGACGAAAACACGATTCCTTAAAATTTTCTCGATAGAAAATAAATCCAATTACGAAATAAATCCTGTTACCTCCAAACCGAACAATAAACTGCTGGTATTCAAAAAATTCTTCAAATTAAATCATGAAACTTTGTATTCTAACTGAATCAACTATAAAGCAGGACTTATATTTTTTAATTTTTTTTAATTACCATTATTTTTACCGTAAAAATTACCTAAACTATAGGCGTCTTGAAATTTGTTCGCTGCCGCTCGAGCCCGACCCCGACACCCCCACTCAGTATCGCTTCGGCCTTCGCACGGAAGAGCTGTGTCGCTTGCGCTCAAGTAGCTTCTGAATCGCGCTCGCAGCCGGGCACGTCCGTCGGTTGTCGGCTTCCGCTCGGGTGGGAGAAGTATCAGTACACCGGCTTGCGTCAAGCCTCGAGGACGCCCCTGACCACTCCCGGGACGTTACATACCAAACGCTGCGTTTAACCTACTATGCTGAGAAGCGAAGCTGCTAGGAGAGCGCGCGCCTGATGGTGACTTGGGCTCCGAGTCGAGATGCGTTTCCGCGGGACCTGGAGGTCGCTGACCCTTCGGCAGATCCCTTTCCAGAGGCGCGAGATACGCCAAATTCTGCCTAAGAAACCACCAGGCCTTAACCTAGAGCTCGAGGAGCACTAGACGGCCGGAGTGCTGCTATCAGGAGCGCACACCTGTCGGCAAGGTTGGCCCTGCGTCGACTCCTTGTCTGCGGGACTCCACGGGGCTTTGAGACTGCTGACCCTCGGAAGCACCTACCTAGCGGCGCGCAATACGCCAAAGCAGATTACCTACAATGCCGTACGTTGTACGGCTCCCAGGACCGGCCCATAGAAATGGGCCGTGATGATTGCCCGGATAATGGGGGTATACCCCGAGGCCCGAAACTTGCGGGGGATGAACAAGAGTAGTCCCTTGTCGACGACAACACGAAGCTTGCGCTCAGAAAACACATTACGCAACAGGAAGACGTAAAATTAAAATGGGAAATAAACTAAAGCGACTGGGGTGGCGTAAATAAATAAACGTAATGAAGTAAGTATTTATCGACCTATCTACTCTCGGTATTAGTGATTAAAACATATTGGTAAATGGCATACGACCTTCGATCAACAACACCAACTAGATAACGGGTCACGTACAAAATCATAGCTAAATACTGTCCACGTGAATATAAACTTAAACAGCTACATTTGTTTACTAAAGAAATGTGACAAAAAATTGAAATAGTTTTAAGTTCAGCCTAATTACAACCATCGCATCTAGTAATAAAGTCACAAATCTTACGATCATTAGTCACAAAAAAAGAATAAAGCAATACTCATATACAATACTCACACACAATCACTTGGAAATAAAAAGACATAAATTAAATAAGATTTGGTGTGAAATCAACCTTAACGTGTAACAAATAAAGTTCTTTTTCCCGTTATTGCCTTGCGAGCTACGTCATTTTGTTATGTTTCTGTTTTCTTCTTCTAATTTGGTCCAGGAAGTATTGAGTCGCGTTGAACACTAAAATAATTTATAATATGATCATAAGTTTAATTAAAATTATTTTTATGTTTTGGGCATTTATGATTGTTGGTATTCATACCTTCCACACTAGCTATTAAATATAATATAGTATGTAGTATATTGACTGCATTTAATCAAACTAATTCAATATATATCTATTTTAGTTTTTGTATGTATATATGTTCGTAGTATGTATGTGTCTATGTATAGTATATATATATATATATATATATATATATATATATATATATATATATGTGGGGGGGGGGGGGGGGGGGTGAAATTAGAATTTGAGCTGAGGTTGTATAGGCTCGTAACCCTGCAAAGTGAATCGTTTACAAAGTACAACTTATAGTTCTTGCAACGCACGCAAGACACGCACATTGTCACACTGTGCATGTACATGTCGAACCACATCCAAAATTCGACCGCACTTGTGAGTTACAAGAACTCTACCAAGACATCAAAACTGATAAAATACTGTCGTATAGTACCAATCCCCTTGCGATTAAATATACCGGTAATGATTTAACTAAACCAAGGTCACGATATTTTTAAAACTGATTACTTTCAAGACCTAGAATAATATCAGTATGTTATACTAGACTTTTTTTAAAATATAGAACCTTGTTTTCAGAGTTCTATAAGCAATTTAAACGTGCCGAGAAGCAGTTCGCGCAGTACTTAACAACGGGACAAATGAGCGCCGCTAAAATCGCCAAGGAATTCTACGACGAGTCACTGGAGGCGATGTCGAAATACCTCACCGAAACTACCGCCGAATTTGACTTATTCGCTATCAGCTTTGCCACGATCCTGCTTTACATAGTGAGTTTATATGTGAAAAATATTTAATATCCTAGACATCTTTTTATTATTTAAGACGTGAAACTGTCTTTTTCAGATCGCCACATCACTTCTCTGCGTAACTCTATACTCTTTACAACCGGACATCCGTAAACCGAGCACACATCACCAACCCTCCACGGCGAGCTTGATCGTCGCCTTTATGATAATGTTTTTAATATTTTCGGGCATCCTCATCATATCCTGTTTTATAACGGAAACCAAAAGCCAGTTCTGCTCCTTCGATCCTCTTTGGTATATAGCATTCTTTGGGGCAGTACTCGCATTAACTGTAGTTTATTTCATTATCAAAACTGGAATCGAGAAGATCACAGATATGTCAGCGTTGAGAGACTTGAATGCCATCGACTATTTACTGATTGGGGGAACCCTATTCCATTCATGGTCATTCTTCGGTACAAGTTTCATCGAAGAGGAGCACATGACGTGGTACTTCTTCTGGAACACGCTGATGTTCTTCGTGTTGATACGAACGATTGTGGTTATAGTGATATACTTCAGTAAGAGATTATCGAGAGCTACCGAGATACAAGAGAAGCCGGAGTTGGAACAGAGAATGAGTAGTGTTGGTATTAGTATTCTTCCTAAGTGGGTGGTTCTGATCGCTTTGCACAGGTAAGATTAATTTTATAATTCTTATGTCATGTAGTTTTATGGAGACTCGGTATCGCTTTAGCTATGCAGGTAGCTGCAGATATATTCCATATTTGCAGTAGGGTAGCAAAGGAGCAAGGGGCAGTAGAACGTAGCTCCAGGTGGCAGATATTAGCAGATATTTTGGATAAGAAATTCGGAAAGATTCGATTAAAGTATAAGGAAAACTGTAGCATTCAAAATTCTGAACGCCACACACACACACACACACACACACACACACACACACACACACACACACACACACACACACACACACACACAATAGCAAGGGTAGTGATAAGTATAAAAAATGCATTAAGTATATTGTTTTATTCATATTGAAACAATATACAAAGACAACAAGGATTAGGAGTGGCATCTTGACTCTAGCAGGCCCGGGTGGTTACAATCCATGCTACACCACTGCATGTTTGGGAGTTTACTTGTGTGCAAATTCTGTAGGTTGAACACTACAACACAAGAGGAATTTATGTTCTTTTTAAATTAACAAATAAGTATAGCATAGTAACTTAAATCAATCATGTACATCCATGAAACTTTAAGGTCTTATTAAAAGGTGGAATTATTCCTTTATCTCCAATAGATAGTGAAATATTAATTTCAACAATCACATACATTTAAGTTGTCCAGCGACAACACTGTCCTACTGTAAGTGATTCTAATTTAGAATGCAATTGCTTTTATGAATATAAAACTGAAATGGCGAATGAATATACAGACCACGTGAAAGTAAGCGGCTACTGCAGTTCAATGACACCTGCACCCAGCTTCATATAGGAAAGACTACGGTACAACCGACTTCAATACCTATAAATAAAGTCAGAACATCATCAATGTAGTCGAAGTCAATTAAATATGTATTATTAAGTATTACTCAAAGTTATTGGTCAGATCTTGATCAAATTGCTGCTTGCACTGCTATTTAGAAAAAAGTACGTAAAACTTGCAACGAGAAAAGCCAATCTCTAACCGTTAACCTTGCGAGTACGGATTTATAACACAACGCATGCTGTGATTGCTTATAATTATAAGAGCAGTTAATCATGTAAAATTTATAACGCTGTAATGTAACCAAACATTAATTGCTGTTTCTTATGTTGGCAATCCAAATAAAAAAAATAAAAAAATAGTCAGCAGTTATCATATTTTGACTTTAAGCAAATATATTAAATTCATAATACTCTTTCTAAACCCTATATATGATTTTATTCTTTGCCCTTCAAGGTACCTACGAACAATGAATCAGACTGGTGACAGATGGTTGTTTCTACCAGACACGGCTGATTGGTTAAACGCACCCGAAAATGTTTTCTATCTTCAAGCACATCTTATTATAGGTACTTTATTTCTATATGATCTTTATTCTCGGTATAACTAGGCACGAGAGAGCAAGCATTTCAAAATTTGTCCGTTTATCTCAGGATTGAAAAATCGATTTTTCAATCCTGAGATAAACGGACAAAATTTGTACGTGGTAGAGCCACGCTGCAGCTATATTATGGTTGTGGCATGAATGGGTCGGCTCGACCGGGGAAGGACCACGCTCTCACAGAATACCAGCGTAAAATAGCAGCTTAATGCTACTGTGTTTCGTATGGTGAGTGTAGAGAACCGAAGACCCGTTTTTACTGGAATCGAGGCATTCCATCTTAGTCCTCAAGGGTGACAACGCATCTGCATTGTGATTCTTAATCGAGGATAAATTCAGACGTCTATGGGCCACAGTATTCACTTACCATCAGTTGAACTGTATGCTCGTTTCTTACCCTTATCCTATAAAAAAAGACAAATAGCGTTTATTCGACGGTTAGCAAGTAAATTATTTTTTCTATCGCCACATAGGCTTTATACGTCGAATAACTTGACTAACGGAAAAATAACTTTGTTTGTCTCTTTGACGATCTAATAACCGTGTATTCCGTTTACAGTTTCATTCAGAGAAGGCCAAATTGGCCTCTAAAAGGTTTGGCGTGCTCAGCAGAGCGGGACAGTATTTCATGCTGGCACACCGCCTGCATCTTTACAAGGCGCAGGTTCGGCCGCACATGGCATACTGTCCCCATCTCTGGGCCGCGGCTCCCCAGTGCCAGCTCCTTCCACTTGATCGAATTCAGCGCAGAGCGGCTAGAATCATCAGCGACCGAGCTCTTTCTGATCAGCTTGACTCACTGGCGCTCCGAAGAGATGTTACATCTCCTTGCGTATTCTATTGTATTTACCACGGGAAGTGCTCAAAAGAATTGTTCGAACTAATTCCAGTCGCTCAATTTCACCATTGGACATCGTGATAAAACTCGAGATACCGTCCATACCATCTGGATGATTGGCGGTCTATCACTGTGCGATTTACACGAAGTTTTCTTCCTCGCATAACTTCCGCGTGGAATCGATTACCACCAGCGAATTTTCTGGACCGATACGACTTAGGGACGTTCAAGAAAAAGACCTGTTCTTTTTTAAAAGGCCGGCAACGTATCTGCAATTCCCCTGGTGTTGCAGTTGCTCACGGGCGACGGTAGTCACTTAACATCATATGAGCTGCATGCTCGTTTGCTCATATAAAAAAAATTCAATGACAAGATTCTGAACCCATTTTATATTATTTTACGTAATATTTATTGATTTTGCAGTTATTATGAAGTAAAACTGTTTTTAAGTTTTATAGATTACGAACAAAATTTTTGGTATATCATTTTTATAATATAACTTTGGATTTCATAGAAGGAAAACAATAACATGAAGTTTTCTCGATAGAAAAAAATTTCATAATAGGCTATAATTAGTTACATTTCTCCATGATATTTTTACGAATAAATTCATGAAATTATTTTAAGGCATAGTAAATAATCATATCTAAATTCTCGTAAACCGTTTTTTTTAAATCCATAACAAATTTTTATTAAAAAAATGTTTTTTGGCGCTTATTTAGTTTTTTTTTCCAAACGCGTGCTCGGTATAGCTATCTCAAAATTTGCGTATTATGAATTCATTGCATCACTTTCATTTTGACACTCCCTCAGTCGTCCGTGAGCTTTACCGACAAAGAGATAAACCACACCGCCAAAACTACGATTCATTTTCAAGCTATCCTCTTAAATTTTAAATGCGCCTTGAATAATAAAACGAATCAAATGCAATAAAATCCGTAAAAGTACTTCTATTCAATGTGTTGTATTCGTGTAAACATAAATTATCATTGTACTAACTAACACACTTTAATTTTTGTTTTACGTGTTTTTATTATATCATTTCCAGGGACACTTTCAACACTAGGCATTTGTATATGGAATGTAAGACACATGAACAACTCCATGCATATACACACGGCACTTAGCATTGCTGCGACTTGCAGCATCCTGTGCTACCGAATCGCAGCCGGCGCTTTAGACTCACCTTTCCCTATTTTGAAAACATGGGACACTGTTACCATTGTCAACATATTCTGGAGCATTCTAATAGCGCAATTAATTTACGAAATACTTACTTATGTGGGTATATTCAAAAATTGTGGATGCAGGCCCAATCAAAACGATAATAAGTTCGAATATAAAAAGCCTAAGGCCAAATCTGAAGATTATTTCTACGAGCCAATGGACGAACCTTGGAACATCGACGATGTGAAACTTAGCCTGGCGCGCTCTCTCTCGCATATCATGTTGAATGATTTGATGTTAATAATAATTTTGCTTATGAGGCCACATAACGTTATAATGGTGCCGAGTTTAATTGTGACATGCTCGCTTACTTCCAAATGCCTAGACCATAGACTGTTGGATTCTAGGACGGGGAGGGGGAAGGACATAGCCGATTTAATCAGCCAATCGCTTGTGCATATTTGGATCGGGATGGTTTTCTTCTTTTATCAGGTAAGATCTATTTTTATTTTTATACGAGCACTAGTAGGTATATACAATGGTAACTACCACCTAAAGATACTTATATGTTTTTTTTTAAATACTTTGGGCTAAAACAACAACCTTGTCAATTAATACGTTCTATGTTAGGTTGTTATTTTTCGCATTATTACAACCAAAGTCGTCTGTGATAAAATTATTGCAACATTTTGCATAATAAAAAGTGCTACACTTCTAAGAATTACTCGTAAGAATTAGAGGTAATCTGTTTTATACATTAAAACTTTGATTCTGAATTAGAGATTTCATATCCATTTTCGATAGTCTTCTAAAACAAGAATATATATTCCATGAGAGTAATGCCATAGAGCAACACGGGCTACCAGCGGATCGGAGGGGAGTAGTAGCCATAGCATTTTCCCCGATACAGAATTGTCTGTCATTTTTTGCGGGGGAAATCTGCGCACTCAAAAACAATAGTCTGTCGCTATGAAATTCATAACAATTAAAACCAACTAACAATTTCATACACACATAGATACATTATAACAGTACCGCTTGGTTACAGCGACAACTCGGATACACTCGGATGAGGGTGATAAGCCTGTTTTGATATAATCCAAAACAACACGACTGTTACTATTGTAACTTTTAAGTTTAAAAGAATTAAATAGCAATAATGTGATTAAAGTGTACTAATATATGAAAGGTAACACCATCTTTATGTAAATTTGAGTGGCACATCTCTTTTTGCAACAAGAAATTGATTTTTCCGAAGATTTAGTCTAGTGAGCAGTGTAACTAGTTTTATTGTACACATAGGACCGCGTGGACTTATACTTTGACAGAGGGGAACGCCTGCGTATGGCTGCAATGTTGCTCTATGCAGTAATGCGCTTATGTAAAAAAAATCGAAAGTTTACGTAGAATGACAAGAAAACCTCCTTAAATAAATTTTAATGAGATTTAATTATGTACCTTTTTTGTTAGTTACTATTTGTATTTTCTGCTCAAAAAATTACTTTCATATTCGTCATAAATGTCATAATTTTCTATTCCATTGTTACGTACTCTAACCGAAACATATCGCATAATTTTGAAGTAAAGGTTGTTTTTAATTAGTCTTTATCTCGAAATGCCATAGGCTACTTTTTGTGATATAAACACAGATATCGGCACGACTCCTGAACTTATCACAAAGCGAAGGTAGTAGGAACGAATTCGCACATACATACCTACTTCCCAGTAAATGTAAATGTGCGAATGAGACGTAATTATTCAATAGGTAGAGACTAGATTCGGTATCAGTTATTTATTTATCGACTTTTACTTGATGGTGGGTTTCTTTTTCTGTCGGGAAGTCCGTCTGGATTGGTACAACCGCTAAAAAGAACCCCTTTGTCGTATCTCCTCAGTTTCAAGGCACTCCTCTTGTTGCCTCAGCTAGTATCGGAATCCTCGGCATCGACATATCGAGTGACGTGCAGTTTCGTGGTTATTTGGAAGAGAAGGCCAAATTGGCCTCTAAAAAGCTTGGCGTGCTCAGCAGAGCGGGATAGTATTTCATGCCGGCACACCGCCTGCAACTTTACAAGGCGCAGGTTCGGCCGCCCATGGAATACTGTTCCCATCTCTGGGCTGGGGCTCCCCAGTGCCAGCCCCTTCCACTTGACCGCATCCAGCGCACAGCGGCTCGAATCGACGACCGAGTGCTTTCCGATCGGCTCGATTTACTGGCGCTACGAAGAGATGTTGCATTTCTTTGCATTTTCTTTCGCATATACCACGGGGAGTGCTCTGAGCAATTGTTCGGATTAATCCCATTTCGTGAACGCACTACGCGGCAAACGTTCCGATACCATCCAAACCATCTGGATGCTTGGCGGTCCACCACTGTACTGTGTTTCAGAAGGAGTTTTCTTCCGCGTACGACCTCTCTGTGGAATAGTTTACCACCGGCGATTTTTCCGGACTGATACGACCTAGGGACCTTCAAGAAAAGAGCTTACTCCTTTCTAAAGGGCCGGCAACGCGCCTTCAATTCCACTGGTGTTGTGGTTGATCATGGGCGGCGGTAGCTTAACATCAGGTGAGCCGCATGCTCGTTTGCCCCCTCTTCTATAAAAACGGTACCATCCACTCATCTATTTCTGCCGTCAAGTTATTCACTGCTGTGTTCCGGTCTGAAGGGTATCGAGAGCCAGTATAGTGACAGGCTGTGATACATTCCATCTTAATCATCAAAGGTAACAACGCATGACTTACGTTATAAGGGTTGTAGCCTTCTTCGTTTGGCAGCAGTTGACCGTGGACTGCAGTAGCCACTCACCAGGTGGATTGTATGTTAGTTTGTAACTTCAGTTTTATAAAAATACAAACCGTATCTGTAACTTATCTGTAGCTGGTTCGTATACCGATCAAAGGACCTGCATGTATTTTTTTTTTCTTAGAGAGAGGGCAAACGAGCATGCGTCTCACCTGACAGTAAGTTTCGACCGCCGTCCATGAACAACTGCAAACCAGAGGAATCGCAGGTACCTTGCCGGCCATTTAAAAAAGAGTAGGCTCTTTTCTGGAAGGTCCCTAAGTCGTATCAGTCCGGAAAAATAGCTGATGGTAGTAAATTCCACAAGGGAGTTGTGCGAGGAAGAAAACTTCTTGTAAATCGCACAGTGGTGGACCGCCAGTTATGCAAATGGTATGGATGGTATCGCGAGTTTTGTCGCGATGTGCGATGGTGAAATAGAGCGGCTGGAATTAGTCCGAACAATTCCTCAGAGCACTCCCCATGGTAGATGCGATAAAATACGCAAAGGCATCCAACTCTCTTCATGTATATGCAAAGTAAAATAAATAAATTAGATTACAAGACTTAAAAAAAATGCACGTTACAAAATCACAAAAGACAATAAATAATACCATAGATTAGCCTATAGTACGTGCCAAATCGATTGAGAAAAACGGACAATGACCTTCCGGTCGTTTAACCAGGGGCTACAAACCTTCAATATATAGGCACTTTTTATATGTAGTACTTTATTTATAATGATTTTTTATAATGATTGATATAATATATATTTATTAACTATTATTAAAAATTTATGTAAAAGATCGCTGTAGAAGAAAAATCATCTATTGTTATAAAGTACTTTATTCATTTAACAACAAAAAGCATTAATTATAACACATATAAAGATTCGAGTGATAACGACACCGAATAAGTACGTACTTATTCTAAAGATAAAACTTTATTTTCAATATTATAAGAAATTTATTTTTATTCGGTACATGCGGACCGGCCCAAAAAAAGTGACGCATCTCTGGCTGCCATTGTCACGTTTCTTTTAGAACGCACTGTCGTAATGCGCGTTTTGTTTATTTTAAAGGGATGAATTTGCAAAAGCTCAATATGTAATTATATTGCTTCAACTATTTTTTTTTATATAAAACTGTTATTAAATGAATTGCAGCGTTATTTATCATAAATTGAAATATAAAATATTACACATTTTTCGCGATGTACCGTTAGATTTTACGATGTTTGTAGGAACCACAGACAATATTATATTAATTATTATTAAGAAACAAAAAAACAAAACATATGTGCCGACCTAGAAGTGTGAGTAATATCAATATTTAAATATTGTTATCACATCTAAATTGAGATTTTGTAAGTTACGTGTTTTGACACTCGGCTCATATCTGAGGTCATTGTCCGTTTTTCTCAATAGATTTGGCACAGACTAGTGTTGCTACATTTAAGGCGACACCGTGAAAAAATGCATCTCCTTTCATCGAATAGTATAGGACTATGACACCACTAACGAAAGTGATATTTTGATATAGGTAAATTTATGTTTTTATCTTGAATTTGATTGTTCAAAAACACGATTGTATAATTTTGACTCGATCATAATTATTTGCGAAAACACCTCTAAAAAATCACTATAGTTTAAATTATAACGAAATTACTTAATCTATATGCTTGGGAATCACCCAAATATATTCATAACATCAATATTCATAATTAACTTGCTCATTATTTTGATTACTTAAATCAGTAATTTTTAAGAAATATATTTAAGGATTCTGACAATTTCTAAGCGCTTTTAATCGTCGCGGGCGCTACGCTATTTTAGACCTTATGACGGCATTTTTTCAAGTTTTCATTGAAATTATGTTTTCACTCGGATCAGTACGGCGATAGCCTTTTCGATGTGTCGTCTTAAGCATAATTAGGTTTACGAATAATTTACTTTTATATTTATTTTTTAACGTTTCTTATACAAGTAATAACAGCTCCGTGTCGCAGTCGCTTAGCATTGAATTCAAATTCCGCACAGAACAGGTATGTTCTACAAATAATTGTTTCGGGTCTGGATGTTTATCCTTGTGCAATTTATGTTTGTAAACTGCCTCCACGTCTTTTACGGGTTCCATTATTAAACAACAAGGAATACTTAGTTTCGCCCGTTCGTCCGCGGTTTTACTGCCCTAGGACTACAGGCTTTTTGGGTGTTTTTTACCAAAAATCAAAGTTGTTCTCTTCAACTTTGCTGGGCCGAATGCCTTATGTGTAATTCCTGAAGGGGTTCAATCAGGGGGCCTAAAATTTTAAACGGGGGCCATGTGCGCTATATAATGGCTGTGGTTCACGGGCTTGCCTTATTAAACCTAATCAATCAATAATATCAACTAATAAAATAACTCGTAAAATGTTTCAAGCTATTTCAAATTTCCCGCGCACTCCACTGTTCGACACATGTCGACCGATGACCTCGTATTGCCTTAGCGATACTGCTGCTGTCATAAAAAATTAGTTTTAATAGAGCTAATAGTTGTCTCCCTCGCTCGCGTGGGCTTTTTACGGGGCTTTCGAGAAGACGATCGCTCTCTTTCTAACCTATGGAAAAATATTCTATAATGAAATATAACTACGATTGTATATATAGCAATTAGTATAGAGATTTAAAGCCAGGTTTTTGGGAATAAATTTGTTAAAAGCGGAGGCGCGCGGGCAATACGTTTGCAAGTTCATTTCACGTTTCAATGTTTATTTACTCTGTGTGCTTATCTTAAGCGATTTAATATTACGAGTTCAAAATTTATGCTTTTTTAAAGATTTTTAATGAAAATGGAGGATAATAGTGTTCCTTGTGATGAATTGAAGTGTGTTAAAGTGATAATCGGAGAGGAAATCTTTAAATTTTGTTGAGATAATATACAAGGTTAAGAGTGTATTTCGGACTTATCAATTATCGCAATTAAAAACAGTTATTGGTACAATAAAAACGTTCACCAACATTTTACGTGGACGTAATTAAATCTTTACATAAGAAAGCGAGACGATTCCACTTATCATATCTTATCTCTTATCCATTAGAATGTAAATATATTTTCTTTTAATTTTGTACATAGTTTGCTTGTACTTTGTTCGTGTTTTACTTTTGTTCATGTATTGTATTGGATGTAAATATTTTTTTCTTTCGCTTAAACAAACCCAAACGGCTTTCTTCAAAGCCACCGAAGCTATGCAATTGCTGATAATGTAATACAATCTATCTAGCAGTGGTATGCCTTCTGTGTGCTTTGTTAAACACGTCCTTGACAGCACTGAATATGATACTGAAGCGTGGAGACAGATCAAGATTGGTGTATTTTTATAAAACTGCTAAAAACAACAATCTATATTTTTATCAATTTATATCTTGGGCTTGCCCTAGCTTGGAGCTCTAGCTTCGCCACTGTGTATGGTGAGTGTAGATCTGGAAACCCTTTTTACTTTAAATGAGGAATTCCGTCTTAGTCCTCAGGGGTGACAACGCATTTGCATTTTGATTTTTAATCGAGGATAAATGTAGATGTCTATGGGCCACTGCATACACTTACTACAAGGTGGACAAAAAAATTTCAAACGGTATTTTTATTAGTCACAAGCAATCTGCCTCAGCTTCGTACGGGTGATATCTGGATACTACAACAGCGCCATCTACTGGGTGCAACTATGCTATAACCTCCGCGGAAGTGCAAGCAATAAGTTGATCAAGTTTTAGCGCAATCTGATGAACGATATGGCAGCGCATAAAATACGAACAAACAAATATTAATTTTTACAATTAATCTGTGATTAATTTTAACACACCTTAATTTAAAAAATTTTTTTTTTTTTTTTTTTTTGTTTTTTTTTTTTATTTTTTTGATGGGGGGGGTTTTGATTGGAGGTTTGTTTGGGTGGGGGGGGGGGGGGGTGGGTTTTTTGTATTTGTGTACCCCTACTATATACTATTTGTAACCTTACCAACCAAATCGCTGTTTATGAAAAGTATTCACGATGGTAATAGTATTAGATGCACAATAAATTTAGTGAAGTAGGCTTAACAGTTAACGAGTATAATTGACCAACTTATAAAATACACTTGGATTAGTAAAAAATTCGTACCAATACTATAGAAAATGACCTAAACTAGCTGCATTATAACTTTGTAATTTTATTGCATACTGTATAAATGACATTTTGTGAAGTAAGCTACTTATGTTTAACTATCTACTATGGTTATTATACGTTTTCTTTCGCGGGGTAGGCAGAGAGGATCTTTCATCAAGAGACTGATCCTGACATAACACTCGCTTATTTTTCATTTAGTAGCTATTGTAGGCCTATAGTTTCATTCGTGGTACTCTAAGGTTAACGCGGGCGATCCTCAGGATAGTTTACGGTGGTCTTAAGGTTGCAATGCCGGGAACTAATAGATGGATATGGAACTATGACTATTTTTGTAAGGACTTGGCATGTGAATGATTTGATGTAGATTATAGATCGTATTATTTCTAATATCAAAAAGTTTTTTTAAAGATACGTTATTATATCTGTATATCTGAGCGCATGTCTTTCAATGCTGCTTTCTATGAAATTTAATGAAACACACACAACGCAGATAGTTTATCGTTACGTATAAGTAAGCACCGACCTATATCGAAAGATAATAAATAAAAACTTTATTAGCACAATTACATTCCTTTACAATAACTTTAAAATAAGCTAATTACGCATTTTAAGTTGGTCACTTCTGTTTGTTACTGCCGGCTGTACTAGGCCGAGCCTATATCACAGACGGCAGTTCCTCGCTCTATGACACAAAAAATAGAATCACTAAATTTTGCTTATATTTAACTAAAAAAATACAATAATAACAACGACATTAAAAAGTTAGTTTTATACTAAAATTAACATTGATATTCAACTTTTCTTGTTTTATATATCTTAGTACCGCCATAAAAGTTAACATTTAAAAAAAGTAAGGTTAGACCACTCAATTCAGTGAACTTAAGCAAATTTTTTAAATTTAGCAGATTAAAATGTAAATTTTTAATACGGTAGTTTTAAACAATATGTCGGGGCTCGACAGGAAGTGGACCTGGTCGAGCCCCGACGGTTCGACAAAAAATGAGATTGACTTCATTATGACTACCAGACGTCAATCACCGGTACTTGAAGTCCTTCAGAAGCTCTTCAATATTCCGTCCCCCATGGTGGCACTACTCCGGAGGCGTGGAGCAGAAGCGCGGTGGTCTTGTTCTTTAAGAAAGGCGACAACGCTCTCTTGAAGAACTACAGACCGATTTCCCTTCTGAGCCGCGTCTACGTGCTGTTTTCGAGAGTCATTACGAATCGTCTCGCACGCAGACTCAACGACTTTCAGCCTCCCGAACAAGCCGGTTTCCGAAAAGGCTTCAGTACCATAGACCACATACATACCCTTCGGCAAATTGTACAGAAGTCCGAAGAGTACAATCTGCCACTTTGTCTGGCGTATGTGGACCATAGTCCTCATAAGAAAGCCTTTGATTCCGTCGAAATTTGGGCGGTGCTACAGTCTCTTCAGCGGTGCCTAGTTGACTGTCGGTATATTGAAGTGCTGAAGTGTTTGTACAGTAGGGCTACGATGGCTATCCGAGTACAGAACCAGAGTACGAAACCTATCCAACTGCAGAGAGGTGTAAGACAGGGTGATGTTATATCCCCGAAACTCTTCACCGCTGCGTTGGAAGACGTTTTCAAGCTACTGGACTGGAAAGGATACGGCATTAACATCAATGGCGAGTACATCACTCACCTTCGATTTGCCGACGATATAGTCCTTATGGCAGAATCGCTGGAGGGCCTTAGCACTATGCTCAATGACCTCAATGGTGTCTCCCAACGGATAGGTCTTAAGATGAACATGGACAAAACAAAGATCATGTTTAATGTCCATGTCACACCTATGCCGGTAATTGTTGGGAGCACTATGCTCGAAGTTGTTGACGAGTACGTTTACCTGGGACAAATAGTCCGACTAGGTAAGTCCAACTTCGACCGAAAGGTCAATCGACGGATTCAACTCGGCTGGGCAGCGTCGGGAAATTACGACACATCTTCTCGTCAGGTATACAATCTCAATCTCTGAAAACTAAAGTGTACAACCAGTGCGTGTTGCCAGTGATGACTTACGGATCTGAGACGTGGTCCTTCACCGCTGGCCGTATAAGGACGCTCAAGGTCGCTCAGCGAGCTATGGAGAGGGCTATGCTCGGAGTTTCACTGCGTGATAGACTCAGAAATGAGGATATCCGCAGTGAAACCAGAGTGACCGACATAGCCCAACGGATTAGTAAGCTGAAGTGGCAATGGGCCGGCCATATAGCTCGAAGAACCGATAACCGATGGGGAAGAAAGGTTCTCGAGTGGCAGCCTCGTACCGGTAGGCGTAGTGTAGGGCGTGACCCCCCACTAGATGGAGTGACGACCTGGTAAGACATGCAGGAAGTCGATGGATGCAGGTGGCTCAGGACCGTGCTTTGTGGCATTACTTGGGGGAGGCCTATGTTCAGCAGTGGACTTGTGAAGGGCTGTAATGATTATGATGAAACAATATAACTTTTTTATTTTATGTGTTCAATTTTACTACATTAATTATTTATTCGCAGGCTAATTAACATTAATATATATATATATATATATATATACAGAATGGGTCCCACATATATGCAATAAATGAAACCATATACTTGTTATCGCCTTTGCTGACGATATACAAAAAATGAACGTAATCGGTCCAGTAATTAGGTCAAAAAGTAGAGTTTTAATTTTAAGCAAATTTGAACACTCTATAGAATTGGGTCACTAAGTCAATGATTCAATGAACTTGAATCCTTGAACATTAAAAAGCGACGTTGCCACGCAGTGCAAACTATTGGTATTGCGACATGTCGACAGCGGTGTCTTTTGTCGGCGTGCCACCCGCGTGCATCGTTGTCACTCTTCCAAGGGGTCAAGGTACGTTGTCTAAACAGAGTGTTCACTTTTACTGAATTTATTTTAATATTTATTTTGTTTGAAAATTTCACTTTTTTATTTTACGGGTTTTAATTTAATATTTAATTTTTCTACACTTCTACGGACTAGTATTACTTGTGGTTTCATTTATTGCATATATGTGGGACCCATTCTGTATATATATATATATAAAACATTTAACATAAAAGTTAAATGTTTAAAACGTGTAAACATTTTGAAGATGTGACTTTTTTATTTGATTTGTGTATGTGTTTGTGTGATGAATACGCTACATACGCGTATTCATCACACAAAAAAGTGCGTAAGTTAGTTGATAAGTTCGTGAGCCATTTATGATGTATTTATTAAGTAAATACAATTTTTTTGAGATGGGGACAATATTATCTGTTCGTATAAATATGTCTGCAGATAAGATCTGCAAATACATTATGGCACAGGATTTTACCTGCAGATAAATACAGGTTGGTCGCTGAAAAATGCGACTAAATTCGCTTTGGTCCTTTTTAAGTTTATATGATGTTCTATCCAAATTCTTCGCCCTTTAGTAAATGCTAATGCAAATACGTCCATCAAAATCAAAATCCTATTCTGAAGAGCTGTTTAGCAAAACTGGAATCAATATACGCCAACTCATTGTAGGTAATACTCTGTATAAACAATCGGCTCCAAAAAACACGTCTAGCTAGTTTGAAGGATTTCGAGTGAATGTATCATTTCGTATATTATCGTATATGCGTAGTGTGTGATACTTTCAGATAATTAAGTGGTGTGTCGCTTTAACTCGCTTTAATCTTTTTTGAATGCCACTCCCTATAAGTGTTTTAGTAATTATTGTTCCGTTTGGGCTTGTTTTTATATTTTATAGAGGCCAAACACAAACAGCAAACTTACTTAATATGCTCACTTAATATCAAGAAGGCAAGTTCACGATCCTACATTTTGCGTGGCCCGACACGCATTTGGCCGCTTTTATTTTTTTTAAATATTTCTCAACTTAACACGTGAGTATAGTTGCAACGAAGTAGTTTTTTTTTACAATTACATCTTAAGATTACTTTTATGCGCGTCATGAAAACTGACGTTAAGGGAGTTGTCGTCAGTAAAGCCAATGGTATTTTACAAGGTGTGTGATGTGCACAGGGCAACTCGAACAGCCTGGCGTCGGTAGACCTGGGCGCGGGCTACGTGGGTCTGAGCGAGTACTGCCCAGTGCGCGTGGGCGCGCGTATGGGCCTGCACGCGTACGCCGCGCCCGCGCTCGCCGCCGCCGCGCTCTACTGCCGCCTAGCGTGCGCCCGCGAATGGCACAAGTGAGTCACACACACACACACGTCACACTGTACCTCACTAGTGAGATACGTCAAGATCACAATGCTCACTATAGTATGTGCCAAATCGATTGAGAAAAACGGACAATAACCTTTAGGTCGTTTAACCAGAGGTTACAAATTTTCAATATATTGGCACATTTTATATGTAGTACTTATTTATAATGATTTTTTTATTTTTTTTTATAATGATTGATATAATATATATTTATTAACTATTATTAAAAAGTTATGTAAAAGATCGCTGTAGAAAAAAAATCATCTATTCTTATAACGTACTTTATTCATTTAATCACAAAAAGCATTAATTTATAACACATATAAAGATTGGAATGATAACGACACCGAATAAGTACGTACTTATTCAAAAGCCAAAACTGTATTTTCAATATTATATAAGAACTTTATCTTTATTCGGTGCAATCATCACTCGTATCTTCACTTGATGTGTATTCAGATGAACTGTCTGTAACATTAAATATAAAGCGATCTGCAGTTTGGTCAATTCATCATGCCACGCATTTTTTGTTCAACCTTAAGGACATGCTGAACACAGTTTTTCCATTTATCTGGCGTGATTTGAGTTAAACCAAAAATAAAAAAGATGACGCATCTCTGGCTGCCATTGTCAACTTTCTTTTAGAACGAACTGACGTAACGCGGGTTTTGTTTATTTTAAAGGGATGAATTTGCAAAAGCTCAATATGGTGATTATATTGCTTCAAGTCTTTTTTTTAATATGAAACTGTTATTAAATGAATTGCTGCGTTACTTATCATAGTTGAAATATAAAATATAACACATATTTCGCGATGTACCGTAAAGATTTTACGATGTTTGTATGAACCACAGACAATATTATTTAAGAAATAAAACAACGAAACATATGTGCTAACCTAGAAGTGTGAATAATATCAATATTTAAATATTGTTATCACATCATTTTGACACTCGGCTCATATCTGAGGTCATTGTCCGTTTTTCTCAATCGATTTGGCACATACTATAGTAAGCCACGTGAAGGTTGCAGTGTATACCCGTAGAATTACTAAAGCTCTAAAATTAGTTCTTTGCCTTGTGATAACAATAACCATTTATTACATTATAAATTAAGAAATTAAAATCGTTCCTATAAATATTAGTCTAACCTTTCATATACATAATAAGTTAGTGTGACGGTAAACGCAAAAAAGTGATAATGTATTTGCGAATTTGTAACGTAATACATACATAGATTAAGTGTAATATGCCGTATACTTTTATAACTGTAAATAATGGTGCCTTTGGAAGTGACTTGTGTGATACAGGATAGGCCTAGTTTAGACTCTAGTGCATAAAATTGTATAGATAAGTTATCTCATACCATTTTTTCAAATGTCTTAATGATAAATAATGTAATTCTTACTTTGTGTCAATAAATTATTATTATTATTACTACTATATTGGTGACTAGTAAATAACGTAAGTTTTAATGTGGATCGTTAGTAATCACGTTATTACGAGGGCGGCACTGAAAATTTCGGGAATTAAGGATGTGACACAACATTACTATTTAAAAATGTATTTATTGCTTTTCGAAGTATTCTCCGCGAAATTTGACACATTTTTCCATACGATGGAACCAATCATTGAAGCAACCATTCCATTCGGAAGTTGAGGTCTCCAAAATGGCCGTTTTGTAGGCGTCCACAGCTTCTTCAGGTGATGAAAATCTCTGTCCACGCAATTTATTCTTGATTTTAGGGAAAGTATAGAAATCATTAGGGCTTAGGTCGGGGCTGTACGGCGGATGGTCTAATAATTCTATGTTTTCTTGCTCTAAAATCTCTTTTGTTCTGTGTGCGGTGTGAGAACTCACATTTTCGTGATGGAGAATGATGCGGCGGCTGCAGTTCTCTTTACGGAGTTCAGAAACGACCTGTGGCAAACAAATGCTAGCATACCATTCTGCATTAACCGTTCTTTGTCCCTCAAAAGGAATAGTCGTTACATGGCCGGTTTTGGAGACAAACGTGGCCACCATTTTTTTGAAACACTCCGTGAACGAACAATTTTTGTTGGCTTTAACTCATTTTCGAACACCCAAACTCGTGACTGATTTTTTGTTTTGGGTTCGTACGCGTATATCCAGGATTCGTCACCTGATACGATGTTGTATACAGCATTTGAGGATCCTGCGTGGAATCTTTCGAGAGTTCTGACGCACCAAGTAACGCGAGCCGCTTTTTGCTCTTCACAGAGCAAATGCGGTATCCATCGGGAAAACAACTTTTTTACACCTAATTGTTCATGCCAGATTATTTGTATTTGACTCATGCCAATGTCTAAAGTTGCCTGAATTTCGCGATATGTCACATGTCGATCTTCCTCAATCAGCTTACGCACAGCATCAACGTTTTCTTGGGTGACTGCAGTTTTTGGACGACCTTGACGGGGATCATCACTGAGCTTGACACGTCCACGTTGAAATTCAGCAAACCAGCGATAAATTATGGTTTTGGATGGGGCTTCATCACCAAATGCAGAAATCGTCCGGTCAACACACTGTTTTTGTGTTAAACCACTTCGAGTCATAATAAATCATCGCTCTTGAATTTTCTCGAGTCAATTCCATTTTCTCAACAACTAAACGACTAAACAAGTTTGACAAAACCTTGTGACAAGACCAAGAATCTTTTTTTAAATGAATAAATGGTATTCGATTTTTAAAACCAAGGAGTTTTCAATTAAAAAGATTTTAATATGGCAGGAACAGTGGAAATATTCCATTCCCGATACTTTTAGTGCAGCCTCTGTATTACAATATGGGTCACTAGTGAGTCGCGTAAGTCTTCAAGTGGGTCACTTGTAAGCCTAAAGTTTACAATATGCGTTACTAGTGAGTCATGTATCGGTTTCAACGTCACTAATGGGAGAAATTTGAGACGAACGGCTCCGTAGTGCGGTGGCTTAGAAGTTAATTGCAGTATTAAAGGCCGGACGCACAGAACTAGTATTTGTATGGCCTACAAATAATTGTCCTGGGTCTGGGTGTTTGTCCTTGTGAAATGTATGTATGTAAACTGCCTTCTCTAAACATGTGGAGGTAACATTTACTGAAGAAATAAAAGATGAATGTCAATAAAATTATTTTCACAGGTACTTGGAATCAGTGTGGCGAGTCTCGAACATCTACGCACTGCACCGAGTATATACATTGGCTGTGTACTGCGTGGTCGCTGTCGTATTTCGACACCACTTGTTCGTTTGGTCGGTGTTCTCACCAAAACTGTTGTACGACTTCGTGGCGACTGTATTTTCTATACAGGCGCTGACAACAATCGCACAAATTATACTTTTGACTAACCTAACCAGTTGGCTTACGAGAATATTTACTTATAAGTCGACATTGTGATATAAAAATACGTTTCAATCAAATTAGACTGAATGCACTTTAAATATAGAAAATGTAAATTTTATTCTTCATTTTTCAACAACTCTTAATTTTTGGAATTTAATTAGAATAATATCTTTCATTCCAACCGTTTGAGTTGTACGTGATGTTTATAAGAAACTTTATTTCACGCATTGCTTTATAAATTATTCAGTGTTTTATCACTCATTACAGCCTATCAAAAGTCCACTGCATATATTTATATAGCATAGGCCTCCTTCATAGATTGGCTAATAGGGGAGGAGGGTTGCCATAATTGCCTTTATAGGAGGGTTGGCAACCAATTTATATAAACTATTTAACCCTTAAATGCATGATTTTTTAATTTTATTTGAAAAAATATGTAAATGATGTCTGAATGTATGCAAATGAATGGAAAAATAATTAAAAAATATTTGAGAAAGTTCAGTCCATGTTTTACGTTTTTGTCTCTGTATGATGCAGCCTACATTAGGCACTCCAAGCAAAAAGTTTATATGTACTAAGAAGTTTTATGCAGGAAGATTTTACTTAAAATTAAAAAGACAAAATATATGAATTAAACTTATTTATTATGATATTCTCTAAAACAATAATTTCTTTTATTATAACTAAGTAATATATTGCATTTTTCACATATTGTTCGTGTAAAACCAGTGGACTTAGGCATCTTACACCTGTTACTTTTGTCACAAAAAATTGGCCAGTGTGCCATTTGGTCTAGTCAAACATTTTTTACTGGTGCAACTTGGGAAAGGGCTTTCCTCTTCTTCGCTTAAATTTCCTGCTCTGGAGCTGAACTTGGCCTTCCTCTTTTTATATCATTTTTTCCCCATAAGGCAAAGGGTTTCAGCTACTTCTAGACGAAAGACGTCCAGGTTGCACAGTTTCTCATTTGAACTAGTTTTTTGTGACACAAGTTTTTTGTAAGCTAACCATGAATTAATCATGGCCAGGTCCAAGCAGTTATGGAACAATCGCATATACCATTTTCTATTTTTATGGTTATATGGTGTCTTCCTATATAACTATCCATCAAATCTACGCCTCCCATGTGGGAGTTGTAATCTTTGACTATCAGTGGGCAGTCAATTAGATTTTTTTCTTTTTTAGACTTATCATATCTATTTGAAATAAACAAGAATCTGTGTATCATACATCTATTTAAATAAGGGTTTATTTAATCTCCTTATCGGTTAACATTTTCTGCGAAGGTTTCAAGAACTTTTATGATTGATTATAAGAAACCAAATTTATTTTGTATTGAAGTTGAAGATGTAATAAATATTCCAAGTGAGAACTTCGTCTTTTATGGCCATTTATTAAACCTATTTTTTTTTAATTATGGTTAGTATTTAAGTTGTGTTAATACAATGAATTATGTCAATACTACTTATCTATTTAGCAGAGAACAATTCGAGCCCAAAGTAATTTTTGAAAACATATGTGATAGTAAAGAAATAAATTAATGTTAATTATTTTATCGTTATTTTATTTACGTTTTTGAACCGATTTCAAATAGGGAGGTGGCCCTCAATTCGTCGGAATCTTTTTTATTTTTTATGTATGTTCACTGATTTACTCAGACACCTAAACCGATTCGGAAAATTCTTTTTTTATTTGAAAGCTGATGCTTCTTGTGTAGTCTGATATGCGAGGCTTTTGAAATTAAAAAAACATCCTAATTTCAATAGAGAAGATGGATGGGTGCGGCCATCTGCTTGGGATTCTATAATTAACAAAATTAAACCCAAACCCAAGCACGCCACTGCAAGACTTCAAGATACTGTAAGCACGTTCTGCGTAGATCGGACTGAAAATTAATAAAGTAGTTAATTAAACGCGATAAAATCCGTAAATATAGTTTTATTCAATGTGTAGTGTTCGCGTAAATTCAATAAATCATAATGCGTAGTTAATTGATTTCGAATACATTGATGATGTTCTTATTTTATTTATATTGAAGTCGATTGTACAAAGTGTTTATTTTACCACTTGTAAATAATCAAGTTAAAATGTTAATTTTAAGGTTAAAAGCTTTTTTCTTTTTGCTTTTTTAGCTTTGCTTCGAAAGCAGAAGCTTTTTAATTCCCTGCACCGGGTGTAGGGCAGAAGTGCGGTAGTCTAGAAGAAAGGCGACAACGCTCTATTGAAAAACTAGACAGTATATAATTTCCAAGCCGCGAATACATGCCGTTTTTGAGAGTCATTCCAACCGTCTCACACGCAGACTTGACACGTTTCAGCCGATATCCCATATTTTCTTACCTTAGACCACGTCTATAACCTTCGGGAAATCGTAAAGACCGTAAAGTAGTTTGATTTACTTAAGTAGATAATGAGAATGTCTGATTCTATGATATACGCAAATATTATTAAATTCTATAAGTTACACACACATAGAATAAATGGAGACAGGTTCCTAATTTCTCATTTACAATAATTTGCGTCATTATTGTGGACAATAAAAGGTAAACAGGAAAAGAAAATAATTTAAAAAGCACGTTTCCAACAATTTATTGATTTACAAGATGAATACCACCATTTTTTTCTCCATTCCGTAACAGGTATATATTAAACCCCATACCTAATAAATGTCTAAGTTATGTATTCTTGCATTACGCAAACTATTTTCCTATTTACAGAGACTATCTACAATTGCTTTATAAAATGACACCAAGAACTAGGGCGCGTCGCTTACAGTAAAGTAATATACCTAACTACAATTTTAAATCCGAGTAAACAAACCTCGTTTTAAATGTAACTGAATGTTACTACCAACAGAATTTAGACATTTGCAAAACGGGTCCGAATACACGGCATCACGTCACCAATGTAGCACCGGCGTTTATGAAAATGAAAGGAGGGCATCAAACCTAGTTCGAACGACAATCGTTCACTTAACTGATTAAATGCAAACCTGATTATTGCGTGTCATACGCATTCGGTTTGCACCAGCCTTTAAAATAGCCAGTGACAAAACGTTATCAAAAAGTATCATTAAATTTGTCACCATGAAGTTTAGAGAACAGGAGAACGATCGCCGTAGAAAATAGTGTCCCAGAAATATGGACACCATAAGTGAGGCGCTGCGATCACTAAGTTCGGTTAATAAAAGTCATTTTCAGTCTATTTTTCCGATCGGATGCTAAACCACTTGCGCTTCCACGTACAATAAAATATTTCTCCATTTTTTAATGTTTCTTTTTGTCAAAAATTACAAAATTACGGAGCATGAAAATTTTCTCACCAATGCCGCGGAGAAAATTTGTACATTATTCAACTAACTTTATCTACTTGTACTCATAAACAGCTAACTTCGCAGTCACTACTCACCGACGTCAGCGCCGCTATACATTCTACAATTTTCAAGGACAGGCGGGCTATGCTTTAGTACGTAGTGATCGTTCTCCTGTTCTCTAACCTTCATGTTTGTCACTATATAGACATAACTTGCACACTTTACTAAAGATATGAAAAATGCACCTAGTACGTAATTTACTCGTATAAATGAAATAAAAAAGTGTAAATACGTTATACGCAATACAATGCTCATCAATAATCATTCTAAAGTAATCGTGACAGCAACGCACTACAAAATACATGTATATAAAATATTATAAATAATTTAGACAATAAAATCACACGATCGAATGATATTATGTTAAAAAGAAAGACGGTTTTTCCGGACCGATACGACTTGGGGACTTTAAAGAAAAGAGCTTACTCCTTTCTAAAAGGCCGGCAACGCACCTGCAATTCCCCTGGTGTTGTGGTTGATCATGGGCGGCGGTAGTCACTTAACATCAGGTGAGCCGCATGCTCGTTTGCCCCCTCTTCTATGAAAAAAGAAAGGCAGTGCGCGGTCATTGCAAATCCAACTGTGCCAGCACAGTTTTATGTATTTAGTTACGTGACGCAATTAACGTATTTACACCTTTCAAATACCGTTTGTTTTAAAAGTTAGTTACATTAATTTAATAAGAAAGTTTAACCAATTAAAGACTTTCATCTTTACAAAAAGAAAATACTGAACAATGACATAATGTAGAAATATAAGTGTAATATTACTACGGCATTATCATAAAATATTGTGTGTCCATAACTGAAACTTTTACCATATGCCCCAGTCACATCAATCGATTAACAATATAAAATAGCAGGAAAAGAATAATGGTTAAGTAACGAAAATGTGTACATATTTTTTATATGAATGTAGTCTTTAATATAATTAATAAAAGCATTCTAAATGCGATATGGTTGTATTCAAGTTTTTTTACATGAAAATTAGAGCACCAATGAAAAACTAGAATTAATTATAATTTCTTCACAATGCTTGAGAAAAAGCTACAATTTTCTGTATAGTCTTGGAATGGTATTAAAATATATTTACATAGGTTCTTAGTAAAGATTCGAAAAATATACATATATATTTGTTTCTGATTTATATACAAAGCACAGTAAATAGCTTTTAAATTTTGGTAGACACTTACAGCCTTACTTATAAAAAATGACGTCACTTTAAGAAATGCATAAAGTTGCTTCTCCTCTCTTTTCACTATATGACAATAGAAAAAGACAGATATAATGTAAGTAAGCGATAATCAACGATTATATAAATAAGGCCGTTAATGATTATATAGAATTGAAAAACGCCATTTTTATCTTTTTTTTTTAATTTTGAAAATAAAACTCGAAAATAACTAAGTATTGTCGAATTTAATGAACAATCCAATGAAACAAAAAACTTAACTTTAATCCCAAATTACAATTTTTGTCTATATAATATCTCCCAATCCTAGTTTTTGATATAAAAAAATATTTTTCAGTAACCAGGCCCATAATAGCTTAGAGGTGCGGTAAATAATTATTGAATTTGGCAATTGATACTTTGTACAAGATTTTCTTCCGAAAAGTACTCTTAGAAAGTGTAGAACATTTTTTAGAAGCCTGAAATAAAATCACCTGTTTGCTTTTACTACAGGTCTTTGATCAATACTAAAGACTAGTAAGCAAAGCCCCATGTTTGATGACAGAATTAGCTTAAGTGCACCTTTTCCCGCAATAACATTAGTGGAATTTTGTTTTCCTGTAAAAAAAAATTACTCATGAGTGAAGTGGATTAACATTTATGCACGATTATCTACATCTTTAGGATATTGTTAGAAAATATACATTCGTTTTCTGCATGGGACTCCGTTCGTGGGAGGTTATTATATTGTTGCGGGCCACAGTTGATATTGGGTACGTGGCGCTAGCGCCATCTATTATCAAATAGAAGAACTAAGCTTTCTAGAAAACTTTTGTTGTGGTAAAGCCATGCTGCAGTTATATTAGTAGTATAGTTGTAGCACGAATGGGTCGGCTCGACCGGGGAAGGACCACCCTTTCACAGAATACCAGTGTGAAATGGTAGCTTGATGCTGCTGTGTTTCGTATGGTGAGTGTAGAGAGCCGGAGACCCTTTTTAACTGGAAATGAGGCATTCCATCACGGGTGACAACGCATCTGCATTTTGATTCTGTTTCGATAAATGCAGATGTCTATGGGCCACAGCAACCACTTACCATCAGGTGGACTGTGTGCTCGTTTGTCACTCTATCCTATAAAAAAAATCCACTCTCGAATTTTCTACATCTAGTCGGTCGGGACCGGTATTTGCTGGAACATTATAGATGTTTCGGTGGAAAATGTCTATATAAAGCCATTTAGGGCCGCGACCGGAGCAGTATTGAATCGGCGACACGAGCGAAGCTTTCGAAGCGAAATAGCGAACCAAAAAAAAAGTTAAGTGTGATTAATTATTAGTGTGATTTAAGTTTTAATTGGTGTTCAGTAATTAAAGTGTCAAATTTTGGTAATTCAATCGGCAGTTTTTACTGTCGCGAACCCTAAGCTCGTAACAATATATTATTATATACCACCCCCCTACTATAGCGTCAAATAGCAGTGAGTGCACTGCTGTGTTCCGCTTTTGAGGGTATAGAGTCTATATAATTACAGGCTGTGAGACCCTCTTGCTGCTCCGAGATGACATCGCATCTGTAGCCTTCTTATGAAGGCTGTAAGTGTCGTGGACTACAGTAGACACTTACCGTCAGGTGCAAGCACTATTAGTTTGTTTGTTACGCGTTTTATAAAAAAAAATATCGTAAAAGAAATACTCTGTGGCACATAACTCAAAATCTCATAAAATACCAGAGTAAAAATAGTGCAGTAAGCAGTCTGAGCCTCTAATATCTGAAGATCACGAAGCAAAAAAAACGCTGCTCCAGTGTAAAGTGGAACACTTCGCACGCCCTTGGAATATTATTAAAATGTAAAGTAAAGTTACAGCCTATATACGTCCCACAGCTGGGCACAGGCCTCCTCTCATTTCTGAGAGGGTTTTAGGACAAGGAATAGTCCGCCGCGCTGCCCCAATGCGTGTTGGCGAACTTCACATGTCTCCGAAATATTATTTTTCTTATTTCTCAGACATGCAGGTTTCCTCACGATGTTTTCCTTCACCGCCGAGCACGTGGCAAATCAGCACTTAAAATTGCAATTAACAATTTCGTTGGTGCCGGCGGGGATCGAACTCGGTTTGCTCGGGTATTGGTAAATTTACAGCGAGCGCTAGCCATCTGAGCTACCACGGCTCAATTATTAAAGTGTAACCCCATCATAATATTTTCCTTCTCAACAAAACACATGTTAAATATTTTTTATACAGAATATAGGTCACAAACGAACACACAGTCCACATGAAGTGGATGCTGTGGCCCATAAACATCTACATTTATTTTTCCTCGATTAAGAATCAAAATTCAGATGCGTTGTCTCCGGTTCTCTACCCTCACCATACGAAACACAACAGCATTAAGCCACTATTTGACGCTGGTATTCTGTGAGAGCGTGGTCTCTCCCCGGTCAAGCAGACCCATTTGTGCTACAAAAATAATGTACCTGCGGCATGGCTCTACCATGTACTTTCCAGGTCTAAAAATATTAGTGTTTTAAAAAACTTAAACAGCACACGTTGATAAGCTGGGTTAACTTTAGTAAGAACACTAGGTTATTGTTACAAAAGTATTATTTTGTCAAAATTGAATTATAAAATTTCCTTAAATTCAACATACACGCATATTAAGAACTTGTAAGTTCCTGATATACATGGACAACATGTAGGTCAAGCTAATAAAGTGTGTAAAATAAGGCCTGTTCTTGAAATAATACTAGTTTTTACGGAATTTATCGCGTATACGTTACGCGATAAATTCCGTAAAAACTAGTATTATTTCAATGTGTAGTGTTCTCGTAAATATAGGAAATCATTAAGGCCTGTTCTTTTTCTTCATAATCACTTATTTTTCGATGAAAAGAAATATAACTTCATTTTTCATCATAAGAAATTAAAATTTTGTTCATCACATGTCAACAACCTACTACCGTTTCAAAGCCTATCCCCTTTCAGTCTTTTTTAAAATGCCAATATATCGAATCAAAAGGAATAGACCCATAGCAAATCAAAGCATGTTTCATAAATAATATAAATTACATAACAAAAAACCTAAACGTACCACCAAACCCAATAAAACCAGTACAAGCAGCACCTGTGTCAATTCAATTGGTTATTGTCTAACATTATATACACTGACTGACTTTGTTGACTGACTGATGTTGAACTAAAAAAAATGCATAAACATGAAGAATGCTCCATTTCAATAAAATTATTTCTTGCTCTTGATGACATATAGAGGCTACATGATTTTTACCAATATTAAGAAGGATTTGCTTACCTACTTACTTAGCTATAAATATAAATGTTGGGTTGAGAATTTTACCTTACCTTTTCACACGTCTTCCTGTTTACTGCAATATATTTAAAGTCATCAGTGTGATTGGATCTTGTATCTATATACTAGCACACTGGCCACACCCACTAATAGACTTAACAAAAACGAACCCCAAACGAACATCTGCAAATAGGTAAAAAAAAAATTTTGTTTATTTATTATACAGGGTTATTTTGCAAGCTATGCCTAAATTTGCAGAGGAGGTTCAGAATAAATCAGTCAGGAAAAATAAATAAAAACAAAATCTCGAACATTCTGTCCTTTTAAATTCAGAATGCTTTGAAATGCATTTTATCTGCTTATCATCCTAAATATCCAACGCCTACTACTTTACTAACCACGCCCACATTTGTAAGGGTCGCTCGGTTACAAATTTAGGCACCTTGTCAGGCGTCTTCCCGCGCCCTTCTCTTCAGTCAACCGTTATACCCATGGAGGTTAGAGAACAGGAGAACGATCGCCGTAGAAAATAGTGTCTCAGAAATATGGACACCATAAGTGAGGCGCTGCGATCGCTAAGTTCGCTCAATAAAAGTCATTTTCAGTCTATTTTTCCGATCAGATGCTAAACCACTTGCACATCCACGTACAATAAAATATTTCTCCATTTATTAATGTTTTTTTGTCAAAAATTACAAAATTACGGAGCATGAAAATTTTCTCACCAATGCCGCGGAGAAAATTTGTACATTATTCAACTAACTTCATCTACTTGTACTCATAAACAGCTAACTTCGCAGTCACTACTCACCGACGTCAGCGCCGCTATAAGTTCTAAAATTTTCAAGGACGGGTGGGCTATGCTTTAGTATGTAGCGATCATTCTCCTGTTCTTTAACCTCCATGTTTATACCGCTAGGTACCTAAGTCCGCCCGGCCGACCGACAGCTGGCAGTGTTGACCGTGACCTCATTACCCTTTAGACTTTTATTTATTTATTTTATCTTCATTATACACCTTATATACTAAGGGATATAAAGGGCGGACTTAATGCCTTATGGCATTCTCTGCCAGTCAACCCTGGATGATTTGAGAAACTGTGGCAGGTGTAATCAATCACTTCATAAATAAATAATAATGATATAAAACAAAATAAAATGCAAATGAATAGAATAGATATATAGTTAGTAAAATATACATACTTATTAATATATAATATAGGATAAATAATAAATATATAAACGGGTACTTCTATACAAAACTATAAGTAAATAAAATATTATGAGACAAAAATAAAATAACACAATACATATTAAAATACATTATACAAAATATTACTTATAAAGTGAAAGAGAAAAAAACACAAAAACAATAGTCGGATAGTCAGGTGGTATTATTCTTACGACAGAATTCTCGAACTAGTCTTTTAAAATAATTCTTGTTATTATTTTTCTTGATATAAACAGACAAGGCATTCCAGAGCAGTATAGACTGCACAGTAAAAGAGGTATTATAGAAACCACTCCTATGTGGTGGAATACCAATTTTAAGACAATTTTGGGAACGGGGAACTCTATCGTTAATGGAATACAAATATTGAAAGTTATCCTTAAGATAAGAAGGAGAATTGGGGTCATTTAAAATTGAATGTAGTACTTGCAAAGTTCGGAAGCTACGCCTTTGACGAATAGATAGCCATTTAAGCTTAGATCGGTACTGGGAAATATGGTCATACTTACGTAAGCCGAAAATGAATCTAATGCAATTGTTGAGAAGGCGCTCCAACTTATCGAGAAGATATTGAGATAGATCTGGGTAACACACATCCGCATAATCAATAATCAATAATGGGTAATATCAAAGTCTGGATTACTTTTATCTGTGTCCAAAGTTATGAAGTCCGCCGCAGCAAAATTATTGCATACACGGAAGTTCATTTGGGAGACACTTTGAGAAATAACCCTACGTAATTTCATATGATTATTAAAAAAATATTTGATAAATATGTCTTTTAATTATTTCTTTTTTTCTACACAGAACAATTATTCAGCAAAATAATCATCTAAATAAAGAGCCATATGGCTTAGGGGCTAAGCGATAACCGAAAATTTCACAAATCGCGAGCAATCTTTAAGCGACAGTAGCCTAATGGAGGGGCGCGTACCGCGAACTCAAAAAGGTCGTGTGTTCGAATCCACCGTTCGACTACTGGCGTGAACCACTCGTAACACAAGCAATTTAAGCTTACCACGAATGGTTAAGGGGACTATTAGTAATATTTATAGCATTGTTAATATTCTTTTTTAAAAAAGAAAAAAAAATCTGATTTTGATCTTGGCCGGCACCAAAAATTTTAAGTATTCATTTACAATATACACACACTCACTCACATACAAACACGCGCGCGCGCGCATTCAGGCTTATGTTGCTTAAGTTGCTTTGGCTGATTTATAAATGTAAATAAATAAGTATATTAAGTCATTTTTGTTAGACCACATATATTATTGTTACTTATATATTTTTATTTTGTTTCGTAATTATTATTTATTAAGTTTTCTTGTAAGAAATGACCTATTTTAAGGAAGAGCAGTGTCCCCTGGCACAGGCTGATTCAAGCTTAAAAGGAGACACTGGTCACATATATTCTAAGTACTTAAACTGTTACAGCAAATAAAACATTATTATTATTATGGGGTATCTATATAGTTTTCTCATCTGGTTGGGTGCTATAAATATATAATTATAAATGAAAATGACAAGACAAATATACATAAATATCAATAACATAAAATAAATATAAAAGTACATAAATAAATAAAAGCCCAACCAGATGGAGGCCCTCGGCAGGGGAGACCAAACGGCCGAGGGTTAGGGGGAAAGGGAAAGAAACCGGCGGACGATGCGGGCGGTATCGAGGAGCACCGCCTTCTGCATTTGAACCTGGAGCGGTCCGCCACGTAGTCCCAGCCGCCTCAGATGACCCGAGAGGCTGACTGGGATTATTATTATTATTATTATTTACAATGTTTGCGGCGGGCTCATGGCTACATCATAATCACTACAGCTCATTACAAGTCCACTGTATCCATCAACTTCCTACATTTCACAGAATACCAGCATAAAATAGTAGCTTAATGCTGTTGTGTCTCGTATGGTAAGTGTAGAGAAATAGAGACCCATTTTATTGGAGTCGAGGCATTCCATCTTAGTCCTCAAGGGTGACAACGCATCTGCATTTTGATTCTTAATCGAGGTTAAATGTATATATCTATGGGCCACAGCATCCACTTACCATCAGATGGATTATATGTTCCTTTGTCACCCTTATCCTACTCCATCTAGAGCGGGCCGCCCTACTCTCCGCTTTTCGTTACGAGGCTGTCACCCGAGAACCTCCCACCAAATGGATGTATGAGCTATGCCACTACTGAGCCATTGCTACTTCAGCTTACTGATCCGATGGGCTATGTCGGTCACTCTGGTTCTACTGCGAATATTCCCATTTATGAGTTTATCATGCAGAGAAACTCTGAGCACAACACTCTCTATAGCTCGCTGTGACCGAGGTTCCTCAGACGGGCAGCAGTGAAGGACCACATGCTACAAAACCTCTCAGAAATGAGAGGAGGCTTGTGGACATGTAACATAGTCTGTTACTTTTATACTTTCAGGTTCCATTCAAAAGGAGCAATTAAACCATTTTATTCTTTGCGTGTCATGGTGTTGAAACCATTACGCTTACGCTAGATGTATAATATTTAGAGCAGCAACAGGCAGCAACATCAAAGGTGCAAGATGTCTGGTACAGCAGCCATCAATAAAAATGTAACAATAAAGGCTTAATTTTTCATACAATGCGAGTAGCCCATGTTCAATAGTGAACTTTTATTGACTAATGAAAAAGAAGCTAAACCTATGACCATTTTCCCTGAAAAGTATAAATTTTATATAATTTCAAAACTATTTAAAATTTAGAACTGCAAAGATGCATAAGAATATAACAGACAGATATAAATTTATTATATATTTTGAAAATGGACCACATTAGGAGTACCCTTAACCGACGAGCGTGTATGCGTAGATATATGGATGTAAAGGAGGCGAGAGAGGTATGTTAGGATCGTGCCAAATGGAAGTCTGTAGTGTCTGCCTACCCCTCTGGATGACAGGCGTGAGTGTTAATATATAAATCTAAATTTATACTCTTAACATTATTATTGATTATTTCATTACGGACTAACAAAAAGTTGGTCTTAAAGGGGACATTTTGCCATTTGCCATATTTGGCAGACGAGTTTGCAACAGCTGTATTTTATTATGTAACGTTGTTATTAGAAAGATGTTGCTGTCCAACACCATAACAGAATCCATCAACCCATAATGGCGATGATATTTTTTTATAGAATACGGGTGACAAACGAGCACAGTCCATCTGATGCTAAGTGGATACTGTGGCCCATAGACATCCACATTTATCCTAGATTAAGAATCAAAATGCAGATGCCTTGTCACACCTGAGGATTAAGATGGAATGACTTGTTAATAGAATCAAGCGTTACTGTGCGGATTTCTATTATTCTAAAGATATAAAGACTTACTTGCTTTTTATTTTATTTTATCGAGCAGATGATTGCAAAGTAAGTCTAAATTTTTTAATATCTTTAGGAATTATCTTGTTTCCAGTAGAAAATGGTCTCCGGATCTCTACACTCACCATACGAAACACAACAGTATTAAGCTGCTATTATAAGCTGGTATTCTGAGAGCATGATTCCTCCCCGGTCGAGCCAACCTCTTCGTGCTATAGCTGTACTACATATTACAACCGTAATATAGCTGCAGCATGGCTCTACCACGTATAAACCGCACGATATACCGCGGAGATGAATTATAGAAATGCCGGAAAGATCTCGTTTTACCCGTGGTAAATGGTCATATAACTGGTTCATTTATGTACCCAATCTAAGATACCTAGGACTGTGACAGAAAATAGCGTCAAACGTGCTAGGGCCAACAATGTACTATTTATTGCCTTGTTTGTTAACAGGGCCGTTTTAGACCGGCCTCTGCCCTAGAGCGGCCAAGTTTGTGAGCCTTCAAAAAGTAAACTAAACTGAACCCTGAGCTGTTGAAACACATGTCTACATAATATCAAATCAAAAAACATTCTTTGTTTCTTGCATGCAGCCCACAGGCCCTGGAGATTTTTCCCATAATATTCTCTTAAAATAAAGTCAGAACTGCTTAATGATGATCAAAGTTATACTACCTTTCTCAATAAGCAATATTCTTACATTATTTATTTATTCATTCATCACACTATATCAAAAGTCAACCTCCATACATAGGCAGGCCTTACCTGTAGAATGAATCATAGGGGGATATTTGCCATGATTGCCATGCTTGCCAGGCGGGTTGTCAACTGCATGTAATTTTTTATTTTTACCTGTTATCAAGAAGATGCTACTGCCCATCTACAGTTTCAGTTTCATTTTCCATAATCATCTCTTACGACATCCACAGGATAATATTATGGTGGATTTTTAAATATGTATTTAATATTTGATTGAAAAAGGGAACAAAGATTAGAGATTAAATTTACATTCATTCATTAACAATCATGTCAAAATTATTAAGTTACTCTCACTTTAGCTCTAGAAGGTTTTTTATCTGGCGATGATTCAGGCTTACGGTGGTGTACAGCGCCCAGCATGCGCTGGGCGAGACGTCTCTCAACAGATCTGTCCCTGGTGGCCTTCAGTTCACAACGCTGTAGCTCCTTACGGGCCCCGGAGTCCTCAGGTGCGGCAGCAGCTGCAGCTTTGGCTGCTTCCAAAGCCTCTGAGTTTCGACCCATCGCCGATAGAATTCGGGACTTGCGATAAAGTGCCTTTGCATTTTTAGGTTGACAAGTCAGAACTCTTGTCACAGCCTGAAAAGCATTTTTAAATAAAGTAAATATTAAGAAATAGGTTACCATACAAAGAACTTAAACAAAGATGTCATCATTATCTATACTTGGTAAAGCCACGCTGCAGCTATATTATATGTAGTTACAGCACGAATGGGTCGGCTCGATCAGGGAAGGACTACGCTTTCACAGAATGCCAGCGTAATATAGCATCTTAAAACTGCTGTCTTTCTTATAGTAAGCGTAGAGAACTGGGGACCCTTTTTAGTGGAAACGAGGCTTTCCACCCTCAGGTTCTAGGTCCTAGTCCTCCAGGGGTGACAACGCATCTGCATTTCGATTGTTAACTGAGGATAGATTTAAATGTCTATGAGCCACAATATCCATATAAATATAAATATGAAACTCGACATCAAGTAGATTGTGTGCTAATTTGGGTGACAAACTATTATTATTTTCTAAAAAAAATCTATCAGAAAATTTAAGGCTTCAAATATGTTTCCTCTTCAAGATTTACATAGACACATATGCATGAAGCATAAAGAGAATTTTAAATATCATCATAATATAACAAGCCTCAAAGCTGTTTGCCCAAATATATGTGTGGCTCTCCTTATGAAACCAAATGATACTCAATACTTGGTTACCCAATAAAACATTCATCTATTAGTGTAGGACTTGCAAAGAAAGGCATTTAATAAATACAATTTTAAGAAATTAAGAGATTTTATCACCTGTAATGCTGCATCATAAGCACCAGCCTTTAATTGAGCCGCAGCCATGTTGTTATGGACCCTAAGACGTTCCTCCAACAGGTCTTGCAAAGCATCTGAGGTAGGTGCAAAATCACCAGAGGGTGTGGGATCTGATATACCACCCTCACTTTCATCTAATACGTCAAGTGCGCGACGGTATAGCTGAATAGCTAGTTGTGACTCACCACGGCCATACCACCAGTTACCTCGAGTACGACGACGGGTACTAAAAACAGTTGATAAGTTAAATCCGTTCGTTATTTTTAGAATCGATAAATAGATAAATATAAATGTTAAATGATAAAAGATCTTAATAATGAGCAAACAGATAAACCCTAAGTTTACTAAGGAATCAAATTGTTACCAATACATTCAAATTTCTGTTTATTAGCGGTGTCAGAATATCCACCATACCATGTTATCCAATGAGCGTCGTAAAAGGCGACAGAGAGAAATAAATCAGATGGGCAGCAGCATCTTCCTAATAACTAAATATATAAATAACTGGAGTTGCCAACCAGCTTGCCAAGCATGGCAACTATGTACTTTAGTAGGTAACAGTAACATTAAAATTAAAATTCTATAAGTGAAACAGTCTGATTTGTAAATTAATAAATATGGACTACCTCAGACAAATACTAATTCAACCTAAACGTTTATAGTTCAACTACGTACCCAATTTCCATCCGTTCAGCCATAGACAAGGTTTCATGTTCAGGTTCTTCTGCCCAGTCGTGGAGCTCAAGTTTGACTTCCAGCCATGTATCTGGTCCGATTACTGGGCCATCATATTTAAGTCCATCAACTTCACCTACTAAGCCCAAGCTGTCACCAGGTTTTAGACCATAATCTCCATAACCAAAACGTGGAGCCATATAGAGAAGACAAGCTTCTCCTTTATACATAAGGGTCAATGCTAAATCTAATCCTTGAAGGACCTGAAATTGATTTAGTTTATCACTGAAAACATTTTGTATTTATGTGTAAATATAAATTTATTGACACATTTTATCATAGCTAAGTGCCATGTAAGTTAGGAAAGCTGTAATGAAGTTTTTGTTTGTTAAAAAGAAATACAAAGCCTAAAGGTGGAATTATTGTGTTGGAACATGTCGTCAGTTCCATACATTTAGTATGATTAGAATTACATTACTAAAGTACCACAGTACAGTGTAATGACGACGATCACTTGATTCCGATCAGCGACAGAACGGTAGTGAGGGTTATGATATGTTATAACTCTTCACACTAGTAGTATATTAATATGTTTCTGAGAAACTCGCACAATACTAGCGCAGTTAACTAGCCACAGAATGGAAGTTTGCATTTATTTTTTCATTGCACAAGATGTCCGACGAACCTATTGAACTCGTTCGAAAATACGAAGTGTAATCCAAAATGTAAAGACTACAAAGATCACCTATTAAAACTGCAGCATGGAAATAAATTGCTGTGTACATTCTATAATTTAAATTTTAATTAATATTTCCAAAGTCGCATGTCGCTTCGCTGTCGGTAAACTCTCGCACATTAAAGCGCTTTATCGCGATGAACTTCGCTCGTGCGGCCACACTTTAAACCGCTCACAGACATCGTGCGTAGCGGGCGTGTATATTTAAATTAGGATTTACAACGTATTTTCGACACTGACAATTTTTAGCAGTAATAAATAATTTTGAGACATTTTGAATAAATAATGCAGACGTCTAAAGCTGTCCCTGTTGCCAAAAACGTAGTAAAAAATAATCATTCGATGTCATATAATATAGAGTAACCGCAGTGTTTTATACGTGGTAGAGCCATGCTGCAGTTATATTAGTAGTATAGTTGTACACGTGGGTGTATAGTGCTCGACCGGGGAAAGACAACGCTCTCACAGAATACCAGCGTGAAATAGTAGCTTAACGCTGCTGTGTTTCGTATGGTGAGTGTAGAGACCGGAGACCCTTTTTACTGGAAACGAGGCATTCCATCTTAGTCCTCACGGGTGACAACGCATCTGCATTTTGATTCGTAATCGAGGATAGATGTAGATGTCTATGGGCCGCAGTAACTACTTACCATCAGGTGAACTATGTGCTCGTTTGTCACCCTATCCTATAAAAAAAGTGTCCATTTTGTGTTTAAACCATCGAAGCCTTCAACCTTCTCTGTAGACTGAAGGAGAAATTTTATCGCCGGATTTCTATCGCGATGTGTGTGGCCTAGGCATAAGAATAACTGCTTTTACATAATAAACATATTATGATTTGTGATTTGATTGTAAGTTATGAAACAAAAACTCAATAATGATATGAAAATTTTCATCCTTCTTAATTCTCATTTATAACAAAAAATTACTACAACTGCACAATATACAAGAAATTTCTAGATACTCATATTGTGTTTAAAAAAACTATGGTTATTTACTTACTTCATTATCACCTAAGTATGTTTTAACTTGATCCCTCTTTTCTAAAACATCTCCATTACCATTCTTAATCTTAATTTCATAACTAATCCTGCAAATATCACTTCTTTGTGGTCTTAAACCTTCTGATTCATCACCCTGTTTTATTATCTGTAAAAATATGATACAATGTTACAACTAGTATCATCCACCGTACATTCAGCCTTCGGCAAAAATCAGCCGAAGAAAAGCCTAAGGCTTGCATAAAAAACCAAAAAAAAATTTGTACTAGTATCATCCACCGTACATTCAAGCCTTCGGCAAAAATCAGCCGAAGAAAAGCCTAAGGCTTGCATAAAAAACCCAAAAAAAATTGTACTAGTATCATCCACCGTACTAGCCTTCGGCGAAAATCAGCCGAAGAAAAGCCTGGCTTGCATAAAAAACCAAATTTGTAAGAACGTTTCAGCCTTCGGCAAAATCACCGAAGAAAAGCCTAAGGCTTGCATAAAAAACCAAAAAAAAATTACTAATAGTATCATCCACCGTACATTCAGCCTTCGGCAAAAATCAGCCGAAGAAAAGCCTAAGGCTTGCATAAAAAACCAAAAAAAAATTTGTACTAGTATCATCCACCGTACATTCAGCCTTCGGCAAAAATCAGCCGAAGAAAAGCCTAAGGCTTGCATAAAAAACCAAAAAAAAAATTGTAATTACATCTGTGTGGCATCATATTTTACCATTAGGATAATTCCAAATGTCAATTTGTATACAATACAATATTTGTCTTTTTAAAATCATTATTCTTGTGTTCATTATTTCTTCATTTTTAAATTATTATTGTGTACTCCTTTAGTCTGTCTTGTGTACTTTTAGAAAAGCCCAGTAAAGAGTGTAGCTGTAGAGTGAAGTCAATTCTAAGAAAACTTATTTAAGTATTTATTTTAATAAATAAATGAGTTTTCTAAGAATTGATTATTATTGAAATTTTTGAAAGAATTGACTATTATTGAATTATTGAAATATGAAAAAAAATATATAATACCATAATAAAATAATTATTATAACGACAAAGTATGTAATTATTATTGTTTTTAAAGTATTTTTAATGTTTTACAATTTTTCAATATTATGATTTTTAATATTATCCCTGTGTCCTTTGTCAGCAAAAGAAGAAAAAATTGAGAACACCCCCTCCGCTCCTAAGCCTGCTTAAATTTTTTGACCTAAGAGGTATTTGTGAATTAAGAGGACTAGAAGCTTGCTATGAGAAATATGCATAATTGAATTTACCATACTTTATCTGACTCACCATTTATATAGTTTATACTCGTATACTGCTCCAAGATTGTCTAGATGCCTATATAACATTCCTAGCACCACTCAAAGAAAGTGTAATTAGTTGTAAACCTAACATTGAGCAGAATATCTTAATGTTACGTAAATAATAGAAAACATTTAGAAGTTCTTTCTGATCAGCTCGTAAAACACCACAGCCTCTTTTGTCACTTACCTTGTCATACTTAGCAGGCAATTTGATTTTTTGTCGGTTTGAGTATTTTAGATTGGTGTAAACAAGATGGTTAGTGCTACTGTTACATCGGCTGGTGTCTGCAACTCCACGACTAAGTGCATATTTTGCGTGTGCGCAGGAATGAATCCTATTCAAGCCACCCTGACTCCTCAAGAATCCTAACAAGTTAAAACATTATGACTAAGAGCAAATAAGGTGATTATGCAACTTTTTTTTGGAAGCCGAGGTAGAAATTGTTCTTGCATTTCCCATAGTCACCTCTTAGAACATCCACACAACTCTGCCTGCGCTTTTTTTTTTAATTTATTTTATATACACACATCAAGATACAGAAGCAGTCTTGTAGTAATTTCGTACAAAGGTTCTACTTATCCCATAATTAGCTAAAATATCTTCCAGTAGACCCATAAAAGAAATTTTTTGCAAAAAAAAAATTGCAAACTTAGTGCATACATTAGTACTACTAAAAAATAAATAATATACAAAAAGCTTTTTGGTGCAGACGGCCACCAGCCCGGAATAAGAGAAGGGTTGAATAGAAGTGACAAATGCAGCCGTAAAAGGAGTCAACGCCGAACCTTTGGCGGCGGTCAATTAACCCAACATCAAGACTCACTCAATTTTTTTCTAGTGATTTTGGAGCGGCAATTCAGTGGCCGTGAGAGACTATATCCCCTCTAAAAGACTGATGGTTCCGCCGGAGAGAGTGGGTGTATCCGGTGGACTAACACCCACTTGCGCTAGGACCTGCGCAGTTAAACGCCGTACGCGGGTATGAAGGAGTCTTGGAAGGTTGAGCCAATCGCACTGGGGTATATAGTGGCGAGAAGCACACATTTGATCCGGATTTCAAGCTAGCTTGGAAAAGGCTTATGATGAGAGTGGACAGGGATGTGTTATGGCAAACACTGAACTCATTTGGGTTGAGCGCTGGGTTGATACAGGCGTTAAAGTCTCTCTATAGGGACACTAGTGCTTGTATTAGGATCAACGGGGCCTACTCGGACTGGTTTGGCATCCACAAAGGTGGCAGACAGGGCTGTGTAACTTCCCCGTGGCTGTTCAACGTATTTATGGACAGTTGTTTGGAAAATTTTGAAAGTTGAAGAATGCGGGTTAAGAATGGGTGAGTTAACTGTCAAATGCCTTTTGTACGCCGATGATCAAGTCATATTTGCGTCGTCGGGTTGCAATTGATGGTTACATTAATGAACAGGTCATTAAAAGAAAGGGGAATAAAAGTGAACGCAAGTAAGACGAAAGTTGTGGTTTTTGATAGAGAAGAAAGTAAAATGATATGTGAAATAAGAACAGAAGGGGAGTTGCTCTAGCAAGTAGATGAGTTTTTATATTTGGGATGTGTATTCAGCAGGGATGGGAGATATGATAAGGATATAGAACGACGAGTGAACGCAGGAAATAAACTAAATGGGGCTCTACACTCTATTGTGGAAAGTCAGAATGTATCAAAAAAGGCACATATGGCAATTCACAATGATGTGTTGGTCCCTACTTTAATGTATGGTAATGAAAGTTGGGTGTGGCAGAGGAAGCACAAGAGTAGAATAAACACAGTAAAAATGCAGTTGTTAAGGAGCATGTTAGGGCTGAATCTGAGTGACAGCGTGAGAAATAGTGTAATAAGAGAAGATTTTGCAAGATAATGTTGTGACTAGGATTAAGAATGTTTGGTCATGTAAAAAGAATGAATGAGGAAAGAGTGACAAAGCAAATTTATGTTGTAGAAGTGAACGGAAAAGTCAGAAAGGGACGTCCTAAGCGAAAGTTTATCGACCAAACTAGTGATATATTGAAAACGGGCCAAATTAAGAGTACCCTTTACCGACGAGCATGTATGCGTAGTATATGGATGTGGAGGAGGCGAGAGAAGAGGGAGAGGAGTAGAAGAGGATCTTGCCAAATGGAAGCGTTTTATTATCACATGACATTACTGGATACCGCCACACTGGGGTTATGTCATATGATAAGTCAAATAAAGCTCTTCGAATTATGGAGGATTTTATCAAAAGTAGACCTATCCATATTATGGACTGAGTTAGGCATTCAACCATTGTTTGTAAGAAGAAAATATTTACCATATAAATTCTGTATAAAAAACATGTCAATAGATAATGAAGTGATTAAAATACTGAATGATCTTAGTTCTGTTATTAATAATAGATACTGGCACAATAAAAATATACCATTATGTTTACTTGCATACAACTGTAAATGATGTAATATTCACCATTCTTATCCGTTACAAATGTTTAAACTTAATATTTGGGTATCCCATATACTATTCAAGTGAATTTAGACTGTATTCAAAAGAAGAAAAACAGTCATGAAGCTGTATCTTACAACCAATGTATTAAAGGAATTAAATGAAAAATATGTTAATTGGCACCAAATTGTTACTGATGGGTCCAAGAACCGCTTAGGAGCTGCATATTGTCAACCTAAATAAAAAATTAGAGCTATGTTTAGAACAGAACTAATACTATCGACAATGACGATGGAACTCGTTGGAATATCCAAAGCTTTAAAACATATTAGCAATTTAAGTGGACAAAATTTTGTTATTTTTTTCAGATAGTGCTTTACAACACTTAGCTCGATATATCTCTGGTTATAGCAGAGGTGCACCGATAGTTTATGAGACATGAAACCAATTATATGATTACAGCAGTTGCTAAACATAAAATTGCAATGGGTTCCATCGCATATAGGTTTAAAGGGAAACAAAGAGGCTAACCTATTAGCAAAAGCTGCTTTAACGCAAGAAATCGAATTAAATATTCTATTAGTTTACACGGAAACCTTGACAAAATTCAAAAACCTTTGTTATGATAAATTTAGAGAGTATTTCAATGAAAGAAGCAGGGGTCTTTCTTTGCATCCTACCCTTGGGGGCGGGTTTGCTTCTCGCCGGACGTTCCCAACGTTGTTGCTGATTCTGTAGCTGATGTGGTACTTCAGGGTATGGAACTTTTTATTTCTTCCTCTCTGGTGCCCATCGGAGGCAAATCTCAGCCATGATTTGGTCGCTCCTGTTATATAGCTCATGCTATAAGCAGGAGTGCTACCAAGCCTGGGCAGACGCATCAACGTCCCGGGATGTAAACACCAGCGCTCTAAAAAAGAAGTATAATTCCGTATCTAGGTCCTTCAAAAGAGTCATTGCCAAGGCAAAGTCAGAGCACATAGGCAGAATTGGCGAGAAACTAGTTCGCCTTCCTTCTGGAACCCCTGCATTCTGGTCTCTCACCAAGGCTGTCCAGGAGAAATTCTGTCAGCCATCTCTTCCGTCTCTGCACAGGGAAGACGACTCACTGGCCTATACCCCAAAGGAGAAAGCCGATCTGCTAGGCTCTTTCTTTGCGTCCAACTCGACTCTAGATGACGGGGGGAGTACGCCGCCGACCATCCCGTGGTGTGAGTGCTCCATGCCGGAAGTGCAGTTCACACAGTGCTCATTTCGCAAAACACTCCTCTCCCTGGATATCCACAAGTCGAGTGGGCCTGACGGAATCCCCCCAATTGTGCCGAGAACGTGTCCTCCGGTTTTAACACGTCTTTTCCGGTACTCCTACTCCCTAGGCGTAGTCCCAAAATCAAGGAAGACGGCTTTCGTCCACCCGATCCCTAAAAAAGGCAACCACTCAGACCCGTTCAACTACTGGCCTATCGCCATCACCTCCTTGTTCTCCAAAACAATGGAGTCCATTGTAAACTACCAGCTCATGAAGTACCTTGAGGATCACCAGCTGATTAGTGATCAACAATACGGTTTTCGTCGTGGTCGATCAGCTGGTGATCTTCTGGTCTACCTAACTCATAGATGGGCGGAGGCAGTAGAGTCCAAGGGGGAGGCATTGACCGTTATTTTGGACATTGCGAAGACCGGGTTTGGCACAAAGCGCTTCTTTCGAAGCTCCCTTTCTATGGGCTTCCCGAGAAATTGTTAAATTGGATCACCAGCTTTCTTGCAGATCGGAGCATCAAGGACATTGTAGACTGTGCAAGCTCCGATTACAAGCCTATCAATGCTGGTGTTCCACAAGGCTGAATGCTATCGCCAATGCTCTTTCTTCTGCATATCAATGATATGTTGCAAACCCGTAACAATCATTGCTATGCAGATGACAGCACTGGTGATGCTCTGTACACCGGCCGTACCAATATTTCTCGGGAAAACGTCTCCGAGTACCAGGACAAACTTGTGTCTGAAGTCGAGTCTTTGCTGAACAAAGTCTCGGATTGGGGGCGACGAAATCTAGTCCAGTTTAACCCTCAGAAGACACAAGTTTACGCGTTAACCGCTAAAAAGAACCCCTTTGTCGTATCTCTTCAGTTTCAAGGCACTCCCCTTGTTGCCTCAGCCAGTATCGGAATCCTCGGCGTCGACATATCGAGTGACGTACAGTTTTGTGGTCACTTGGAAGAGAAGGCCAAATTGGCCTCAAAAAAGCTTGGCGTGCTCAGCAGAGAGGGACAGTATTTCATGCCTGCACACCGCCTGCAACTTTACAAGGCGCAGGTTCGGCCGTACATGGGATACTGTTACCATCTCTGGGCTGGGGCTCCCCAGTGCCAGCTCCTTCCACTTGACGGCATCCAGCGCAGAGCGTCTGGAATCGCCGACGACCGAGGGCTTACCGATCGGCTCGATTCACTGGCGCTGCGAAGAGATGTTGCATCTCTTTGCATTTTCTTTTGCATGTACCACGGGGAGTGCTCTGAGGAATTGTTCGGATTAATCCCAGCCGCCAAATTTCGTGAACGCACTACGCGGCAAACCTCTCGATATCATCCACACCATTTGGATGCTTGGTGATCCACCACTGCACATTTCACAAGGAATTTTCTTCCTCGTACGAGCTATAAATAATAATAGGAATAGTTTACCACTGGCGATTTTTCGGGACCGATGACCTGGGGACCTTCAAGAAAAGAGCTTACTCCTTTCTAAAGGGCCGGCAACGCACCTACAATTCCCCCGGTGTTGCGGTTGATCATGGGCGGCGGTAGTCACTTAACATCAGGTGAGCTGCATGCCCGTTTGGGGGCAAAAATTCTATTATACCATAGAATATATATAGAAGAGAGAATAGAATATATTCTATTCTTCTATAAAAAAAGGGAAAAAGGAATATGGTATAAAACAATTCAAAGTCAGCCTCTTTGGATACTGTGATATAATAATATTGAAATAAAAATATGTGTGGCACTCGGTGACTGCCGCGGTAAAGCTATTGCATAGCATTTTTTATCAACTTATGCAATTATAATTATTTATTTATTTTATTTATGCAGTTAAGTCTTTGATATTAAATCAAGTTACACTTTTTGAGAGTGGTGACCGATAAGAAAACAATTTTTTTTCTCTTATTGAATAAATGAGAAGTTAATATTGTTTAAAATATTTTTAATATCTTACAATACATGTAGGTTATGCAGGAATTTTTATCATTCAGTTAGCAGCTAGTGTACACGCATACTTCTAGTCGCACGCACACAAACACCGTGCCGAAGTCTGCCGAGTGCCGAAGTCTGCCGAACTGAAACGACGTTAGACGATGCACGGCTTTCAACGCCACACCTCCGTGCTCGTCGGAGTGGGGAGCGTGAGGTTTTTTCGTTACGGAATTTCTGGATTCGTTCCCCGCGCTCAAGGCCCGCGATAGAAGCTATGCAATAGCTTAAAAATAGAAATCATGTAATTGTTACTACCCCAATAAAAAATTGTATTTTTGATGAAGAACTAGATTAGCCCAATTGTGATATTTGTCACATTATAGGGAAAGGGATAATCTGGTGCAAAAATTTTATATTAATTTGTGTGAAACAGGTTGATTTTTGAGTACACTGGCGACGCCACACACATGGCTGTAGCAAAATCATTAATTTCTATATTCTTACCACATTCATTTCCCCTTTTTTAAATACTTCTTAGTATTTGTGTAACAGGAAAAAGGTAAGTTATGACAAGGCTGACATATCTTTTTAGGATAAAAGCCTTTTTAAATAAAGATAATTTTTAGATAATTTAAAAAAATACAGGTCCTTCATAAACAAACTTTGTCAAAAAGGAGCTAGAGGAGCAGCTAAACTAATTATAGAATGTCATGTGTCGATATTGACTTTATGCTCTGACCATAGATATGGAATCTGTTTCATATTGCAATAAAATACCTTAATAGGCTAAAGTTTCCGCCTGTGGGTTTTGAGGGGACAAACCCTATAACACATTAGTCGCTCCTAGAGGAACAGGTAACAGCTGTTAGTTACTAAAGGCATGATGGATAGCTACCATGAACCATGTCCACAAATCACTCCACCAAGGCATGCTAAGTAAATGGTATGCCAACCGTAGTGGGGTAAAGAACTAGATAAAAAACGTAAGAAGATAAGAAAAGCCCTAAATAGGGCATGAATACCTTAATCAATGAAGACTATACAAAAAAGCTAAGTCTGAGTACAAAAAATGTATCAGGTATCGACGCTCCACTGGGTGACGTAAATTCTGTGATAACATAGAAACCTGTGAACAAGTGAATCGGATAAGGAAAATCCTAGCTAACAAAACACATCAGGATCAATCTTTCTAAAGAATGGAAGCTAGCTAGCAAAGCTAGATGGAAGCTACTCAACATTGCCGGATGAAACCCAACGCATCCTAATTGAAACCCACTTTCCAGGTTGCTGCGTAACTCAGGGACTGGAATTTAGTACAGAGTATCAACAATGGATAAAATCCATTGGGCCATTCAGTTCCTCGTATAAGGCGGCAGGAACTGATGGCATAGGTATAACCGACACTCATACAACGGGGGGAGGGGGTTAAGCCCTAATAGACAGACTTGTTGCTATAATAGGCATGTCTGGCTCTTAAATATGTTCCTAGGGGATGGAGGGAAGTGAAAGTTACATTCATACCCACCTTGCTGGCAACGCACCTGCAATTCCCCTGGTGTTGCAGATGTTCATGGGTGGCGGTAGTCAATTAACATCAGGTGAACTGTATGCTCATTTGCCCCCTCTTCTATAAAAAAAAAAACAAAGTAATATGTCTAAGCTCCTTCATAGACGTAGAAGGTGCTTTTGACAGAACAAACTTCTTTAGCCTAAAAGGTGCACTAAGTAGACATAAAGTTGAACCGGCTCTGATTGACTGGTTAGTTAAACATGCTCAGTACATGAACAATAAAGATTGCTAGTGAATCTTCAACAATTCAGATCAAGAAAGGCTGCCCGCTGGGTGGGGTTCTTTCACCTCTCCTGTGGAATATGGTCATTAATGGACTTATTAGCAAATTAAATGCCAATCATTTCTACACAGTAGGTTATGCAGATGACCTGACAATACTGGTTCCTGGAAATACAGCAAGCACGGTGTGCGACCTGACCCAAACGGCTCTTCATATAGTAGAGAGATAAGGAATATGACTTAACCGTTAAACCAAATAAAACGGCCCTCCAGTAATGTACACACAAAAAAAATGCTGAATAACTATCATCTCCCATTCAGGCAATGCAAAAACATGATTGGCAAACGATGGGGTCTGACGCCAAAAATTATACAGTGGCTGTACAAAACTGTAATTCAGCCCATGATCACATATAGCACTCTAGTATAGTGGACCAAAACTAATGAAGCCACCACTATAAAAAAGCTTCAGCGTTACCAAAGATTCGCATGTATGACTGCCACAGGTTGAGTTTTTTTTTATTTGTTGATTTGGGAAGATTTCATGGCTCAAATAATTGCATTATTCTTGCCCACACGCAAAATACGCCCTTAGACGTGGAGTTACAGAAAACAACCCATTGTTCATCTTATTTTATCTTAGAACATTCACAGGACGAAATGGGGTGATAAGATTATTTTACACCGCCACCACATGGCATTTAATAATGAAATAATGACATCATTTTAGCACATAAAATAATAGTACAAATATGCATACAACATGTGCTAGAAGAGAATATTTTAGCACTATTAAACCAAAACTTCAACTTAAAACTGATTTCTGGTCAGACACTAGTTAGGACATTATGTTTCATAGGTATTAAGATATAAGTTTGTTTGTTTTTTCACCTTTTTGAGCAGTGCTCCTGATCCCAAAACATCTTGCCACTCATCTTTTGGCAACTCAACGGACTTTTCTTTTTCCGCAGCGGCCGCTTCCGCCAGCTTAGCTTCTTCTATTTCGTGAGCTGCAGCCGAAGCTAGGTCTTCAAAAGAACTACTCTCCGACTTATCAACCATAGCTTTCTCTCCTTCACTCATCTAAAACACAGTCTCGTGATTTGCGTAAATAAACTATACGACGTAATGCGATGGCGATTTATAGTTGTGAAACAGCAATATCATAATATACCAATAGCAAAATACACACGCACCTTGCCTATTTAAATCGCAATTAAATATAATACTTTATAGTTTTATTTTACTCCAATTAATTTTATCGAATATTTACATTACAATTAGCAAAGCAAAATACGTGTACAAAAAATAAAGAATGACACTCAAGTTTGCGAAATATGAATGGATTGATTTTTTTGATTGATTATGATTGACAGTTGACGAATTCGATTCGATTGAACTAGAGAATGAAATTAGATTTTTTTCTTTATTCTTGGATTCGTATTATTGTACTTTTGCCAGTGTCAAGTATATGAAATAATTTCAAAAAAGTTTTGAAACAAATTATTATAAATGATAATTATTATCATTTATAATAATTTGTTTCAAAACTTCTTTACATTATGTTGATGCGTGACGCATTGTGAAGTTTTTGGGAGATTAAACGGGAGCTTCAGTCAGCAGATAGTCGATGACGATAATGTCTCAAGGCGCCTAAGCAGACACCATAAACAGTTTCATCTAAAAGGCAAGTACGAGCAAGCGCCTGATCAAAGTACGTTACGGCACAGAATAAATAATAATCCAAGAACAGAAGGATCACTCTCTGATAGCAAACTTGCGAGTTTAAACCTAGTTACAACGTCGCTAATGTTTATAATTTGCACGCCTGAAAAGCGACCTTTGTGAAATTAGCATACCGACCGTGTGCCACATAAATTATTTCAAATAAAAAAATTAAATCAAAATGCACCTTAACTCCGCGTGTGGCATCTGTTTCACTTAGCTCGTTACGCGCCTTTCTTAAGGCCGCTCCTACTGTAGGGTTTTGTGTGAAAACAAATTGAATCCTTTGATATTATATAGTTGGTAGTAGAATACACAGATGTGTTATGCAATGTATGCAATGAACTAGTAATTTGCTGATAATAAGAACATTAGTGTTCATTGTGAGGTAGGCTAATATGCAACATATAGAACAATTAAAATTATAACAACGTGAACGTCTTTGAAACTCAAATAATTTACCTACTTACCATTTTCTGTTTCACATTTTATTGCTTTTTACAAACATGCAACACGCTACGTTATTAATGAAAGAGTAGCAATGGGAAGTGCAACTATTTTCAATCTCTTTCTGTTAATCGACCAAGTGTACAAAATTTAAAAAAAAAAATTGTACAAAAAGTTGAAATGTCTGGCCACCACCAGCTCAACTCCCCTTCTGGGCAGCTGCTTTAGGGCCACGGTGGTAATGCCGTTGCATCCCGGTGCTTTGCGGTTAGGTAGGCGCATGATGGTACGCCTTACCTCCGCTGGCGAGATAAAATCCTTGCCTCGCAATGGTGGTGCCGGGTGCGACAGGTATTCCTGTACACGGTTTTCTACACTCTTGGTGTACTCCGCGTACCCCTCTGCAATGGGATTTGGTGTAAATTGTATTTGGAAGTGCTGTGCCATCATTTCCGCCCTCTGCTGGGCGTCATAGATTCTTTTTCCCGTGTTGTCCACTGGTGGGCAAATAGGAGGTGGTGTTCTAGTGAGCTGCCGGTTGAGGAGGTGCAAGGAGGCGGGTGTCTCCCAGGCTTCGTCGACTCGCCTCTCCCGTGTGCGCTCTGATCGCCACCGACAACTCTTCTGTTATTCTGTTGAGTTGTGTTTTGATTTTTGGGCACCGTGTTTGTGCCCACAGCTTTCTCAACTTCCGCTTTTTGGTGAGTTGAAGTTTTAGTTTGTGAGGGAGTTCCTCCCCCCCGGCGCCCCGTGGAGACAGGGTGTGAGGAGAGTTCCAGTTGTTGATTGAGTGTGGTGTGCAGAAGCAATGCCGCTGTCTCCACACATCTTCTAGGGTGGTCATGGAGGCACCGAGTCAGAAGTCCTCCAGTGCTTTGCGGAAGCGTGTCCATTTCGGCCGCATTTTCGGATCTTTGGGCACTACGGCGTCCGCATCGGTGTCTACAACACGGGGGAGGTGCTGCGTGTCCAGATCTTACAGCACCTCTAGCCGTATTCTGAACGGCACTTGATGGCACAACACAATGTCCACGACATCGGGTTGATGAGTGGATTTGGAGGGGACGTGGGTGGGCTCATCTGGACCCAGTACCTCATATCCCCACTCTTCAGCGTGTTCGAAGAGTTTCTTACCAGGAGGTGTGATTATCGCGGAGCCCCAAGCAGGATGTTTTGCATTGAGGTCTCCGGCGATAATTGCAGGTGTTGTTGCATTAAATATAGTACTTAAATCCTGGGGGGCTAACGAGGTACCGGGAGGTCTGTAGGCGGCGAAGAACCTCATATCCGTGGTTCCCACCCTCATCCTTATACCCTCATGGATATGAAATCGTGTATGGTGTCAACTTCCTCGTGCATGACGTCCCTCCTCACAAGGGCCACAGTAGCTCTGTACGCAACACCTTCTGGGGAGATCTCGTCGTGACGATACACGAAGAAGTTGGGAGCTTCAGTTTTGCAGAGGGATGCAGTTTAGTTTCTCCCAGCAGCACAACCTGGCCTTTGTACTGCTGGAACAGCGTGCTCAGTTCGGCGACCATCTCTGTGATGCCGCCAGAGTTCCAATATACTATTTTAGTTACCTTGCCCTCTGCTGATGTTCGACAGTTGAGCTAAGGCAGTGAGAATTGCCGCTAGTGGGTTGGTACCTGTGGCCATTGCTGTTAAGACCTCTCCCAGGATTTTGATAACCACTCCCACCAGCTGTGCGAGGGCCTCTTCTAAGGTGGATGGTATTACGTTTTGTGTTTGTTGTTGGTGTCCGGTCTCTATGGTCCGTCTTTGGGATGGCTCTCGGGGTTGGCGGTTAGTTGTTTGAACACTCTGGATGGGAGCAGGGAAGGGCGCTTGGCGCGGCTGCTGTGGCCGCTGCTGCGTGGTAGCAATAGGGGGAGGAAGTGGAGTAGACGTGCCTACTACTGCATCCAGTGCGGCTGCCTTCTTCTTCTTCCTCCCTTTCCTCTTTTTCTTCGGACGCTCTGTGCGCTCGATGGGGTTGTTTGCCGGTACTGTCAGGGTCACCCCGGTTACGGCGACCGTTGGCGCCGGTGCGGGTGTGGGCAGTGATTGTAGCTGCGGCGGTTGTTGGGTATGCATTTGCGGTTGTGGTGGTATAGTTTGGCGTTGTGGTGCCCGTGCTGCTTGCATAGGCATTGGAGGCCGTAGGACTATGCCCCTCTTGCGCGAAATACGCTCCAGCACAGGGCACCGCCTGTCGTTTGCCGCGTGAGCCTTCGCGCATTCTGATGCGGCGTGATCTCCCGCGCAGCGGAAGCATTTTATTGGTCTGTAGCAGTTATAGGATGCATGCCCGAACCCCTGGCATCTATGGTATTGGGGAAGGCCGGCTTTACCTTGCCAACCCTCTATTGAGATGCCGGGCATGTAGAGCAGCTCATCTATTGCGTATAGGCGTTTTTGTTCTTCTGGAGGGAGGTGACTAATTTTTACATGAAAGAGACAGCCTGGCCTCTTTTGGGGGAGGGGCGATCGAGCGCACAAAGGTCACTGGAAAGCCCTTTGCAATAAGAGCCTCCATTATGTCTTGTGGGTCTGTATCAGCGGGGAGCCCTCTAAGCCCCACCTTCGTGGGTTGTTCCTCTTGAGGAGCGTAGCAATACCACTCGAAGGGGGTGTCCTCTTTGCTACGCTCCACAAAGTATTTCTGTGTGGTGCGGTTATTCTTTTTCTGTTTGCGGCCAGAACCTGACTCCCTTACCAAATGGGCGGGCGTTCGGGGCATGGCCGAGCAGTTGGTGGAGGATTTTAAAGTGCCTCGCCCAGTTTGGGAAGCAATTCTACTATTATGGGCGTTAGTTTGTGTTGCTGCTGCGGGCTGCTGTGGCCTCGGAGCAGGTGCTGGTGTCGGCGAAGGTGGGGCTGTTGTAGGGACGGCAGCTATCCGTGTATAGCTGTCCTGCGCCGAGGATGGTCCAGGTGTGGGTTCAAATGCCACTTCGTCTTGCATTGGGGCAAGAGTGGCATATGAAGAACTATCCGTCGGTTTTCCCCCCTCTGGATCTTGCTCCCCGAAGTCCTGCATCTCCATTTGCACGCCTATCGGGGCGGTAGTTGGGGAAGGCGTGTCTGGTGGCGAGTTATGTCTCGCCACCGGCTGTTTTTGTGGTGGAGTCGGTGTGTTAGTAGTGGTGGTTGCAGAGGATGAAGACGAGGCCTGTCACGCTCACCCGGGCGCCTGTCTGGTGGTTTACGGCGATTCGGGGGTTGTTCCCCTTTGTCCGACATAATGTGGGTAGTTTTATATCACTCACGGTATAAAAACGGGTAGTTATACAAATTTAAAAATGGGTAGCTAGGAATAAATTTTTTAAAAGCGGGTAGGAATAAAAACTTTGCTAGGAACGTTGAGCTCACTCCGTGAGGCGTTTAGGCGTCGCTGGCATTCTCCGAGACGGATTGAAAGGTAAGTGAGCACAAAGAATACAACCTAGTTATGGTTACAGCAGCACCACCCGTAATACGTAAAAAGTGTCCATCAGCATAAATACATAAACGCTGAGTATGTAGTAATTTAAGTAGACTGTAAGCATAGGATTAAGAATTGTAAAAGACAATGGTCAGAATAAATTCACATCCCACTCTGTAAACACGTAGTTTTAATTAGTTTTTAAAAAGCTCTCGGCAGCTCCCGCAACTTGACTGCGGCTGCGCCAGTAGGATCACCGGAAAAGCTGTGCCACCGTTCGTGAAATTCGCGTATACAATTTTACCCATTTTCGCGCATCGGCGGGCGATTCATACAGCGTGGTGATCCAGCGAACCAAAACGAATTCGTCGAGAATAAGGAGCCGTGAAGCTGATGATGGGCACTGCGGGCTGGTGAGTACGACTCTTCACCTCCTTCATATCCCTTAGTAAACTTGGAATTAGACATTTTCCATTTTGACTGTTATTTGGGTTTCAAATACTGATCTTACGTAAATTTTAAAAAGTATTATGTGCAATAAATAACTATTAAAATAAAATAACTATTAAATAATAAAAATAAAAATAATATTAAATTAATTGTAATACGTACATAATATAAAGTCCCAAGATTACTCAATGAAGTTATAGAGTAATATTAAGTATATTAAGTATTATACATTATATTAAGTTCTTATTGTGTCTACATGTGTTTGTTAATTAAAGATTACTCGACACGTAAACGTGTACATAATAGATTAGTACTTATACTCGAATTTTCCTTACAACATTTGTGCAACTAGTAGAGTTATAATAAATATTTTATTTTATTTCTTATTTTTGTGTAGAACCAGTGAATAAATTACTAAAAATGTCGGAAATTAAACTTATCCCTAATGAATTAACTAAAATAATACCAACATTTGGCGGCGATAAACGCCATTTAAATTTATTTTTGCGTAAATGTGAATATATAATAAGTAACTTTAAATCATCCGATGTGCAAAATGAATACATGATGCAAATCATTCGTCTTACGGGCGAAGCTGCGTCGCTTATCAGTGAACGGGAAGATATAAAGACGTAGGCGGAATTCAAGGAATTGTTTTTAACTCACTTCACGTAGCGAAGAATGTTTAGCCATTGAATTAGAAACTTTAAAGAAAAACCAAAATGAAAATTATATAGATTTTTGTGGTCGTATACAATCCGTTAAATCAGTGCTATTGTCGAAGGTTAATCAAATTGGTGATAAAAACTTAAAAATAAGTAAAACTGTTATTTATAATAACACCGCTCTGCAGGTTTTCATATATAATTTACCCAAAAATATGGTGCGCATTGTTAGGTTGAAAACACCGAGTACACTAGAAGAAGCACTAAGTATAGTTCTAGAAGAAGTAAAGTTCTATGACCAATATCAGATGCGTAGTAAAATGTTACAGTCTAGCCATACGTCTAAGCCACAGTCTAGTAATATACCAGTGCAACAACCATCGTTTAAGTTCGCAATGCCAACACAACAATGGCTTTAGACCAATGTTAGCACCAAACCAACCCCCTAGGCAGAATTTCGGAACACCACCTCAATTTAAGTTTAGCATTCCCCAAAGTAGATAAATGAAGATTCCGTTACCACAAAATAAGCCTCAACCGCAAATGAGTTCCCCTAAGCAATATCACCCACCTCAGTTTGAATACCGACCTAATTTTGGATACCAACCAAACTTTGCATTTAGACCCCAGGGCTATAGCCCCATGCAACCAATGTTAACCACAACAGTTTGGTAATTCTCAGCGTTTTAACTATCCTAGTAATAATAATGTGCATAATATTCATTCGGCCTCGCTCGCTCATGTCGATCGGACGTTTGTTTGCGGCGAATAATTTTGTGTCTAACAGCATTATGTCAAAGTGTGAAAAATGCTACAAAAATAGTACAAAGGCTCGTCCTGGTGTGGAGTGTCATGGTTGTGAGAAGATGGTGCATCTGAACACAGAATATTCAGGGCTTACCACCAAACAAAGGAATGCGCTTCGGACAAATGAAAACCTAGATTAGTCGTGCTCTGAATGCAAAAACACTTCATCAAGACGAACTTCGATTGTGATACCTGAAGATGACAATGATGATAATGATGAAGCATTTGAATCGCCTATAACCTCAGCCTCTGTTCCATTAGATGGTAAAAAATTGTTGCTAGAAATATCAACAAAAGTGGAGTGTGCTACAACGTCAATTGAGCCAGTTTGCAGAGTCTTTGGAATTCAATTCTAGAAAACTTGATATACTCGAAACCGTAGACGCATTTAAAACTACAGTCAAAGAAATAAAAAAGAAGAATATCAAATTATCTAACCAAAATAAAAACTTAGAATATAGAATCAGTGCATTAGAACAGCGTTTACAAGAACAAGAACAGCAACAGCTTAATAAAACTATTGATATTTTTAATATCCCATTCACTGACAACGAAGATCTTTTAAACGTCGTGCAAAAAATACAACAAAAACTTGAATTAACAGAAAACATTATAGAAGTAAAGCGCTTTGGTTACAATAGAAATAATTCCGGAAAACTCTGTGTGGTTCTACCGTCAGAAACTGTTAAAACAAAATGGCTTACAAAAGCAAAGGATGCAAAGGTCATGGTGAACGATATCTTGCCTAGCGCATCACCGATGACTGGTAAAGAAACCATCTACATAAATGAGGCATTAACCATATACAATAAGACCTTACTTGGAAATGCCAGAAGAGAACTTAAGAACAGTGGAGTATACAAATATATGTGGTGCAAAAATGGAGTTATTAGAGCAAGAAAAAGTGAAAAAGATCAATCGTTCATAATAAGAACTGATGATGACATTAAAGCCTTACTACAAAAGGAAGCCCATGTACAGCCGCAATAAATTATTCTATATAGGTATTTAATTTCAAAAAATATATCAAAAAGGTTTTTTTGTTCTTTAATGGACATACAGTTAGACGATATTTGTGAATTGAGTAATTGTTCTAACATAAATTCATTTTTAAATCATATTCCTGTTAAAAATTATCAAACTAACCTTTTATGCATGCATATAAATATAAGGTCCTTGAATAAAAACTTTGATGCTTTAGAACAATGTGTGTACTATTATAATGGTAACGGAAGCTAATATATCTGACTACCTAAGCGATATGTTTAAGGGTACACTAGTCGCTTATTCTTCCATACAAACGTAGTCTGGCGATTACTCCACTGTTTGATGGTGTACGTCAAAATAAAAAATGATTTCAATTTTTTTCATCATTTTCTAGCCCTGTATGGAAACAAAAAAGTAAAAAAAGAGTATGTTTAAAAGTTATAAGCGTCGAAAATTCCAAATTTCAACACTAGTTTTAACACATCTTTGGGCGGAAATAAATACCATAAGAAGAACGAAAATTGCAAAACAGTTACCATACAGGGATAGATTAATTGTTCAAAAATGCAAATAATTTTATTTTAAACAGATACATTCAATAGATTTTTCATGACATCCAGACTACCAAAGGTCTGTTTATAAAATTTCGCGCGCCCGTTTTTGTTGAAAATCATCTTGCCTTTCGCTACAAATTGTTTCCTCGATCAGTGGGACGGATTGACGGAGGGGGGGGGGGGGGCGCACTCACACATACTAGGTTAGCCGCTGCTATCTATTTATGGTTGTAATACCTACATATCTACATCTTTATTTAGAAAAATTGCTTCCTTTTGTTCGTGTCCATTGCTGAAGCCGGGATGAATATAGCTGCTAAAATGTGCCCATAAGTTTGTTGAAGCACATTTAGTTAAAATTGAAAACAGGTAGGTACATAATGAACTTTCGATACAGGTATAATAATGAACTTTCGATACAGGTTGTACATTAGGTACGTAACGACTTTAATTTGCTAACTAACGAAAACATCTCATAGATAAGCACGATTATCGAAAATCTTAAAATTGTTTATTAATTTAATTAGAATAGGTAATTTTTAGATTTTCGATAATCGTGCTTACGTATAGGAATCTCATATCCTAATATACCTACCTAATGTAATTTACGTAAGTACATAAGAATCTAAGAAGGGCAGTCAGTGATAATATGAATACAGTAATATTTGTATAACCTACAATAAAATACAAAACATAAAGAAAACATAATTATGTTACACTTTTTTGTATTTGTTTTAGAAATGGTTATATATTTTTCAAAAAAAGTTTTTTATGTTACCATTTTTAGTTGAGAGTTATGTCCCTTTAGTGGGTACAGGCGTGATATTATATTGTGTGATTGCGTAAAGAATGCATAGATAGGCAATAGCAGCAATCCCGGTTGATTTGCTGTCATTTATTTTAGAGTGCCCCCCGATTTCTCCAAGATCCCATCATCAGATCCTGACCTGACCATCATCGATTACCGTGGGATTATCTGGAAAATATATCCTTTCAAACAAAAAAATAATTTTCCTAATCGGTTCAGGCATCTTCGAGAAATCGGGGGACAGAACATTTTCATTATTCATTCATGAAGATTCACGAATGAATGAATGAATCTTCGAGGAATCGGGGGACAGAACATACATAAACAAAAACCAACGAATTGAGAACCACCTCCTTTTTTCGAAGTCGGTTAAAAAGTAGGTAAAAACAAATCTATGAAATTATTATATAATAACAACATCTACTTAAGTTCAAATAAGAAATTTTATAATAACAACGACATAAATTGGGTTCATAATAATTATAGTCAACCAAATCTAAGAAATACCTTTTGACAGCTGTCAGATTTATTGCACCAAGCATGCCAACCAAAAAATGAGAACGCACAATAATCGATTCTTAAAAAAATCGATATCGATTATTTAGAGTTAGTAATCATTCACAGTTAGGTTTAAATAATACCAGAATAAATTAGAAACGTATAATTTAAAACAAAAGATTTATCATTTTCTTCGTATTTCGTATTTGTTGTAACTGCTTATTTCTAGAGGAAATGTCATAAAAAATTAAGATTGAAACTAGATTAAAAATAAATTTATTCACTCACTTCGTTGTTAAGATTAATTATTATTTGATTTTCAATAATGCAATCAAAATTAATGTCTCTTTTAAAGTCATCCATAATCATGTTTTTTGTTTCTTCTACCACTTTTGCCCAATCATCCTTTGTGACATGGGTACATGCTTCCTTCCATCTTCTTCGTCGTGAACGGTGGCTTGGTGTTATGTCGTGCTACGTAGCCTGTAAAAAAGCATAAGATATTTTCATTTTATGTGTGTTTAAGTAAAGTTAATATGTTTTCACTTTTCATACAAGAACAAGAACTAGCCTTTGATTTGGGCCCAAATCAATTCAATAGCATTATATTGGCAATGGTATGGTGATAATCTTATAACTTTATGCCCGTGCTCTTCTAATGCTAATTTATCAATAACATATAAAGGTTTACGTGGTTTATTTTGCTTTACTAATTGTATTAGCTCAGCTTTCAATAACTTCATGTCGCTTCCAGACCTTTGTGTTGCAGCCATGCTATTAAATCTGCTTTCTTATTCGCTTGGGTTGGGACTTTGTCGATTTGGACAGAACGGTACGGGGTGTTGTCCATTATTATGGTGCTATTCGCAGGAATATTTCGTAAAAGGGTTATAAACCACTCTTTGAATTTTTCTGCATCCATTTCCTCAAGGTAATCTCTTGTACTCTTTGATTGGAAGGCTAATAAACAATTTTGTACAAATCTTCCTCCGGCTGATCCCGCATGGCAAAATATGAGGCGCCCACCTTTCCCCGCGGGCACCTTCGAGCAAGTTGCTGTATTGTCATCTGTCCATATTTGCGCTACAGTGTGGTTAGCGTTTAACCACGTTTCATCAAGAAATATGACGTTGTCCCAATCGTTTATATTTTTCATTTCTCTTAAAAATGTTATTCTTTGCAAGACTATGTCATGTCTCTCCATAATTATTTTACGTTTGTCAAGGTTTTTTTATATCGAAAGCCTATGCGTTTTAAAATGGTTCTCAACGACTCTACACTACCACTGTACAAACCGGCATCTATTAAACTTACTTGCAACTTCGCCACAGTAGGATATTAGCCTCTTATGATATTTCATAGACATGTTTTCTAATTGCATCTGCGAATTGATCGATACCTATTACTGGTTTGTTCCTTTTTCGTTTTTTCGGCGTGTGAAGTAAATTATTCTCACTGCCTGAAGGTCCGTACTTTTCAGTGACGATCTTTGCAACGGTGCGTTTGCCAATCCCGAGTGCTTCACCGACACGATCCAGCACTTATGTCACTGGTAAAAGAGCCGTTTTGTGACTCACGTGCAAAATATTCGTGTAATTTCACCACCAATGCACGAGCTTGACGGTTTAAAGTACGACTACCACAACTACGTTTTCTTTTCGACTTGCTTAGTCAGATTCCAGTATATAAATTGCCAAGGTCAACGAATATAGAAGAAACGGTCCAAAAAGTTAAAGCCGGGTCACAAAATAAGAAAACAAACACAAAATCAAAAAAATTGCGGACAGTAAACTCCCAAAATGGCGGGAATGTTGACAAATTAAAAAAATAAACTTGTTTTATTTATGATTCATGTAATTGGAATTTTAAAAATAAAATAAAATAAAACAAATAATACATTCAAGAAAATTAATAATTCGATTATTTGAATATTTTTACCGATTATTTGAATATTTTTGCCGATTATTCTCATAACAATGAATTTTAATCTTCCAAGCACTACGGTGATCTACATAGCGACATATCATTGATATGACGTCAAGTAAAAAAAAGTTGATACTGGTTATTTTTTAATATTTAGCTTTGTTTGAAAAATTTTAATTTAAATTAGTGATAAAAAACTACAAACGTTGTAAAGAAATGTAGATAACTTTATAATTCTTTGGATTTACGTAAAGGGTTATTTTTAATCGTGTGAGTACGCTTGTGCAAAGTTATTGCGGAATGATTAATGTGAAACGTCAAAAGGTATTTCTTAGATTTAGTTGACTATACGTTTCACAAAGCAGATCCTAAGTTACAATAACACCAATTTGCTTTCTCTCTCCTTTCTCTTTTTTAAAATACGTTACCCCCACAGTAGGATTTTCTCCAGTATCGTGGAGGCAGTTTACAAACATAAATTGCACAAGGACAAACATCCAGACCCGGCTATTTGTAGTCCATACAAATATTTGTTCCGGGCGGGATTCGAACCCGCGGCCCCCAGTGCCTCATTACTAAGCCACTGCGGCACGGAGCTCACAATTGCCGTTTAAGTTTAAGTTATTATTCAAAAATGAATCGCATAGGTAGGTACGCGATGACGCCGTCGCACATTGCGTCACTCGAGTGCGTATGTGTGTCTGCACTAGCTTTTTACTGCTCATCACAGCGTCTATCCCTTTCGCACGTGATGTCGTCTGAGATAACATGCATTTTTACCCCGCCCACCACTTAGTTCGTGCCATCGACTAGGGGCACCTTAACCTACCGGACTATAACATGCACACAGTGCTGCGTAAAAACCGAAGGGGTGGCAGTATAATAGCATATATACACAATACAATCATTATTAACTTATTAACAAAACATTTTGAACATATATTATTTCAAATTTGCATTCCATCTTTTTACACGGCAACTGTATGTGCAATTTATCGCCCTCCTAATCTAAGCAAACACTTATTCGTCGACGAACTTCGCACTTTGATCGGTAGGTTGGACACAAATTGCGACCTATTTATCCTCGGAGACATGAACATAGACTTGCAAACATATACTCCTATAAGACATAAATATAACTGCATGCTACATAACTACGGCCTTGCTTGCGGGATATCGTAGTACAGTATAATTGAATTAATTGACGATAGAATAACTAAATCCTGTATTGATCATGTGTACGCGATATCACGCAAACAAGATGTTTACACCGCGGCGCTTGGTATAATGCTAGCGGACCACCGAGCGGTAGTGCTTGCTTGTGTGAAACAAAGAAATGCGCGTATACAGGATGAAACTACTTATAAAAATATATATAACAATGACTACTATTATCTAGATGTTAGTGCTGTTAGTCTATGCGACTCTTACAGCTTCGTCTGTCTCAGGGTGGTAATTAAAGAAGGGAAAGGCAATGAGGTGAGGATGATGATGAAATAGTTTATGATTTGATATTGTTACCAATCATCATGTCGCCTTTTTATGCGTTTTTCTTTGAGCTATCTAACCGCAGTCCGAGGGGGGGAGTGCGGACCCCCATCTCTGATTACTCAGCTCGTGTCGGTCGATGGTCTGGGCGGTGAGAACTGTCCAGGTACGCGGGTGTACGGTGTGTACGGGGTGTGAGCTGGAACGCGTCGTGCCTGTCTGCGGGTTCGACGCATCCCATTCGTTGTCCTATTAGTGTTTGTCCCATTTAGTGTGGGTGTAGTGTCGTTGTGTGATGTGCCTGCGACGTTTGGGTCGACTGGATCGAGCGGTTGAGGTGGTTCTATTAACACATTTCGCGGTCTACGGAGATAGGGCGCGACGTTCGTCATCGGAACGTAGTTAGCTGCGTTTGTCACTAGCAGGTTAGCTTTATAGAGAGTCTATTTTTGTTATAGTCTGACACAAAGAGTGCCGTATTGTCGGAAAAGAGTGCGGTGTTCACTACGGGGTCTCTAGGGATATCACTCGTGAAGAGTGTGAAGAGGAGTGGAGATAGGACGGAGCCCTGTGGGACCCCGACCTTGAGGAAGCGTTTCGAAGAACGGGTTCCCTCCACTCGATATCGAAAAGTGCGGTTCGAAAGGAAAGCTCGTATGATGTGCACGAGCCTATCGAGCACGTTTAGTTTGTATAGCTTGTAAATCAAGCCGTCGTGCCAGACCTTGTCAAATGCCTTCGCGACATCGAAGAAGAGGGCTCCCGTGTTTCGAGCCTTTTTCCTTATTGGGTTGTGGTTGAAGCCAGACAGAATGTATTCTGTTCGGCGATGAATCTGGTGGCTGCATGAGTGATTGGCTCTAAAGCCAAACTGTTCGTCTGGGAGGATTCCGTTAGATTCTGTGTAATGACGGAGACGCTTATGAATAATGCTAAACGCTAGTATAATTTGCCCAATGTGTTGAGCAGGCTAATGGGTCTGTAACTAGAGGGACGATTACGCGGTTTACCCGGTTTTGGGATCCCTATTACGTCTGCTTTTTTCCAGATGTCCGGGAAGGAGCAGTTCGTGAGAAAGGTGTTAAATATTCCTACAAGGAGGCAAATAAGTGGCGCCGAAAGGGATTTGATCACCTTGTTGCTGATGCCGTCTGGCCCAGGGGCTGATATATTCTTAAGGCTTTTGATGGTTTAATTGACTTCATCTACTGTTACAGTATCGAGTGGTTCACTCGCTGGTGGCAGCGCAGACCTACGTTCTACTTCCGTTTCCGTTTTAAGAGGTTATCCCAGCTATCGTTTCTAAACTCGGCTACTCGTTGTATAATCTCGCTTTGTAGAGAACGTACCCGAAGTTTATTGGCTTCCGTGCGGTAGCGGTCGTATGTTTTAAGCGCGGAATTCTTCGCTATAATCAGCCGTCGAACATCCGCCGAAAGCTTCGTGTATTGATCGCTCGACATACGAACCTTACGGGAGCATTCTTCGACCGCTGATATGAGGTGAGTCGAAAGGGCGCTAATCGCCCTATCGGCCTCCTCTAGCGAGTCTATCTTGTCAGGAATGGTGTCCAAATGCTGGGAGTTCGTAGACTTAAGTTTGACCTCAAGTTTACGCCAGTCGACAATGGTTTTGGTCTGAGGGACCTCACCTGCCGGCGGGCCAGTTGTAAAACTACCGGCCTGTGGTCTGAGACTAGTTCGATATTCTCTATCGAATAAGATCTTCCTCTATCGAATTAATAGTAAGTCGGATGTCTTTTAGCAGTGCTATATCAAGGACATCCGGATGTTGGTTATCTGCAAAGGGATAGCGTGTTGGACTCTCGGGAGCGATAACGTTGAAGTTAAGTCTCTCTGTGAGGTCTCTTAAGATACTTCCGTTAGGATTGTTAACGTTAGAATTCCAGCTAACGTGTTTACTATTTAGGTCTCCCGCGATTAATACGCTAGGGCCTAGGTTTAATAGAGCCGATATGTCGGAGTCTAATATACTTTTTAAGGGAGACAGGTATGCTGATGCAACTATTATTGGCGGATGGCCCGTAAGTGCTATCCTACAGACCGACGCTTCTAAGTTAGTAAGCGGCGGAGTATCTATCAGTACACATTACAAGGACCTTTTGTAGTAGATCAAGGTGCCGCCTTTAGGTCCGGTCAGCCTATCATTTCTTACTAAGGTATAATTAGCTATTTTGGGATCGCTCAAACTAGGTTTCAAGAAGGTCTCTTGCACTAGAATGATGTCGATATCATGTCGCGTAAAAAATACGTGATCTCTTCCTTTTGATCTCTGATACCGTTAGCATTAAAGAACGCAACAGTCAGAGACCTGGGCTTAGTTCTACCTATAGTTCCTATTTCCATTTTGGTTATGAAAAAGAAAATTGACTTAGGCGCACTGGAACGAACCTATCGCTTGGATAAGACTGATGTGCTCAATGGTAGCATTGAGCCTATCTCGAATGGACTTGGCTTCGCGAAGTTTGCGGGCTAAGGTTGTGACTTCAGCCACGTTAATATTGCTGGCGAAGTTGAACACTAACGAAAGGTCAGTGTCGATGTTTGACGGTGCCTGAGGGGCGGGTTTGGGCTTCTAGGCCTGGCGAGGAGGCACTGGCCGTGAAGCGGCCGCGCTAACAATCGCCGGGGGCTTAACCCATGCGTTGGGCTTAGGTGCTGAAGCCACCGGAAGGCTTGGGCCTTGCCCGGAAGTCCCTTTAACGGGGGCGGGCTTGGCTGTAGCCTGAGCGGGCGCGGGTTGCGGCTCCGAGGTTGGTGCGACCGATGGGGCAGAATGCCGTGGGCGTGACCTACTGGAGTTGCCCGCTCGTCCGCGTCGGATTGCTCCTCCATTCTGCTTCCTACGCGGCGCTTTGGAACACCCGCGATAGCTCGCTGGGTGTCCCTCTTCGCCGCACAGAACACAGTTCGGAGGGCCCTCCGTCTCGGGTGTTCGGGGGGCACTCGGGAGTGCCATGATCGCCAAGCACTTGACGCACCTAGGCCGGGCGAAACAATTCCTGGCCGAGTGGCCGTATAATTGGCATCGGTGGCATTAGCCAACGACAACGACTCTACAACAATCCCCGTGAGATTGCATATCCGGGTGATGTTAAATATCTCTTTGCCCTCTGGAGACAGGTCCAGTATTACTAGACAAAGATCAAGGTAACGCTTTTTGTCGGTTGGATGGTGCATTCTGTGCACTTCTGTAACAGGCAGATTTTGCGATTTAAGATCGCTTAATATGTGCTCGGTTTCTAGTTCCTTAGGGAGTCCACGAACTATAACACGGAGGTTACGGTCCTCCGCGAGAGAGTAAGTGTGAAAGCTCAGGTTTTGAGCTTTTAAATGCGCAGTTAAAGCGCGGAAATCGTCCGCCGTTGCGACGTGGATACAAATGCCCTGCGGTCCATTGTGGACTTTGGGGCAGAAGATCTTTTTTGAGTCTATCCACTTGGATAAGTTGCTTCAGCGCGATTTGTCATGTAGGATTATTGGGAGCGGCGGCTTCTCCGGCGGCCTGAACGGCCTGAGTCGGGTTCACGGTTTTGATTTTTTTGGCCGGAGTGGCTTTGGGCGACGTAGGGGCCGTGTGAGGCTCAGCTCCCTTTTTCGCGGCGGTGCGCTTACGCTTTTTACCCGAGACTAGGGTGAAGCCTTCGTTTTTCGGGTCGATGATTCTCTATTTCCATCTCGGAGCCTGATTCGGCGTCCGAAAACAACGGGGAGGGACCGCGGGTGGAGAGCGCAAAAGGCGCGGTGGACGCGGCGTCGTAGACTGTGTAGATGGACACAGGGGTCGAGGGCCCGGTGCTCGGCGACATAGGGTCGTCGATACGTACAACGGGACGTTCAGCAGTGGTTTTGCTGCGTTGGGCTAGGAAAGCAGCCCAAGCGTCGGGGCACACTTGACCGTAGAAGTCGGCGAGTTCGGCTATAGTCATAGCCGCCATCTTGTCAGTGGTTAGAAAAACACTTGTGTATCAAGCCCCCCCACCTTTCGGCGGGAGAGGTGTGTGCCTAAACGAACACTTATACAACTAGCGCGTTGGTACGCTAGGGTGTATACCTGGCTGTCACCTAAGGCGACAAGCGAACGCAGAATTTAAACAATAGAATTGCTGCCTCGGAGACAGAGGGTGCGCAATAAACTACTTACAGTTTTTACTGGAAATCCGGAGAACGTGGGGCACTAAAAGTAGCACTACACACAATAGAACAATGTGCCGGCGGCCCGATGTACGTGGCGGTCGTAAAGGAGCACAACGACACTGAAGCACTCGCGCGAACAGGTAAAAATGTCTTTGTCTTCTCTCTTGAAAGAACGCACTGGGAGCGCCTGGGCTCAACCGAACAACTGCACTTCACGGTTGGGTCGCAGGCGACCGTATGCGGTGAGGTACCTGATCGGACACCGAAATCGAGGACTCACTACCACCGCTGTATAACAATGAAAAATTAAAACGTTAATTGAATAATATTAACTGGAAGAAAGTTGATGATATGGTCTGTCCAGATATATATGTACAGTATATATATATATATATATATATATATATATATATATATATATATATATATATATATATATAAATGCTACAACGACGCGAAAATTAAATTAAATTAATAATAATAAAATTTTAAAAACACAATATAATAAAGCGCGAAACTATGCAAATAAATTAATTAGATCCTGCAAACATAAATACATTTATAATGAAATGCATAAATATAAAGATACTGTACTCTTAAATGCGTTTGGAGGCAACACACACACACACACAAACAAAAATAAAAATAAAAATATAATTGCAAATAACTTTGCGAATAAGTTTCATAGTGGCGTAAAAAACTTAATACCTCTATGTAAAAATAATATTTTAGATAAAATAAAATACAGACAACCAGTTAACGAAACAATGAATTTTCAAAAAGCAACACCTAAAGAGATAGTCAAGATTACGGGAACGTAAAATGATTTTTTAAAAACTATTTAAAATCTATTTATTTCTAATTACAATTATAATTATAACTACTTAATTAATACGTCTTGACAGAAGTCGATGTCAAAACGAAGTGGCCGCTCCCATGAGCTCTGCCTGATACCTCATGCAACCAAAAGCGCTGACTCTACAGTTACTGGATACTGTCTAATACTTATGCAGCCCCCTCTAAGTACGAACCGTAACAACCCTATGGTCTTGTGGTTACATAACTCCTCCCTCTCCAAGAGCGGAATTATCGGCTGCAGTGTTTTCAGCTGTTGTACGATGATTCCGCCATCTGTTAACTAAATTACTTTTACATTTTCTTAAAACACTAAGGAAAATAACAATAGGTAAAATAACATACAGTAATAAAGTAGCTAAGCTAACATCTATGACCCTTATCACACTATTATAACTTTAGTCACTATGTTCACTGCCACTGATTTTTAAGATTTTGATTCAACACATATGCTAGATGTTTCAGGTCGTCTAAGGCTAAGCCTTTCAGGTTAACTGCTCCAGTATGCGTCAGGTTCAGGTGATCCAGTCGTGGTAAGTTTATTACTGGGGTCACTCTGTAGCCTAGTTCCTTAGCAAAGTATAGGCGGTGCAACAATTTATAATTATCTATGAAGGTCTCACAATCCTCACTAATTTTTATGATGTCTGTGCCCAAAAGTGATTATTTAGTTATGTCATCCTGGGTCCTGGCATTTATTTGTTAATATTATTTTATGGTTGGCGTATATAATCCAATTTACAGGGCCGATATACTGGATTTTGACATCCTCAAGATCAACGAGCCGAGGTTTGCATAGTGTGAGATTGTTTTGGAATTTCATCAGTTCACAGTCAGCACATGTGTTTCTAGGATAGGATACCATGTTGGAGCTCATACACAGGAATTCCTCCGCCGCTATTTCGGTGCACGGCCGGGAGACCGGTAAGTATTGTGAACCTTTCACCAAAATGTAAGGATACTTGGGAATTATTACAGACGTTCTGTTTCTAAATGCATCGAATACAGGTAATGGCTATAATTTGTAATAGTTGTAATTAAAACTATCAGTAAGTGGAACTTCCATCAAGTACGTAATCTGGTTTGCTTTCATGTAAGCTTTTATAACAATAGTTCTTTCAATTTTCTCTAAATTCTCTACATTTACTGGGTACACTAGGTTATCGACTTTGGCAATATCATTAAGTATCACTAACAGTTCAGATGAATTAATAATTGATTAGTGTAATACTGAAACTTTACTAAAAGCTAAAGCAGTTTCTATTTCACTAAGTTTAAGGTAAATACTACGAAAGTTACTAATAAACATATTATACATGCCTAAAATATACGTGTTATAAATTGAATTATTTTCTTTGGTAGCTATGTATTTTACTATTCGTTCAATTCTTTTTAAGCGTTCATCTAATATAAGTTCATTTTCATGTAAAGTTTCTGTACTATTTACCAAGCCATTCAGCATTTTAGTAACAACGGTGATTTTACTATCAACACTTAATTGGTTGTTCTTTAATTTAAATATAATGGAATCGTATCTAAGAGCATCTTCGTGATCTAAATTGCCGGTGATTGCTTTAATGATTGATCCTATGGGATCTATGAGACCTCTTTTAAAACTATTGGATCGTACAAGTTGCTTAAATTTTTCAATAGTTAAATCGCAAGAATAAAATCAGCTTGGGTTTTCATGGCTTGGAATTCATAAGCATAAGGTTTATTTATATCAATTAACCTACTAAAATCTTTAAACTTAATAATATTTAAATCTAAATTTTCCTTAATTCCTAATAAGTTCACTTCTTTAACTATAAGCCACCTGCTTGTTTGCTTAAAAGCTTGGCCTTCTTTTACAGGAAGCAGGCCCGGGTTGCTGTCAATTTTTTGAAGTTGAAGACTGCGGATCCAAAGTATATGAGCCATAATCAGGATGGCCACGCACCACCTGTGGAGGTCGTTTGAAATTTTTAATAGGGACCTTTGTATCCCGTTCACCTATTTTAACGGGAACGATATTACGTTCTGCAGGACCTTGAATAACAGCTTTCCTGTACCTAGGTTTGTCCTTACTTTTCCTAATATTGATGTCCTTTACGTACGCTATTTGCCCTTCGTTGAGTACTACCTTTGTTTCTCCTCCTTTCCGTTCCCTAGCCTTTTCCTTTTGTTCAATAATTCGAGCGGAAATGTACTTATATAAATATTTAGTGCGTTTTTGATGGTCTTTTAACAGCTGTTGGGTATAGGCCTTATCGAAACCGTTATCAAAAACCTTTCCAGAATCAGTGTGCCCAAAGCAGACTTCAAACGGAGTTAAACTAGTAGTTGAATGTATTTTGTGGTTATAAGCCATTATAGCGTAAGTCATAATAGAATCTGCATCTGTAAATTTCTGCTCGTACTTAGCAATACGATATATTTCAATTATTGTCGAATGAAAACATTCTATAATACCTGTGGAATTAGGATTATTGGGTGTTGTGATGTGAAGGTCTATTTTATACATATTTGTAAGCTCTCGTATTAGCTCATTGTTAAACACTTTTCCAGGATCGCAAGTTATCTTTTTAGGTACGCCATAGAATGAAAAGTACTTTATAAGGGCTCGAACTACCTCCAGCGTGGATCTATTTGAGATTTCAAATGCTTGACCTAATTTACTAAAAGCATCGATTAAGGTAAGAAAATATTTATTTTCTATAGAAAAAAGATCTATGAAAACTTCCTGAAAAGGAGAATTCTGGGTCTGTGTTAATTGCAAAACCGGTTTAATTGGTTTTCTATCATATTTTGAAATTTTGCAGGTATGACAATTATTAATTACAGCCGAAACTGTTTCCTGCATATTATCCCAAAAGTAGTTCCTACGTATGCTTACCATGGTTTCCTTTATACCACGGTGACATGTTTTACCCTCGTGATGTTTAAGGATTATTTCCCTCTGTTCGGCCTCGTCTTCAACGTATATGACACGTTCTGTGTTTATGATATATATACTTATACGCCAGTATATTCCAAATTTATGAAGAAAACATATTTATGAATTTTAAAAAAGATATAGTTCTTTTTTTGAGAAATGACGTTGACGTTGTTATGTCAATTTTTATTATAAAAGGCACTGAAAATATAGTAAAAATATATAGACCAAATTAGATCATACACTGTTGCGGATCGTTTTATTTACCAACAACCCTTCTAGTGTATCAGCAGGACAACAGGTCAACTACATAGGCCAACTAGTTAAACTAGTTAACATTGGTCCAGTCGAGCCGAATATCAGACCCAGATTAGTCAAAAGTTTTTGTTAATAAGCGGTACCAGGTTTGGACCGCACGCCATAGTACTTGCAGTGGATCGCTGCTGCAAGAGCACCGCACACCCTGCAAAAGCGATAACAGCTTTGTCCAGCAAGGTGGACAAACTCGGCTTCATTGGGAGTGTTAGTTCAACGTAACGTTCAGTAGTACATCGCCAGTTCAATCTTCGAGTTCGCCAATAGCAGCCGGGTGTCGAAGTTCAAGGTGAAGCCGAAGGGGAACGCCGCAAGTACAATATCAGCTCAACCTGTGTTTGTGTTAGTGAAGTGCAAGCATGAGTACAATTTAGTTATTTTCATAGGAGCTGTGACAATTTCTTACTTATTTGAATATTGATTTCAAGGAAGATTTTAACTTGTGCATGTTAGATTAAGGACTCAGACTAGTTTTATAAAAACAGGGAACCTATGCCCGATTTCTGTAAGAGTGTATTTTTGTTTATAAATACTTATAAATTTTCACTGGTTTTGAGACTTGAAAAATTCGCAAGCTTTGTTTAGTAAAGAAACTTGTTAAGTTTTACGTTTCAATTTAGGTTTTCTGTTACAAAGTTGATATTGTGTTACATTCAGATTGATAAATTTAACTTTACACAAATAATTGAATTATACTATTTTTAATACTAGTTAATAATTCTATACGATTGTTGTTTACGATGGAAGGCCAAATTAATATATTGATAGACCTTCAACAAGTAATACAAAAGGGCTTTACTAATTTTAAAAAGTTTCCAAAGGATAGACTTACTGTTGAATATATACAAACAAGGCTTGAATTATTAGAAAATGATTGGTCTTCGTTCAAAAATACTAAATCTCAACTTTATGGTCAGTTTAAGTTAGAAGATATACCTTCTGTGTACTAAATATCGGGAATTTGTCAATAAAACAAAAAATACAAATTATTCATCTAAATTTATTTTATCGGCTTCAAAGTAGGCCCCATCGCTTGCAATACAACATCTCCAACGCTTCACCCAGTCTTCCATACATTTTTCATAGGCTATTTGCGGTATGGCCTTTAGCTCATTCAGCGAATTTTTTGTTATGGCTTCTATCGACTCAAAACGTTTTCCTCGAAGTGGTAATATTAACTTGGGAAATAAAAAAAGTCAGACGGAGCCATATCAGGTGAATACGGTGCTTGGTCGAGAACTTTTGTTGAATTTTTCGCTAAAAATTCTTTCACTATAATGGCTGTGTGTGATGGTGCATTATCATGGTGGTCAGACGGAGCCATATCAGGTGAATACGGTGCTTGGTCGAGAACTTTTGTTGAATTTTTCGCTAAAAATTCTTTCGCTATAATGGCTGTGTGTGATGGTGCATTATCATGGTGCAGCATCCATGAGTTGTGGTGAAAATCTGGACGTTTTCGGCGGATACTCTCACGCAAACGCTTCATGACGCCTAAATAATATTCTTTATTCACTGTTTCTCCCTTTGGAAGGAATTCGGAGTGAACCACACTACGGTAGTCAAAAAAAAACTGTCAGGATCACCTTGATTTTGGAGCGACTATGCCGCGGTTTTTTGGGTTTCGGCTCGTTTTCGAGACGCCATTCTGAAGACTGTTGGCTTGTTTGCATGTCGTACTCATAAACCCATGTCTCGTCGCCAGTTATTATACGTTTCATAAAGGTCGGATCCGTAGAAGCTCGGGAAACCATGTCTTCAGCGACATGCTTTCGCTGCGCTCTTTGAACAAAATTGAGCTCTTTTGGAACTAGTCGAGCGGCGACGCGTTTCATGCCTAAAATGTCAATGAGAATGTTGTGGACGGACTTAAAAGATATGTTCACCTCACTAGCCAACTCTCTCAGACTCATACGTCGATTTTTGAGCACTAGCTTCTTGATTTTGTCGATGTTTTCTTTGGTCGTAGCGGTTGAAGGTCTACCACAACGAGGCAAGTCTACTACTACTTCTCGGCCTTCTTTAAAAGCCTTATACCATTCATAAGCCCTTGTTTTCGATATACACGATTCGCCGTAGGTATTTCGCAACATTTTTAGTGATTCACCACATGAAATATCATTCGAAACACAAAATTTAAGGCACACTCTTTGTTCAACAATATTTTCCATTGTAAAAATCGCCGAGAACTCAAAACTATGACCAACAAAAAGTGTAGTTTAAAACAAATTAAATGACAGATCCCGCTCAAACTTTGCGCGCTAAATCAGTACAGTGCTACCAACATGCAGTAAAAAAATTAGAACGACCTCTTTTACGCGGGTCTTTTTATTGACATATTCCCGATACTTTTTACACAGAGTAGTAGGTCAAAATATTGTCGATATGTATGACGCGACAGAAGAAACTTACATACTATGTAAATCTTTAATGAAATCAACTTTAAACAAGATAAGTATTAGAGAACCGTTACCACAAGATAGTGGATGTAGTAATAGTTCTTCTAAGCAATCTAATTCATTTGTAAAGTTGCCCAAGATAACAATTCCTACTTTTTCTAACAAGTACAGTGAATTGACAACTTTTCACGACCTTTTTGTTTCACTAGTACACAACAATGCATCCTTAGATATTGTGCAAAAAAATGCACTATCTTAAAAGTCACCTAACCGGTGAAGCTGAGCAGTTAATTAGGCATACACCAATCACAGATGCCAATTATAACGAATGTTGGTCTCGACTAGAAGATCGCTATGCAAATAAAAAGTACCTAACCAGTTGTATTTTAAAACGATTGTTCGGCCAGAAACGCTTACATGTGGAATCGGCTAACTCATTAAAGGAGCTGCTAGGTACCACATGTGACTGTTTAAATGCACTTAAAAATTTGAAAATCGATGTGAGCACGTGGGACGTTATTGTCACCCTTATAGTGACGTTCAAGTTAGATAATGAAACTCGAAAGCAGTGGGAGTTAAGCATTTTGACTCCAGCAACGAGTTGCCCACCTTTAATCAGTTTAGGACATTTATTGAAAGTAGTTTCCGCGCATTAGAATCTATAGAGCCAAGGAAGATTGTGGCTCACCAGATCAATAATAGTTCTCATGTTCATAGTTCAAAAATATTGCTGGCCACAAATTCGCCGAATATCCGTTGCGAATTCTGCTCTGAACTTCATAAGCTCTGTTTCTGTAAGCAATTTGCAAAAGAGTCCCTACAAAACAAACGAGAGTTTGTAGCAAAAAATAAACTATTTTTTAATTGTTTAGGTGGCAATCATACAGTTTACAACTGTTAAAAGCAGACTGTCTGTAGAATTTGCAAAAAACGCCACCATTCCTTGCTGCACCATAATAAAGAACCTTATGCAGAAAATAAGGGTCGAGATTCCAGAGCAAAGTCTGCTATCGATAACACTAGTTCCCCAACAAGTGATAATCAAATAATTGCATGCTTATCTTCGGGAGAAGTTTTAAAACCCAGACAGGTTTTATTAGCCACTGCATTGATAAAAGCTGAGTCCAAGACTGGTGAATTTCAAACAGTTCGAGCCTTACTTGATCAAGGATCACAGGCTTGTTTTATAACAGAGTCTGTTATAACTGAGTCTGTTTTATAACACTGTCCAATTTCTCAGGCTTAAGAAAATTCCAGTCCGAGGTCGTGTTTCAGGTATAGGAGACAAGTCAACCATTGCTAATTTCATGGTAAATCTGATTATAAAGTCCACGGTTGATCTTGATTTTCAACTTCAAATTAATGCTTACGTTTTGAGTAAGATTACATCGTACTTGCCTGAGAGAATTGTAAATACCAGTTCAATGGAATGGATTGACGTCAACGGTCTGTGTCTAGCAGATCCTTCTTTCAAAACACTCAATAAAATTGACTGACGTTCTTTTGGGCGCAGATGTTTACCGCTGCATTGTTAAGGAAGGTGTAGTAAAGAGTCCGTCTGGTTCTTTAATAGCGCAGAACACCACTTTAGGGTGGATCCTTTCCGGTGTAGTCAGTTCAAGTAATGAAAGTATAAAACACCACAGTAGAAATATAAGTGTACACTGTACACAGTTCAGTGACGACAATATTCTAAAGACATTCTGGGAGATAGAAGAACAAGTTAGTACAAAAAAAATACTTAATCCAGAAGAGTAAAAATGTGAAGAATTTTATATTAAAACTACTAAGAGGGATGATACAGGCAGATACATAGTGCGTTTACCATTTCGAGACGAAGATCCTGCATGCAAAGGCGGAAGTTCACGTGACATAGCTGAAACAAGATTCAAATCATTAGAAAGAAGATTAAATAAGGACACAAATTTAAAACAAAAGTATATAGAAGTAATTAATGAATACTTGGAGTTGGGACACATGAGACATGTAAAAGAAGAGGGTGATAACAAAGATGAAGCAGTTTACTTACCACACCACGCGGTGATAAGAAACGACAAGACCACCACGAAGGTTCGTGTAGTTTTCAACGCCTCTGAGAAAAACAAAAAGGGAGTTTCTCTCAATGATACTTTAATGTTTGGACCAACGCTGCAAGCAGTCTTGAGACACACAGTTCTTAGATGGAGAGTACACGCTATTAGTATTGTGGCGGACATAATTAAAATGTACCGCCAAGTCAGAATAGCAGATGAGGATGCTATATTCCAGAGGATACTTTGGCGAGAAAGCCCCGAAAAACCACTTAGGGATTATAAATTCGTAACAGTAACCTTTGCAACAGCTTCTGCACCATATCAGGCAGTTAGATCACTCCATCAGGTTGCATATGATGAAGGAGATAAGTACCCACTTGCGGCTGATAGAGTTTTAAATTCTTTTTATATGGATGATTTGATGATGGGAAGTAATAGTGTCGAAGAGGGAGTGGAAATGTGTAAACAAATGATAGATTTATTAGGAAAAGGAGGATTTGCCTTGCAGAAATGGAATAGTAACAATCAGCAACTATTAGATAGAATAAGTTCAATATATACAAGTGAAGTAGTACAGAAAACAGGTCAAATAAACATAAAAAATCATTTTGAATTCATTCATTGTAGAAGCGTGCTCATCGCAACCCCTGCCAGCCCTTTTCAGGGCTGCAATTCTACACAGCTGCGCACCCATGCAAACGGGAGTTAGGGCGTCCCCCCAAGGCGACGCACACCAGCTCGTCCCCGTTGGTGTGGAATGCAGCGCGCAAAGCGGCGATGGGGACCGCCACCCGTCACGCACAGCCCGACACAGCGGAAGGTGGAGGACGGAGTGCAGAGTTGGCACGTGGAATGTTAGAGGGGGCATGAGAGATAAGACGAATGAGTAGATCGAAATAATGAAAGAAAGAGAATTAGATGTCGTGTGTATGTCGGATACCAAACGGAAAGGCAGTGGTACTGAAGAGCTCCCTGGCGGGACGTTAGCTATATGGTCCGGAGTCCCGGAAAGCGAGAACGCCTGCCAGGGAGTGGGGATGCTGTTGTCGTCCCGGTTGGTCGATCTTATGACTGAATACAAGGTTGTGAACTCAAGACTTCTCTGGGTTCGCTCTAAACTGGGACTGACGAAGTTATTCCTTTTGGCTGTTTATGCGCCGGTAGCTTCGTCGTCCAGGGCTGAGCTGGAGGAGTTTAGGGAGAATGTAAGAGAAGTTCTAGATTTGGTTAAGGGAAACGAAAGAACTGTTGTATGTGGTGATTTGAATGGATGGGTAGGTATCGCTCGACCAGGATACGAGTCGGTGCTTGGAAAGTTTGGCGATAAAAGGGTTAATGATGCTGGCAAGCTTATACTGGCTGTATGCAAGGAAAAGGGTCTTCTTGTGACAAACACTATGTTTAATCACAGGAAAATCCATATGTACACTAGAGAAAGAAAGAATGAGAGAAGTATGATTGATTTGTTCCTGGTAGATGGCCGACTGCGAAAACAGGTGATGGATACACGAGTGTTCAGGGGTGCTGGCCTGGGAACGGATCACTATCTAGTAATTACTAGATTTAGGGGTTTGTTCGCGGGTTGGCGCTACCGGACGGCAGTAACAGAACCACAGTCGGTCTGTCGCATCCGAAGCTGGAAGCTTCAGGAAGCGGATACTAGGGACAAATATCACACGAGGGTAGCCGAAAAGCTTGACACCATCGATGGCAGGAAAGAATGTGTGGAGAGAACATGGCAGAACCTTAGGGATGGAATGGTAAGTGCAGCGAAAGAAGTATGTGGAACGACAATAAGAGGTAGTAGTAAAAGAAGAGATGCATGGTGGAATGATGAAGTGAGAGAAACTGTAAAAAAAGAATAAAAAAGCATGGTTAGACTACTTGGCCTCTAGTAACGATAAGCATATGAGAGAGAAGATGAAAGAAAGATATAAGCTGCAGAAAGTTCATGCGAAAACATTGATTGAGGATGTACGTGAAAGGTGTAGAATAGAAGCGGACGAGAGGTTGTCGCACAACTTTAGGGAAAACTCCAAACTCTTTTGGAAAGAGGTTGGAAGGTCCCGGAGTGGTGCGACAGCCTTAAGAATGAACAAAGTGCTTTCGGGAACCAATGACGTCCTCTCAGAAAAATCGGACGTCATGCAGCGATGGAGTGAATTTTATAGAGAAATGTAAGCGTGTCATGATCTTAGTGAAGGATCCGGGGTAACGCCATTACTGGCACGCCAGACACGGACCTCGATGACACTGAGGTCATCAGCATGAAAGAGATTGAGCGTGCGATTCGAAGTTTGAAATGTGGTAAGGCTGCGGGACTAGACAGAGTTACTGCTGAAATGGTCAAGTACGGTGGGCCTCGCGTCTGGGACAGCTTTCGTCTACTGTGCAACTTGTGCTGGCAGACGGGAGATGTCCCGGATGATTGGCGATCCGCGGTCATTGTGCCTTTATATAAAGGTATAGGTTCACATTTTGACTGCGGGTGCTATCGGGCGATCAGCTTGACCAGTTTAGCAAGTAAAGTTTACTCGAAGGTTTTGACACGTAGGATGCAAGAGAAATCGGAAAGATTCTTATGGTAGGCACAATGCGGATTTAGACCTGGAAGAGGATGCATGGATCAAATGTTTTCTCTCCGCATGATCACGGAAAAGCTTCTGAGTGTTAACCAGAGGATTTTCTATGCTTTTGTGGGTCTGGAGAAAGCATTTGATAAGGTTATAAGGAAGAAAATGTGGGAACTGTTGCCGGGATATGGTGTGGATGGTCGATTGCTAAGGGCTGTGCAGTCACTTTACTATGACTGTAAAGCCTGTGTGCGGGTAGGGCATGACTTGTCACCCATGTTTAGCGTCCAAGCGGGCGTAAAACAGGGTTGTGTCATGTCTTCCTGGCTGTTCATACTATATCTCTACAGCTGTTTACAGAAGCTGAAAAATAGCTGTTTGGCGTGTGAAATTGGGTGACATTAAAGTAAATTGTCTGCTGTATGCTGATGACGCAGTGCTTACTGCACCATCAGAAGCAGAACTGCAGGCATTAGTCACGTGTATGAAAGAGGAATGTGAAATTAAAGGTCTCCGTTTGAATGCTAATAAAACTAAGGTTCTGGTATTTGAAATGGAAGAAGAGAGAACGAAATGTGAAATATGGGTAAATCAGGAACGTCTAGAACAGGTAAATGAAATTGTATACTTGGGAAGTGCTTTCAGCCGGGATGGAAGATGTGATTTAGATGTGGATAGGCGCGTCGCTGCCGGAAATAAAGTCAATGGTGCCCTGAATGCATTAGTCAAAAGGCAAGGCGTGATGAAGAGTGCACGCCTTGCAATACATAACGCAGTGTCGGTACCGACTTTGTTATATGGCAGCAAAACGTGGGTATGCCAGAAGAAGCATAAAAGCAAGTTGAATGCAGTGGAGATGCGATCTCTTCGTAAAATGTATGGCGTTACCATAGCCGATCGAAAGCGAAACGAAAAGATTCGCAATATGGCAGAATTGAAAGATGACCTTATCACAAAAATTGATAGGGGCGTACTCCAATGGTTTGGGCACGTTGAGCGAATGAGTGAAGACCGAATGGTGAAGAAAATATATAGAGCGAAAGTAAATATTAAAAGGTGTCGAGGTAGACCGAGACTAACTGTCGAAGACCATGTGAGCAAATTGCTCGAAGAGGGGAAGGTCAAGAGTACTCGGATACCTAGACGTGCATGTATGAAGAAGTTAATGAACCTGAAAGAAGCGAAAGAGGTATGTAAGGATCGTGATACTTGGCGATCTGTTCTCTCTGGCTACCCCGTTAGGGATTGTGCGTGAAGATAAGTAAGTATAAGTAAGCAACTATTAGATAGAATAAGTTCAATATATACAAGTGAAGTAGTACAGAAAACAGGTCAAATAAACATAAAAAATGAGAAGACACTGCATGGTGGTCCTCAGTTAATGGCAAATTATTTAAGGTCAGCCTATTGGATATATAGGTGCTAGATCTCTAGTTCAACAATATGTTCGCAAATGTGTAACTTGTGCAAAACAGAGAGCTACTATCAAAAATCAACTGATGGGTGAGCTTCCATCGGTTCGATGTACACCAGCAAGACCATTTTTATATAGTGGAGTGGATTATGCTGGACCCGTAAGTATAAGAGCGACCAAAGGACATGGATATCGTTCTTATAAGGGCTACATATGCCTTTTCGTTTGCATGTCCACTCGCGCTGTTCACTTAGAGGTCGTAAGTGATATGAGTACACATGTACAGCATTTTTAGCTGCTTTTCGACGATTTGTGTCACGAAGAGGTCACTGCGCTAAATTGTGGAGCGACAACGCCTCCAATTTTGTAGGTGCCTCCAAAGAATTGCAACAGTTGGCATCTATTCAGCCAGCCATAGCAGAATATCTGGAAGCAAACAACACCCAGTGGCATTTTATTCCGCCGCATGCTCCTAATTTCGATGGTCTTTGGGAAGCGGGTATAAAATTTACCAAGTTTCACATTAAAAGAGTTATCGGTGACTCTGCCCTCACGTACGAAGAAATGACCACATTTCTCAATCAAGTGGAAGTTTTATCTAAATTTGAGGCCAATAAGCGTCATCAACTTTACCGATCCTGGTGAGCCCCTGCCTTTAACTCCTGGACATTTCTTAATAGGAGGACTACAAAGGCTCAAGCGTAGGCTATTTAACTAGGTGGCAATTTGTGCAAAGGATGCTACAGTCTTTTTGGAAACGATGGTCCCAGGAGTATTTGTCAAAGCTTATGAATTGGTACAAATGGGCTCACAAGTTCGGGAACCTAACATTGGGGACATTGTTTTGATTAAAGAAGATGATTTGCCGCCAAGTCGTTGGTTATTGGGTCGAGTTATAAAGAAACACCCCGGTGATGATAACGTTACCCGTGTGGTCACATTGCGCACGAAAACATCAGTTATTAAAAGGCCAACATCAAAATTATGTATTTTACCTATAGCAGATCCATGAATTGTTTACTTTTTATGTCAAATTTATGTAAAATATTATTATATTAAATGTTTACCTACTTTTCCATTTACGATAATATGTATTAGATAATTGAATAAAACTATTATTTACGGATTTTATCGCGTTTAATTACTTTAATTAGCCGGACTAACTATGACATTGGGACGTCAAACATCTCAGTCCCCCCCCGTGACCATGGGCGCTGTAAAGCACCCGAAACGTCGGGATAATAATAAAAATAAATTAAAGTAATTAAACGCGATAAAATCCGTAAATAATAGTTTTATTCAATGTGTAGTGTTCGCGTAAATTTAGGAAATCATTATGTATTAGATAAGTTTAGAATTACTACCTCTTAGTTTATAAGTACAATTTAGAAGGACATTTAGTTAAGTATTTTTGAAGGCCATTCCGTCACTAAATGTCCTTGGTGGGCAGTATGTTTATGATATATATAATTATACGCCAGTATATTCCAAATTTATGAAGAAAACATATTTTTGAATTTTAAAAAAGATTTAGTTCTTTTTTTGAGAAATGACGTTGACGTTGTTATGTCAATTTTTATTATAAAAGGCACTGAAAATATAGTAAAAATATATAGACCAAATTAGATCATACACTGTTGCGGACGTTTTATTTACCAACAACCCTTCTAGTGTATCAGCAGGACAACAGGTCAACTACATAGGTCAACTAGTTAAACTAGTTAACATTCTGTACACTCGAAGAATTCTACAGTGCCCTTTTTAAATAGTTCTATGATAATTTTGGAAAATTGTTTTCTATGTGATTCGTCCTCAAAGTAAATGAAGTATTTAATCTTTGGTTTTACATATTCTTTTAAAAATTGTTTAATTAAGTTTTCATTATTGATAGGTAAGAACACTTCTAAAATTTTGTGCTTTTTATTTGAAATATCTTTGACTTGCATTTCATTCCTAAACCAAGTGAATATAAGTATTTGATTAGGCTTAGTATCTACAGCTTCCTTTAATATAGGTATACCTGTAGATTCTAATCCTAGCGCTGAGTGTACTGTTTCTGTGCTAACAGATGGTACGGGATAAGTTTGTTCTGTCATATCTATTGGATCAGATATTGAAAGAGTAGCTGATAGGTCAGACACAGTTATTGTATCGGAGTTCTCATTTGGTTTATTAAGCTTTGCTATACGGTAAATTTCGTCAGTCAAACTGTCTACATAGTTTTTAAGGTTTTTGTCTGTATCGTCTACGTTCACTTGCATCGGATCAGTATCGTCGTCGGAACCTAATAAGTTTAGTTTGATACGAGATAGGGCGTCAGCGTTAGTGTTCTGCTTTCCATTTTTGTAGATTACTTCAAAATTAAATTCTTGTAAACGTAGTCGCCATCTTGTTAATTTATTATTTGGTTCTTTGAGTGCATAAAGCCAGGCAAGAGGTCGGTGATCAGTATATACGTAAAATTTTTGTTCGTACAGATAAGGTCGGAAATATTTAACTGCCCATATAATGGCTAAGAGTTCACGTTCGATTGTGCTATACTTTGTTTCAGTGTCACTTAGGGTGCGACTGGCGTAGGCGACTGGTTTTTCAGAACCAATTGGCCCTTGTGACAACACGGCGCCTAATGCGACAGAGGACGCATCTGTTGTAAGTATGTAGGGTTTATATGGGTCTGGGTATTGTAAAAGAGGTGCATTAATAAGTAATTCTTTACATTTCTCAAATGCTTCTATATATGATTTGACGATAATAATTTTATTTTTCTTTAAGCAAGAAGTAAGGGGTTGAGTTATTTTTGCGAAATTCCTAATGAAACGACGCTAATAACCTATGAGTCCCAAGAAACTTTTTATTTCAGTGGTAGTTTTCGGTAGTGAGTAATTAATTATTGCTTTTACTTTATCGTCGTTCAGTTTAAGTCCATCTTTGGTAATACTATGACCTAGATAGAGGACTTCTTTCTAGAAAAACTTAGATTTATCAAGTTACACCTTGAGGTTAGTCTGTTGTAGTCCTTTTTTTGGTACTAAATGAACTGGGGCACTCCGAGGAGAGAAAGATTCTTGAATGACATTGTCTTCCAAGAGGTTCTCTACTTGCCTCTTTATTTCCTGAGCTTAAGCGGGTGGTTGTCTGTACGCTTTAGTATAAATTGGGTCTTCATTAACGGTACGGATAAAATGTTTCACTTGATTGGTGAATGTCAAGGGCAATTTGTCACAGTAAAAGATGTCTTTGTATTCCGTACAGAGCGCAAAAATAGTTTTACGCTATTCCTCAATCATGTGTTCTAGTCTTAATTTACCTAAACAGGAGTTGGTCGATGTCGGTATCAGTTTTATCTACAAGGGAATTAACTAGGGTTTTCTCACTGTCATTAAAAGTCTCAGTTTGGAAAGGTCGTGTCACGGTCAGGGTCATTTCTTGTTCGAGAGTATTTTGGATAACTGTTGAAGCATATCCGTTATTGCAAGTCAATAGCACTTGGCATTCTAACACCTTCACAAAACTGCTTATAATTTAATATGGCTTCGTCTGAATGTACATCGGTTGGTAGTTTAACACGTAATTCCGATCTAGGAGGTAAAATAAAAACGTGATTTTCAAAATTTTGTATAATAGGGATATTTGTAAATTTTGTCGAAAGTATATGACGCTTTAAATCGATGACAGCTTCTAATTGTTTTAATAAGTCATTACCTATGAGGCCATCATAACGCGAATCTACATTAATAATCAGTGCGTAAAAATGTTTAACTAAAAATTCAGTGTATGTATTATGATTATAACATAATATACTAATTGGGGTGTCTGAGGGTGTGCGTTAATTACGTTACATATTGTATATATAGAACTTATGATATTAGGGGCTTTTAAATGTGGGTGGTAACGGAATAACTATGACCTGATTATGGCTACTTATAGCATGTGTACTAATGACCTCAAAGGGTTCATTAAAAATTTCGTTTTTAAAATATTGGTATGCTTTGCGTGGGCTTATAAATGAACCTGTGCTACCGGTGTCCAACATAAATTTAGAATCTAACTCGGGGATATATATACTCGTATAAGGTAATTTTAAATTAGTCACAATTTAGTTCTATGGTTTCGGGGGTTTGGCTGAGGCGTTTATGTGAAAATTTTCAATATTTTCCGTCGTCTTAATGTCATTTGTATCTGCCGCGTTGGTCTCAGTTTCCGCGCTTACAGTTTCTTCGGATTGATATTCGGGGTAAGAGTAAGAAGCGTCATTAGGATATTGATCGAAATAATATGGATTTTCGTAGTAATACATGTCGTCGCTATAATCATTCTCATTTAATTCTAATTCGTTTAATCTAAAACCTTGCTGCGATCGTGCTACAGGTGCTGTGCGCATCGACACATCTGTATTAATTCGCGGTTGGTTATGCTGAGGGGCATTATTATTATTGTTGTATCGCTGTTGCATACCTAACTGTTGAGGACGCATCGAAGGTAATGGCTGAAGGCCTACAGGTCTATAGCCATATTGAGGTGGACGATATTCGAATTACATTTGGTTATTAATAGGTTGTGGTGGTCGATAATAATTTCCGAAATTGTTAAATTGTCGCTGATGACCTTGAGTGGGAAGCGGCACCTCTTTATTCGGTGGGATGCCAAAATTATATCTAGGTGGTTGGTTCGTTGGCATGGGCTTAAAACTAGAAAAATATTGAGGTTGAGTGTTATTATTACCGAATTTAAATGATGACGATGCGTTATGCGAGTGTGAATGAGATGCGAGATTAGATCCAGACATTTTGTTTCTCATTTGATACTGACTATGGAAGTTTCTTAGACTTCTTAGACTTCTTCTAATACAGTGGAGAGCGCATCCTCTAATGAATTTAGGGCCTTGAGACGCACTACTCGAACTAAATATTCCGGTAAATTGCACAAAAAAACGTTTAATGACGTATTTTCATAAATAGCCTTTTTACTACAGCGCATATTTGAGTCCGATAACCGATTAACTATGCCTATTAAAATTAACCTCAAAGATTGAATTTGACAGCAAAAATCTAAATAACTTTCTCCGGGTTTAATTCTTAAGGTCTCAAGTTCGATATTTAAACACTCCTCACTTCGCGAGTCTCCAAAATGCTGAACTAATAATTGCTTAAACTCATCCCACGTTTCGATATCATCGCGCTCACCGACTAATGCAGCTGCATTGCCGATAAGGCGACTTGTTATTGTACTCATCACGTATAAATTCTGTTCCGTCGTGCCAGTAAATTTAGCTATAACATATTCACAACACATTCTTAAAAATAGATTTAAATGACGTTTATCTCCATCAAACGTAGGGATGATCTTAATCATTTCACCGGGAATAAGTCTGATATTCTCCATAATTATGTATTAATTTACACACACAAACAATAAAAATAAAATAAAATGTAAAAGAAATCTAAATACCCAAATATCACGCAAACTTATTAAGAAGTAAAATGTATTTGCTTAATAAAACTATTTCTTTGTAAAACATTAATTTGTATATAATTTGTAAATTATGAAAATAGTTAAAACTTAAATTATTTATTACATACAATTATTTATTTAATTTTTAAACTATTTAACCAGAATACGTTAAAATGAGAGAAGTTCGATCTCAAGATAACAGAACGTCGAGGTAGTGGAAAGGATGGTGAAAAGTTCTACTCACCAGCCGCCAGCTGCTCTCATGGTTCGAGGATCGTCTCGGTTTTTCTTCGTGCCGCGGACCTCCGATTACGACAGAGTTTTATATCGAATTCGCGAGGGACGCTACACCACCGAAGTGTGACGATCCTACCGGCTACGCCAGTCAAGATTACGGGAACGTAAAATGATTTTTTTAAAACTATTTAAAATCTATTTATTTCTAATTACAGTTATAATTATAACTACTTAATTAATACGTCTTGACAGAAGTCGATGTCAAAACGAAGTGGCAGCTCCCATGAGCTCTGCCTGATACCTCATGCAACCAAAAGCGCTGACTCTACAGTTACTGGATACTGTCTAATGCTTATGCAGCCCCCTCTAAATACGAACCGTAACAACCCTATGGTCTTGTGGTTGCATAACTAGATCCTTAAAATTATAAAAACAATAAACGTTAAAATAACTCCGGGTCTTGACAGAAATCGGGCGATAGATATAAAACGAATTTGCGAAGAAATTGCTCCAGCTATTACAAAACTGGTAAATGTCTGCATAAAGACTAATAAATATCCTGATGAATTGAAAACTGGTAAATCGTGAGACCTATATACAAAAAGGGAAGCAAACAGGATTACGATAATTACCGTCCTATAACTATATTGCCTACAATAGATAAGATTATAGAAAAATACGGTCTAAATAACATTCTTAATGACACACAGATTGGGTTTCAACCTAAAAAAAGCACAACGCAACTACTTTCACTATTTACTAACAACGTATATGAAAATCTTAATGAGAGAAAACATGTATTGCTATTATTTATCGACTATAGCAGGGCATTCCATACTTTACGCCATGATGTACTACTAGAGCGACTAGATGAATGTGGAATTAGAGGGCCGATTCTTGACTGGTGTCAGGACTATCTCAAAAATCGTTGCTACTAAGTCAAGGTATGGGATGCCTTAAGTAAAAAAATTTTTGGTGAGTGAAGGAACAACACAGGGTTCTGTATTAGGACCGCTACACTACATCACTTACGTGAATAATATCAAAAAAGTGGTTAACAACTGTAAAATCTTCCAATTTGCCGACGATACCTGTCTGTTAGCAGCCCACCACAATATGGATAAGGCGGTAAAACTGTTACCGGAGGATTTTACGAGGCTCATGCAGTGGTTACATGATACATGTCTTGTACTTAATTCGAATAAAACTAAAATAATGTACATTAGCTCGAGTCAAAATAGATTAAAACATAACATTAATCTTATAGCTAACAATAATACATGTCTTCATAATATCTAAAATTCAACCCATAATAATAATTGTGAATGTCCCCAGATGTCTAATCGATGACCTTATGAAATGGACTTATCACATTGAATCTGTATGTGATAAGCTACGAGCAATCTTAGCAAAATTTTACCTCATTAAGAGTAAAGTACCTTACCACATGCTAATGTTACTATATAAAGCACTCGGTGAATCAATAGTTTCGTATGAGTTAAGTAGTTATGGACGCACGTATAAAACCCACCTTAAAAAAATATACGCAATTGCGCATTCTTAAATGTATCACCCCTCTCAAAATCAAAGATAAATTAAAAAAAATCCTTATGGTCTTTTTCATCATTGCAATATACTACCAGTACACGACAAGGTGAAATACCAACTACTGTTTGAAAATTATAGCAAGGAACAATTAAAAATTAGCCGTATCTATACAAAGCTTACACGACAAGCCCTTAATCCATATATGACTATACCAAAATATAAAAATATGTATGGAAAATTTAGGTTACAATATCAAGTTCCCGCTCTTTTGAACCAAATTCCAAAAGAAATAAAAAATGAACTTACTATAAAAATATTAAATATAAGCTTAAACAGTATTTTATAGACAAATTGATAACGACACCCACTAACCATTTATACTAAAAAAAACTATACTAACTCCCATAATATACATAAATACAAATCTACTAATAAATATATACATAGATACACACAATCGTAACATTGAACCATATGAAGAGGAAAGACAGAGCATTCGTAAACTATGTGAGGAATACAAGGATATATTTTATTGTGAACCTTTGAGTTTTAGTAATCAGGGTAAACACTTGATTCGGACTAAAAACGAGGACCCTATATTCACAAAACCTTACAGACAAGCCCCCGCATAAATAAAAGAGATAAACAAGCAGGTCGATATACATCTATTAGATAATGTAATTCAGGAATCTTTCTCCCCATGGAATTCTCCCGTACATCTTGTTACAAAAAAGGCTGATACTTCGGGCAAAGTTAAATACAGAATGGTCATAGATTACAGAAGGCTAAATAAAATTACAGTTGATGATAAGTACCCCCTTCCAAATATCGCAGACCTTTTCGATAAGCTAGGTAAGAGCATACACTTTTCGACACTCTACCTGGCCAGCGGCTATCACCAAATTGAACTTAATGAAGATGACCGACAGAAAACTGCCTTCAGCACCCAAAATGAACACTATGAGTTCCTGAGAATGCCATTTGGGTTAAAGACAGCCCCGCCCTACCGACGCTTCAAATGTAGCTCTTGGTGCAGTACTGGCACAGGGACCGATAGGGTCAGATAAGTCTATTGCATTAGCCAGCAGCACACTTAGTGACACCGAATCGCGATACAGCACAATAGAGCGGGAAATTTTAGCCATCATTTGGGCTGTAAAACACTTTAGTCCCTACTTGTACGGACAGAAATTTCAAATTTATACAGACCATAGACCCCTTGCTTGGCTCTATTCCCTTAAAGAGCCTAAACAGCAAACTAACACTTTGCTTTTGCGTTTGCGTCTTCAGGAATACGATTTTACAATAATCTATAAAAACGGCAAACAAAATACTAATGCTGATGCCTTATCTCGCATAAAACTTAATGCTTTATACGATGCATCAATGGATGTTAATGTGGATGACGATGACATACAAAAAGTAATACGCCAACTGAAAGAACTTGAAAAATACAGACCTGAGCCCCAACCAGAGACAATGATAATTTCAGACTCAGACTCGAGTATGACGGAACATGTAGAATTGTTCAAAGAAAATTACCCTGTACCATTTGTAACTAACAGTAGTAGAACAGACACGATACACTCAAATATTGAACCTGAGTCAACAGTAATCCCATATTTGAGCGAGGCAATAGATACCAAACCAAATCTGATCCTAGTATTTTCTTGATTACAAAATAAACTACAAGTCAGAAATTTATCTAGAGCAAAACAAAAAGTACTAGAGGTATTTCTCCCACTAGAAAACAGAGAATTAATAAAACAATTTTTAAAGGAATATATAAAATTTAAGAGTCGATACTTTATTTATTTCGAGAACGCTGAGCATAGGAAATTATTTACGAAAGTTATTATAGTACTCTTTAAAAAGGATGCAGCACAATTCTTTGACACACAACACACAACGCGTAGTATATGTGGAGGATGAAAATGAACAAAAAGCTGTCATTCTCAAACACCATGAAGGAAAAACATGTCATCGCGTTGTGAAAGAAACTATGATAAGAATACGCAGAAACTATTATTGGGAAAACATGCAAGACACTGTAGCTACCATTACAAATGCTTGTGAACCTTGCAGATTAATAAAGTACGATAGGAAACCAATAAAACCTGTACTACAACTCACATCAACTCAGGATGCGCCTTTTCAGGAGCTATTTATAAATTTATTTACTATTGAGAAGAAGTATTATTTAACCGTTGTGGATGCTTTTAGCAAATTATGGCAGGCCTTGGAGATTGCAAGTCGACAAACCGCTGAAGTAGCGCGCGCATTAGTTAAATATTTTTCTATGTACGGAATTCCTAAGAAAATATCATCTGATCCAGGCACTGAATTCAATACCGAACTTACGCGTCAGCTCCTATCTATGTATAAAATAGAAACTCATATCACAACTCCCAAAAACCCCAATTCGACAGGCATTATCGAAAGATTTCATTCTACTATAATTGAAATATACAGACTTGCAAAATATGATTATAAATGCACAGACGCTGCATCTGTCATGACGTATTCAGTCAACGACAGGATTAACACCCTTTGAACTAGCATTTGGTCATACCGATTTCTGGTAAAATATTCGACGTAGATTTTGAAAAGGCATATACACAGCAACTCATTAAAAACCACGCGATGCGAACCAAATACTTATATAGGTATATTTCCGAAAAAGTCCATACAGATAAAGAAAAGGTTAGGAAAAAGAAAAGCGGGGAATCTGGAATTGATTTTAAAGGTGATACGGTTTTTATTAAAGATATTAACATAAGGAAAAGTAAGGATAAGCCTAGGTATCAAAAGACGAAAGTGCAAGGTGATATTGAAAGAAACATAATACCTGTAACGATAGGGAAAAGAAAAACTAAAGTGCATCTCAAAAACGTGAAACGCCCTACGCAGGTTGTTGGCGATATTCGTGAACCTTAATCTGATGATCTGGACCCAAGGTCTTTAAGTTCTAAAGGTTGAGCATAATCCAGGCATGTTACCCGTAAAGCAAGGACAAGCATACAAGGAAGTAGATAAGTGGGTTATAGTTAAGCAGTTAGACTTTAGTAACATAAAAGATGATTTAAATTTTAATATCAATAAATATAAAGAATTTAGCAGTTTAGTAGACATCCATAAGCCATACGTAAATGAATTCCAAAATATGAACACACAAGTAAATTATTTAAGTAACTTAGCTGTAGAAAAGTTTAAACAATTCATACCTTCGATACGTTTCAAGCGCGGTCTTATTAATCCATTAGGTTCTGTTATCAAAGCGCTTACGGGAAACTTAGACCACAATGATGCAGTAAAATACGACAATCTCATATCTCAATTAAAGACCCAGCAAACGTACACTAATAAGAAAATAACAATAATCTCGGAGATGCTTGACTCTCATATATATAGTACTGGATCTCTACAGGAAAATATGAAAATTGTAAATGAACGAATGAAACGTATAGAAAGAATTGTAAAATATATAATTACTAAAGACGATAACAGCATATACTCCACATATGTTTTAAGTATGTTTAACATGTTTGTCAATAATTTAAAACTATATACTTCATTTTAAGCGAAATAGAAACGGCATTAGCATTTACTAAACTTCACGTTCTACATCAAGCCATTGTTAATTCCACTGAATTATTAGTTATACTAGATTCTATATCTCAAACAAATAGTTTATTGTATCCTATTACTGAAAACAATTTAGTTAATTTAGAAAAAGATCTTATGTCTGTTAAGGCCTATGTATAAGAAAACCAAATAGCGTTCATTATGGAAATCCCTCTGACTGATAATATTACGTACACTAATTTTAAAATATATGCTTTACCTATGTTTGATCCCACCTATAATAGAACAACTCTTATTTTTCCCAAATATCCTTACCTTATGGTGAAGGATCACACGTACTTACCCTTAAATGGCTCATGTTAGGAGATAGCAGCAAACCAGTTCCTGTGTGAGGAAAATGATATCGTGCAGTATCCTGAAAACACATGCATAGAACAACTTATGAACTTCGCATCAAATCTAAGCATTTGTAAACTATCAAAAGTAGAGCTGGAAAGCGTTAAGATACAGTCAGTATTTACACAAAATGAAATAGTGCTTACAAAAACGTGTGGCGATGTCACTCAAAGAAATGCTGTAAAGGGCATGTACCTCTTGGAAATCGATGAAAAATGTGAGATAAAATTAGGCAATACTAAATTACACCGGAAACGATACCATTAAGGACAACTGCAATATAAGGTGACACCTATTTTAACTCTACCGAAATTGATAGAGCAGCCCATAAATGCGGAGAAAACAGTGAATTTAAATCGCGTTAATTTGGATGAACTAAAATATCTCTCGTACAAACTGAAAAGTGAAATAGTGGAAAGTGAAAGTGAAATCTTAGTGAATAAGAAAAGTGTTAGTTAAGCTACTGTACTACTCTATGTTATATTAGTTTTAATTAGCCTTATTATTGTAATTTGGAAAAATAAATCTAAGCTCTTACATTGTATGCAAAGTCATCGGAATCCAAATCTTGCAGATAATTTTGCAGTTGAGGAGGGAGGAGTTATGATTACACCAGCACCACCCGTAATACGTATAAAGCGTCCATCAGCATAAATACATAAACGCTGAGTATGTAGTAATTGAAGTAGACTGTAAGCATAGGATTAAGAATTGTAAAAGACAATGGTCAGAATAAATTCACATCTCACTCTGTGAACACGTAGTTTTAATTAGTTTTTAAAAAAGCTCTCGGCAGCTCCCGCAATTTGACTACCTTATTGCCCTGTTTTTGTGTTAACTACTCACATTTCGTTTTAACTTTTATTTTAAAAAGTGTTTTAACAAAGTGAAGTGAACGCCCAAATCCATCTGCGCCTCACACACCTCTCCCTGCTCGCGGGCGCCTCGCTGGGCCTCCCCCACGGGTCTCACCCGGTGTGGTTACACGCGCCGAGGGGAGTAAGGTGTGTGATAGCTAATAAGGGCAAAGTTTTTATTCCTACCCGCTTTTAAAAATTTTATACCTACCTACCCGTTTTAAATTTGTATAACTACCCGTTTTCATATCGTGAGTGATATAAAACTACCCACATTATGTTGGACAAAGGGGAACCACCCCCGACTCGCCGTAAACCACCAGACAGGCACCCGGGTGTGCTTGACAGGCCTCTCATGGAGCGTGACCTCTTCGCTCCAGATAGGTCTAGAATACTGCCGCCAATTAGCCATATCCCAAAGCGAAAAGGGAGCTCACCGGCCACAGGCACCGCGCTCGGCACTAGTGGAGCTGAGCCTCCACCCTCCGCCGAACCGGCACCACTACCTCGCCGGAACCTCGCCTCGCGGAGACGTACACCCCCTGAGATAGACAACGAAGAATTGCAGGAGGAGAGAAGGCTGAAGGCCTCTGCAACTACCACGACTAACACACCGACTCCACTCCAAAAACAACCAGTGACAAGAGACAACTCGCCACCGGACTAGCCTTCCCCAACTACCACCCCGATGGGCGTGCAAATGGAGATGCAGGACTTCGGGGAGTAAGATTCAGAGGAAGAAAACCGACGGATAGTACTTCATATGCCACTCTTGCCCCAATTCAAGACGAAGTGGCATTCGAACCCACACCTGGACCATCCTCGGCGCCGGACAGCTATGCACGGATAGCTGCCGTGCCTAGAACAGCCCCACCTCTGCCCACACCAGCACCTGCTCCAAGGCCACAGAAGCCTGCAGCAGCAACACAAACCAAATACCCACCCATAATAGTAGAATACTTCCCAAACTGGGCGAGGCACTTTAAAATCTTCCACCAACTGCTCGGCAATGCCCCGAACGCCCGCCCATTTGGCAAGGGAGTCAGGTTACGAAATAATATGTCAAAGTTAGATAACGTCTAAATTTTTAAAGTTAGAAGGTTTACGTGTATTAAGTAACTCAATCCTGAAAATTTTAACTATGAATCAACAAACAGGCGAATGGTCTTTAAGCCGAAAATAAATATACTTGAACTTCAGAAGTACAATTGTTAATTCCATTTTCTTGAAATTATTTTATCGGCTTACGGAACTTCGTATTTCGTTACAATCATTTTTCTGTAATATTGGTTTTATGGATGAACGGTTATTCACCTGTTTGTATTTCGGTATAGTTACGTAGACGTATTCAGAAAATGTGATAATACTCAATTTAACATATGGAACTACCATAAAAAATTAACACACCACATCGTAAGAAATAAAATTAAAGCAGAAGACGAATTCTATATATTATATGTGGGATATCATGAAAGGGTTATTTCGCGGGCTTCATAGCCAAGATAAAATCTATTTGCCTAACGTGGCAAGTTCGGTATCCCGTGAGCGGTTATTTTCAGAGACCGGATCTACAATCACCCAAGAGAGAAACCACTTACTAGGAACCAGGTTGTTAAAATTGTTATTTTAAAATTTTATTCGAATGAAATAATACATAAAAGTAAAAATATATTTAATTAATTCTTGTTTTCTGATAATTATTCGATAAAATTAAATGTGTAAAAATAAATAATGTAATATTTCCTAAAATTACATAAATATAATGTTTGATTATTATACTTCTTTGTTTCATTTCTGTTCAAAATGATTATTTATTCCTTATGTGTGTATGCATATATTTAAATGATGATAAAAAACATCGAAAAAAATCGATATATCGTACATAAGTTTTGATGTTTTTAATGAGCGATGTTGCATCCTATAGATGTGCTTACTTGGAAATATTGCGACTTTAGTGAACTCAAGTTCAAATTCACACAACTCGAACTAAACTCGAGTTATGTAACTAGAGTTAGCAGGACGAAACACAGTAAATGATTTGTTACAATTACTTTAAAAATATCGATTCAATAAATATATATACCTTTTTCACTTGTCCATCCCTATGACTGAGTAAGGGCGTAAAATCAGGGTAGTGTAATAACTGACGTCCCTAACTACGCCCACCCTTCATTTAGAGCCCTGATTCAGGGTGGTGTAATAGGGGCATAACACATGACTAAGTTGAATAAAAATTCTTTTATCCATCGCTACATTCATTTACCATTTGTACATTCACACACTGTCTTAAGGTTCAAGGATTAGCCTTTCTACATAAATATTGATTTAATTCTAATTTTAGTTTTGCGACGCTAACACTTTATTAGACTTCATATCCAATAATCACATTAAACTATAGTACCTACCTACTTTTACCACTTACCTATATCCATTTTAATATTTATTATATTATCAATTGTAAAACTATTATATGTTAATTCATTCGAAAATATAGTACCTATGTAACTTCGTATCATAAAGTTTAAGTAAGCATTTCTACGGAAACGGAAACTAGTCGAATACTCTGTGTGTCTGTATGTGAAGTTGTCAATATAGGAAAAAAAATGTAGTTTAGTCTTGGTCTAGTCCATAGATTACTGTATATAAACTAGAGAGTCTAGTCTCTGGATATGTTCCGAAATACAACGCAGTGTACTGTCCAATGCAAATGACGTATCATTTGACACTTTATTGTACCAGCGTGCCGCCGCCATATTGTGTCGGATATCCGGCCATAATAAAACAATTTTTAATTGTGTGTTTGCCGAATGAAGCATGCCAGAATTTGTTTCTATTTATTCAAATACAAAAAATTATAGAATAATTGATGGTATATCCATTAGGAGGATATAATGATTTTTGGAGCACAAAATGACAAAATAATCACCAACACTTTTCCAAATGGCGCAAAAGTATGACGTCATATACTGTCTACGTTAGTACTCTTATTGGGTGCGTTTGGCAGAAAAAAGCGCTAGCAAGCGCTTGTAAGCAAAATGGCGTTCGTAAGCGGTAAGCGCTGTCAAATCGTAAGTAGCTATTTTCCTCCAGGACACGATGTTAGTTTTAACCGGGGAATCTAACCTAATTTAAATATATGTTTGTAAAGTATTCATATTAAAAACTTACAAATCATGAATTTTTAATAACATGTATATGTCTATTCATGTCATTATATTACTTAAAACTAATATTGCACAAAACAACTTATAAACTCTACTTCAAAACGAACAAATTAAATAAGCAAAATGGCGGATTGTGTCAGCGCTACTGAAGTAGCAATCGTCTCCTGGCCGAAAACTATTTTAGCGCTTGTAAGCGCTTGCTAGCGCTTTTTTCTGCCAAACGCACCCATTAGTTTGTGTATACTGTCCAATGTTTCGGAACGAATCACCAGTATAGCGTCGATTCATGACATAGATAAATAAATATGTAGATTCATGACGTCATTTGCATTGGACAGTACACTGCGTTGTATTTCGGAACATACCCTCTATTTTTTACATATAAAACAGGTTATATGTAGTAAGTAGGTATAGGTAGGTGCAGTATATTCTGAAAAAACCGGTGTAATACTCTAATAAATTATGCAGAAATATGAGAAACTTGAAAAAATTGGAGAAGGTACATATGGGACCGTATTCAAGGCAAAAAATAAAGAAACCCATGAAATTGTTGCCCTCAAACGCGTAAGATTGGACGATGATGATGAAGGTGTACCATCGTCAGCTTTACGTGAGATATGTCTCCTCAAAGAGCTAAAACATAAGAATATTGTCCGGCTCTATGATGTTCTTCACAGTGAAAAAAAATTGACGTTAGTGTTTGAACATTGTGACCAAGATCTTAAGAAATATTTTGATAGCCTCAACGGCGAAATTGATCTCGATGTAGTGAAATCATTTATGTATCAGCTCCTCAGAGGTTTAGCATTTTGTCATAGCCATAATGTTTTACATCGCGATTTAAAACCACAAAACTTATTAATCAACAAAAATGGCGAGTTAAAGTTGGCTGATTTTGGTTTAGCGAGGGCTTTTGGCATTCCTGTTAAGTGTTATTCAGCAGAAGTAGTTACCTTGTGGTATCGACCACCAGATGTATTATTTGGAGCTAAACTTTATACTACAAGTATTGATATGTGGTCAGCAGGGTGTATATTTGCAGAGCTGGCAAATTCTGGTCGACCATTATTTCCTGGATCTGATGTTGATGATCAGCTGAAGAGAATTTTCAAACTACTTGGTAAGTTTTCAGAGATAGTATATTCATATACATAAACAATGTGAATAAATTCAATGTCCTAAACACCTTGCCAATATGGCTTTTTCTATTTTTCAAGCAGCTTTACATGTTCTCCTTTTTTGTATTTCTCTTACATGATACGATTTTTTCCCCCATACTATAATGTTGCGTATTTGAAATGAGGTTGTGTGCTTAGCATCTTATTACTTTTCATACAAGTATTTTGCTTAAAAATTTACCTGCTTTTAAACAAAATACTTATACTTATATGAAAATACCACAATCCCACAGAATACCACCATCAAGTAGAACCACTGCTTCTTCATTTCGGCTAGTGAGTGCAGGTGACGGGAGGCCCAATTCCCTCCCAACCCCCATCAACATGGTAGCGGAATTAAATAAGAGACTACCCCAGGAGGGTACCAGCAAGTAATGGAAAATCCCTCACTGAGCATCCACCACCTAGCTACTCCACTCCTGAGTGTGGGTGCTCAGGCTGCCTTGTGTATTCTTGGGGGAGGGAATGGGGCGAAATTCCGCTCAAAACAAAAACTGCTCAGGGCAAACAGCAAAAGTACCAAGGAGACACCTACCAATCCATACATAGATTTCTGCAACATGAGGGGACTTCCCTTGACCCTACCTGCCGTCCACTACCATCTGGAGATGGCGAAGCTGGCATTATTCTTTCTGACCAAGATGCAGGTGTTCTCTCTGGCTTATTTTGTCATATCTCCTATCCGGGCTATAAATTGGAACACTGCTTTGCGCCTTGGGTGGTATTTACGTATATTTCTTGGTTGGGGTGGCCACCCCCAAATGTTATAGAATAATATATAAAATAAGCAGAAGCATTATGTGGTAGAGCCATGCTGGAGTTATATTAGAAGAAAGAAGAAGAAAAAATATTTATTTTTGACACACACAAGGCACCAGAACACAGAAACAAAATCAAAACAAAAAAAGTAACAATTTATGAACAAACAAACAGCCAGTTAAAATTAGGAAAAAAAATTATACATAATATATATTCTTAAAACTAGTGCCTCAGGGTGATGCCAAAAGATAGGAACCAATTCAGCATGATGTCAGGTTGGAAACCTAACGCTGATTTTCTATTGGCCCCCTGGATTGCATTCGTCTTCACCTCTAAAACCAGTTACTGTGTACTTCCGCAAGAACAATCAGTATACGTGAACTCTATGAAAAAACATATATAATTACTTATGTAATAAATGATTAATAAAATATGTATATAATATATGACAGGATACTAATTAAATACTTTATTATTAGCAAGATACTGCGTGTGAAACTGTAACAACATAATAACATCAGCAGAAAATAAAAAATAAATTAAATTAAAATAAAATATAGAACATAAAATGTACCTCTCAAATAACCATCAGATATAGGACATGTTAGCATTAGTGTTAACCATGCCTAGATCTTTTTGTGCATTTAACAAGTACTGTTTTAGGTGACTTTTAAAGGTAGTTATAGAGCTTAGCTGCCTTAGAGGTGGTGGTATGTTCTTCAATATTTTCGAGGCTGCATAGCGAAATGCTCCCTTGAAAGATGCCGATTTGTGCTTTTGTACCGAAAGTTGCTGCGAGCACTGTCTTCTATCACATTGCCTCCTTGTAGCAACCCAGCCAAGTTTATTATACAAGTAAAATGGTTCTTGATGTTTTATGACGCCAAAAAGCAAGCACGCCAGATGCAATTTCTGTCCAGTAGTTGTGGACCGTACACAGCATCAGCATAATTAAGCTTGGATAAGACTAACGACTCGACCAGCTATACACGCAATTCCTCCGACAAATACGGTCTAATTTTATATAACACTTTGAGCCGGTAGAAGCAATTTTTGACAGCTTCGGCAACATGTTCCTCAAACCGTAAGCCCTCATCAAGCTTTAAACCTAAGTTCCGTGCTATGTTTACCCTTTTTACTTTCTTTCCCTTCAGTACAATGCCTAAATCTTCCGGTAATTTATTTAATTGATTCTTTGTCCCAAATATCATATAATTAGTTTTATCAGGGTTTAATAGTAAACAGTTATGCTCAGACCACACAGTGACACATTTTAAATCGTCATTTAGATCCTTAACAGCTGTTTCCCATTGACTGGGTTTGAACAAGATGTAAAGTTGTGTGTTGTCTGCATACATATGATACTGACATTTTACAATATTTTTTGGTAAGTCCGCACAATATAAGTTAAAAAGAATAGGGCCTAGAATGGAACCCTGTGGCACTCCTCTGTTCACAGGTGCTAGGTTAGAATCCACAGAGGTTTCATTCCCACGACACAAACTGACCAATTGCTTTCGATTGGATAAATAACTATTAAACCAGGACAGCGTGCTATGTCCAAAACCATAAAAACTCATTTTGGACAGTAATAAAGTTATATTTATGGCATCGAAGGCACACGAGTATTCTAATAACACCAGTAGGGTGCACATGCCCTCGTCTTGGGCTGACAGGATATTATCCACTACATCAATCAGAGCTGTAGTAGTACAATGTCTCTTACGAAACCCAGACTGCAATTGAGGAAGAATGTTCTTTTTCTCAAGATATTCTGTAAGCTGCTGGCAGACAATCTTTTCTAATACTTTTGATAGGCATGGTAAAATGCTAATAGGGCGTATATCTTTTAAGCTCAAGGGTTTATTATTCTTAGGGAGCGGTCGAACAATAGCTATTTTCCAAAGGTCAGGTAACGCAGAGGTTAAGATTGACTTATTAATGATTGTATGTATGATCTCTAAAGAGTTAGGTAATGTCATGATTATCATTTTTAATGATAAATTGTCAATTCCTATTGCATTTGATTTCAAACTGAGAATTATGTGTAAAATATTGTTCTGACTGACTGATATATAGTGAATGTTGCATCGATGAATGTTGGTTCTCCTGGCACGTCCAAAAAGTAATTGTTAATTTCATATGTGTCGTTAAAGTGTGAAGGCAATTCTACGGTCTGATTTGGAGGTATTACTGTCCTTTTCAGATTTTTCTAAAGCGATTTTGGATTATTAATTTTGTTATTAATGCTGTGGCAATTTTTTGTGGCAAAATTGTGGCAAACATATTAGTAGTATAGTTGTAGCACGAATGGGTCGGCTTGACCGGGGATGACCACACTCTCACAGAATACCAGCGTAAAAATGGTAGCATAATGCTGCTGTGTTTCATATGGTTATTGTAGAGAACCAGAGATCCTTTTTACTGGTAATGAGGCATTCCACCTAAGTCCTCACGGATGACAATCCATCTGCATTTTGATCCGTAATCGAGGATAGATGTAGATGTCTATGGGCCACAGCAACCACTTACCATCAGGTGGACTGTGTGCTCACTTGTCTAATATCCTATTGAAAAAAAAAGTGTAATGCAGCAAATGCACAGGTTAACATGAATTCCTCTTGCATCTACTGGTGTGTGATGACTGATGAGTGCATGGGTAATTAATTACAATAATTGATAGATTTTTATTTCGAGTCTTTACTCTGGAAAAGACCTGAATCAGTGAATTAAATTTCTACCCAAAAGTAAATATAAGGTTTCATTGGGCCTGTTACTATATTGACTACTAATGACAAGTAAAGTCAAAGATGGGTTCTGTCTTATCATGCAGCAAGTCAAATTTAACAAGTATTTTTTTAGGAACTCCAAATGAAGACACTTGGCCTGGTGTCACGCAGTTGCCAGATTACAAACCATTGCCAGTATATCAACCTAGCTTGGGTCTTGCCCAAGTTGTTCCAAGACTACCTGCCAGAGGAAGAGATCTCCTAGCAAGACTGTTAACATGCAATCCAGCATTAAGAATGCCTGCTGATGATGCAATGGCACATGCTTACTTCCATGACTTAAACCCTTCTGTGAAGAATGACAGGTGTTAACAATCAATACATCCTTATAGATGTACCTCCGAACTATTATATTGTGATAAGGACAATGCTGAGGTACAGGAAAATAATGATGAAGAGACTTAAATAATATATAGTTGGTTTGATAGTCAAAGTAATTGTTATTATTTATTTAGTAGTGATAAAACAATTTTGTTCTAATTAATCATCAAATGTTGTTCATTCTATAGCTTATTATTGCCTATTATTACTTAAATCATAACTTTTTTCAAAAATAAAACTACATTGCTAACCACATAGCTCAGTGGCCCTATTTTCTGAGATCCTGGTTTTGGATTCAGCCAGGGCCAATATTTGTTCGATAATAAAATTTGTTGGTTATTAGGTATGGTTATTGTTATGGTTTTATTTTACAGAAAGTTTTTTAATCATAATGTCAATACTACATCAGAAGTAGGCATGGACGATTCAGATTTCAACGCAAACCTATATTTATCTGATTTCTGATTTCAAAATCAGTTTTTAAAACTCCAATTTCAGTAGGGCTTAGCTACGCCAATTCATTTGCGTACTTAGATTTCGTTTATAAGTTAACAAAACGACATATGTAAATGTAATACAGAAACAGATTTGCGCGATTATCGTTCATGCTTTAATCTAGGCTTAGGACTAGCAGAAAAGTTTTGTATGAAATTAAAACTTTTCCAGCGCATTTAATAATCAGCATATTTACAATTAATTCTTAATATATTTTTTTGTTTTTTATTTTTTTATAATTTAACTTAACTTAATTTTTTTTAACAAGTCGTCAATTTTGTCCCAAGCACTGAGATTTTCGTGGAGCTTTTCTTGAACTTCATCAGAACTTGCTTCTGAATTTTTATTTTTATTTATACCTTTTATAAGGCCTATAATTAAGCCATGGACATATTTTTTTAATTCGGAGGCCACATTTTCGTTCTTAAAACATACGAGATTAAACCATGGGTCCAATAATGTGCATACTCTGAAGGTCTTGCTGTGCTCTATTCCCTGAAATCTATCTTTCAATCCTTGCTTTAAACTTCGTATTTTTTCAATTACAACTTGAAGCGAAATATTCTTCTTTATTAAGAAAATCTTCACAAATGTCTTTCAAGCAGTTGGTCATGGCTAAGACCATAATTCCTGTGAGGTACTGATCTCCACTTACTGAAGAAGTGACCTCTTTAAATGATGAATACTTTGCAGTCCTTTGAATGTATAATTGGCCATTCTCTGTCAATAAGAGCCATGCAGTGTTTAACGGCTTCCTTTAGTAATATGAAATAGTGAAACATAAAATATGTAGAATCCCACATTGTAGGTAGTTGTTGGATTAACCTTTTTGGTTCCCCACATTTAATTTTTTTAATCAGTATCCAAGAAGCATATCCGTTGCATTTGTACTGTGCGTTTAAAGTGTGACATTATTATTTTTTTACATTTTCTATTAATTCTTCTAATGGTCTTAGAGCCCCTGACACAATCAAATTAAGGGAACGGGCGTAGAAGCCATGATGCTATGTATGCTTCCAATCTAGCTCAGTGTTTCTATTGCTTTGACAATATTTCGAGCACTGTCAGAAGTAACAAAATTGACTTTGTTCTATTCATCCATCACTCTCTTAAATTCCTTAGCTAAATTGGCACTCGTGTGACTTTCGTAGCGGCCTTTACATTCTAAAAGTATCTGCTGTGGTTCAAAGTTTCTATCTACGTGATGCACTGTTACGCCGATATAGCTTTCAGTCTGGGACAATGTCCAACAATCAGGCGTAAAACAAACACTGCTAGTGTCTAGAGAAACTCTGGTCTTTACATCACTTAAAGAGGTCTGGTATAATGCCGGGATCATAGCAGAAGATATATTCTTACTAGGCGATGTGTATTCCGGGATATTTTACACATTTTTTTAAAATCCTTTGTCTTCAACAATTCGGAAAGGTTGAAAATCTGTTATGAATAATTCTAACAAATTACGATCAACTCCTTTACTGTCATCTGGGGACATTTTTTAAATAATATAATGTTGCATAGTTATTTGCGTAATCTACTGAAATCTTACTTGTCTCCTTGTCTGCGACCGCGGCAGCTTGAATTGAGCCACACGTATCTAGATATACTCGCCAAACACTCAACAGTCCCAATTTGATGGTTATTTCCTAAATCGATACATGCCTTTTGCGCCAAATAAATTTAAGCGTGAGATCGTCTTAATTGAGCTCCTAGGTTACTCATTGTAGATTTATATGTAATTGTTGCGCGCCTAAGTTGGCGTCTGGCACTAGCGCCATCTAGTGTCGAGTAACAGAGTGCGGAGAGCTTTCCAGAAAATGACATGACTAATCTTTCAACCAATAGCGCCATCTAGTATCGATAACTAAGCTTTCTAGAAGCTCCACACTCGAACTTTCGGCGCCTGGTCGGTTGGCGCGCGTATTTACTTGAATATTCTGGATGTTTCGGGCAGTATTGAATTTGGCGAGACAAGAGAAGCTTCGGAGCGAAATAAAGTGAATCAGTGTGATTGATTATTAGTGTCTTTTAAGTTTTAATTGGTGTTCGGTAGTAAAAGTGTAAATTTTGGTAATTCAATCGGCAGTTTTTATTGTCACGAACCCTAAGCTCGTAACAACATGTTTTGACTGCAATATTTACACACTGCAACTCCAAGAGCATTTTATTTTTTGTCAAAATGATGAGCCATGCCTCTACTGGGTTTTCGTGTCATTTTTAAAGGCAAAACAGTTCTCGTCTAATCAATTAAAGTCTAAACAAAAAAATGTTAGTCAAAATCAAAAAACTTTAAATGTTATATAAACTTAGTCACTTATAACATAACTCACTAACACTAACACACAATTCACTCTATAACTATTTTCAAATTTTAAATATTTTTATTTTCTTTACTTTAAACTTTACTAAACAAAAAGACGTTAAGGCAAAAAATATCAGTAAATATAATGTAATACATTAAGGCCCGCCACATACATACGGGATTCCGTTTCTTTATCTATTTTAACAAAATATATTATGGATTAAAAAACTGGTTTATGAGAACTTAGATATGATTATTTACTATGCCTTAAAAATTGTTCCATGAAATTATTCGTAGATAAGAATATTTTGGTGTCATCGAGAAATCTAATGTAATCTATAAAATTAAAAAAATATGTTAAATAGAAAAACCACCAAATTTTCGAGGTATCACCTTAATTAAGGATAATAATTGTAGATGTCTATGGGCTACAGCACCCACGTACCAGCACCAGCACGAACGTAGCAAGTCTGTATAAAATCTATGACCCGTCACACACCGAATTTTGCGGGCAAAACGGGATTCCGTATGTGTGTGGCCGACTCGTAGGTTCCGTTGCGGAATTCCGTATGTAGTGTGTTTCGGGACTTATACGACTGAACGACATGCAAGCATTTGTCACCAAGGTTAAATTTGCATCTAATGTTCTAAACCAAAACAACATGAAAACAAAAGATTATTTTAAGTAAACAAACACTGAACTAAACACAAAAATAAATCATCACACAATCTCGCAAATATATCGCACACGGAACCAAAAATTCATCAGCGTATAATCTCGCAAAGCAAATATAGGCTTTATGTACTTAGCAGTAAGGATAATATAATATTTCAATGTGTAATAGATTTCCATATTTCATAGCCGACAAAACGAAATCTGAGTCGCAAAATCCATCCTTTTTATTCCACTATGTTATATTTGGTTAGAAAAAGAGAAACTTAGAAAATGCATTTGGATATTGTCGATTTGGATTCGTTTGGTTGTACAGATCGTAATGTTTAGCAGAAATCTATACTAATCGATTTGGGTTTGAAATCGGATTTTAGATTCGTTTTGATATATCTGACTCATGCCTAGTTAGAAGTAGTGTTTAATGATTAAAGTAACACCTTTGGAAACAATTTATGAGTGTTCTATTTTCTAGTTTTACTTCCTTGTATTATCTACAGTTTGTCTTCTTAAAAATACAACACTACATATTTTTCTGTAAGTACTGTAACTTTAAGATTGCTGCAACTGTATTTCATATATGACATTTTTCAATGATATTTGTGTAATTTTACGTTAGTTAGTTTACGACGGGCTGTTATCCGCAACTCCACGTCTAAGCGCGTATTTTGCGTGTGGGCAGGAATAATGTGATTATTCGAGCCATGAAATCTCGAAGAAGTTCACCAGTCCTTTGATGTTGCAAGCGACTTCGGGGAGTGATCCCGGCGTACCGAGATGTTAAGCCCTGTGTGCAGCGACCTCCGGACATGTCTGCAACACGTGGTCCGCCTTTTCTTCCTGCCACAACCCTGCACAGGGGACTATCTGTAACACCTATGGTAAATAAATCTTTGTTAAAGGAGCCATATTACAGGAATAGCACTTGTTACCATCCTGATCTGTCTTATTCAGTCTCATTAGAAACTTGATTAAACAACTGTCAGGCAGGGCCTCCCTAGTTTGCTTACAGTTTTCTATGAATGGCCTAATGGATTTTATCCATCGCTACCACTCTCTGTGCTAAATTCCAGTCTTCTTCTGTTGGTGTCAATGTATCTTTATACTGGTTTACTCTTTCAACTATGCAGCTACCTGGGAAGTGGGTTTCAATTAAGATACGTTGGCTTTCATCCGGCGATGTTGAGTAGCTTCTGTCGGGTTTCTTTAGGGAGATCGACCCTGGCGTGTTCTTTTAGCTAGGATTTTCCTTATCCGATTCGCTTATTCACAGGTTTCTTTGTTACCACAGAATTTACGCCACCCTGTCGAGCCCCGATACCTGATACATTTTTTTAATTCACACTTAGCTTTCTTGTATAGTAGCCAGTCTTCATCAATTAATAATAAATAATCAACCAGAATCGTCTCTTCCAGAGTGATCAGTAGAGGCTCTATGAATCATTGGAGCGACCAATGGCAAGTGCAAGGGGCCCAGCACCGAATCAGGCCGACACTGTAACATTCTGGCGCGGCCTGTGGTCAGAGCCCATAAACCACAGCGAGGGCTCTTGGACGGAAGTTGTGGCGAGTCAGTGTGCGAGTAAAACGCCCATGGACCCCGTCATTATAACGCCGTCAGTATAGCTGAGGCGGTCCGTAGGGCCCCGAACTGGAAAAGTCCGGGACTCGACGGGCTGCAACACTACTGGCTGAAGGGGTTTGTGGTGTGTCACCATGTGCTCGCCCGACAGTTCCAAGAGGCTCTCAACCAGAAGTCTCTCCCGAGCCTCTTCACTACTGGGATCACTCATTTGGTTCCTAAAGACCAGGATACCACAGACCCGAGCAAATACCGCCCCATCACGTGTCTACCGACCATATACAAGACACTAACATCCATTTTGAGCGCGAGAATCACTCGTCACCTGGACTCAAATCAAGTGATGTCGCGCGCTCAAAATGGATGTCGGGGCGGTGGTCGTGGAACCAAGGAACCACTTCTCATTGACGCGGTCATTGGCAAAGTGGTGAAACGCAACCGTCCGAACTTCTCCGCCGCCTGGATAGACTACAGAAAGGCATTTGACTCGGTGCCCCATGGCTAAAGAGAGTCCTCGAGCTATACAAGATAGACTGTACAGTTAGAGACTTCCTCGAACAGTGTATGGGGTAGTGGAATACGATCCTTTGCCATCTGGGTGAGCGGATGATGGCTGCGGAAAGCCACATAAGGATAAGAAGGGGTATCTTCCAGGGTGATTGTCTGAGTCCAATCTGGTTCTGCCTCTCTTTGAACCCTCTCAGTACTTTACTGGAGGGCTCCGGGAGGGGTTTTCAGCTTCGGAAAGGAGGTACAAAAGTGACCCACCTTTTTTATATGGATGACCTCAAGTTATTCGCCTTCAGTCGCTCCCATATTGTGGAAATGCTAAACATCACTTGTGAATTTAGCAATTCTATTGGAATGGAGCTGGGGACGGATAAGTGTGCGGTCCTCCATGTTGAAAGGGGAAAGGTTGCTAACTCTGAGGTCATAGACTTATCTATGCCCATCAGTTTAAGGACCCTTTCCGAGGCTGAAACATACCGATACCTGGGTGTGTCACAGAACATCGGTATCGATGAGGCTGGTATGAAACAGTCAGTTTGCGACGTGTTTTATGCACGCTTGACCAAAGTGCTCAACAGCCTTTTGTCTGGTGTTAATAAGACACACGCATACAGGGGCGGAGCAAGACCTAAATTTGGTGTGGGCAAGATCTATTTTGCGAGGCCCCTGGTGACGAATAATTATTTTCCATTAATTGTGTTTGGATCTCTATTATAACCCGTCACAAGTCCACAGCTGTATATGGACTTCCTCTAGCAGTGCTACAGTCACGATCTTGAGCCACATATATACATCAACATCCTACACGCTTTACCTGTTCGTTCGACCTCCATTTAGTGGGGATAACCTTGCTACTCTTACCAGGAGACTGTCGCTCGGGAACCTTTCTTCTCCATAGGCAGTCGGTTCTTCGAGCTATGGCCGGCCCATTGCACATTATTTACCGATACCTTGAACCATATTTGTAACCCTGGTTCTGCTGCAAATATATTAGACACGGATTCTGTTACGCAAAGTTACTCCAAGCACAGCCCTCTCCATGGTTTGCAGAACGACTTTAAGCTTTGAAATAATACTAGTTTTTACGGAATTTATCGCGTATATTTAACTTTTAAATACCCGACGTTTCGAACGCTTTGCAGCACTCATGGTCACGGGCAGGACTGAGATGTTCAACGACCATATGTCATAGTTAACCGCGGTTACCATAGATTAAAATTTAACTTTTGTTCCGATCTATGCAGTATGAACTTATGGTATCTTGAAGTCTTGCAGTTGTGTGCTTGGGTTGGGATTTAATTTTATTTATTATAGGATCCCAAGCAGATGGTAGCACCCAGCCATCTTCTCTATTGAAATTAGGATGTTTTTTGATTTCAATAGCCTCGCGAATCATCTTTGGAAGGAATCGGTGTTCTTTAGCGAGGATCTGCGGTCTATCAAATCTGATGTAGTGACGGGGGCGATCCTGTACGTGTTCACAGACTGCAGACTTCCCGGAGCGTCGATTCTTCACATCAGCTATATGTTCTTTAACGCGGGTTTTTATTGATCTTTTAGTTTGTCCTATGTAGGAGAGACACAATCAAGCTTGTACACTCCTGCATCTTGCAGAGGGACATTACACTTGACCGATGGTAAAAACTGACCAATCTTCTTCAGCGGCTTGAAGTATGTTTTGATGGAAGCGCGCTTCAAGATGTAGCCAATCTTGTCAGTGACTCCTCTAACATATGGCAGTACAGCAGGTACACGCTCGACTGTGGCCGGCTTCACTCGTTCACTGTGACGTAGGCGCGGGACCCGAAGCTTGTTGTCATGCAAAACTTGCTTGACATGGTGGAGCTCTGCAGCCAGGTGTTTACTGTCACAGATCCCTCGTGCTCTCTGAAACAAAGATTTACCCACGGTAGCTAACTGTGAAGGATGGTGGTGAGAATCACCGTTTAAATATCTATCTGTATGGGTCTTTTTTCTATACACAGTATGGCTCAAGGTGTTATCAGGATTCCGAATTACTAACACATCTAGAAAAGCTAAGGAATTGTTTGCCTCTAACTCCATTGTGAACTGAATTTTAGAATTTATAGAGTTAAGATGGTCTAAAAATGCAGTTACTTTATCTAAAGGTAGAATTGTGAAAGTGTCGTCTACGTACCGCTTGTAGAACCTTGGATTTATGGGAGAACTAAGCAGGGCTTTCTCCTCAAAGTCTTCCATGAATATGTCGGCGACAATGGGAGATACAGGTGAGCCCATCGCCACACCATCTACTTGCTTGTAGAACTCCTCCTTCCACAATAGGTAGCCAGATGTAAGACAGTGTCTGAGTAATACTGCATATTCTACGGGCATGTTGTTTTCTTCCAGCCTTCTAGTTACAATTGAGATGCAGTCTTCAACAGGTAAGTATGTAAACAATAACTGCACATCAAAACTGACCATAGTTTCATTGTCTGCCAGATGTAGGTCTTTAATCTCGCTGACAAAATGGAAGGAATCCTTTATGTGTGCTCTTGTATGTCCCCTGAGTTGTGAGAGTATTTTCGCTAAGTGTTGAGCCAATCTGTAAGTTGGTGAATCGATTTGGCTCACTATGGGACGTAATGGAGCATTGGGCTTGTGTATTTTTGGTAACCCATACAATTTTGGTGATTTGGCGCACGTAGGTATTATCCATTTTACGTCCTGATTTAATTTTTCGGAGTGTTTCTTTATGTGGTCACTAGTTGTTTTTAGTGTGCTATTTGTTGGGTCGTTTTTAACCTTTTTTATAAGTACTTACATCCGACAAAAGTTCTTGTATTTTAGAATTATAATCTGACGTATCCATGACTACCGTGGCGTTTCCCTTATCTGCGCGGAGAATCATAAGTTCGTGTTTATTGCGTAGGTTCTTTAACGCTATAAATTCGTCTTTGGGAAGACTTTAAGCTTTCTCTCATGCATCCAAAAGTAAAGGACCGTGCCTCGGATCCATAGGTCATTGCAACACACAATGGTTGTAGTACACTTGTTTTGAGATTTTGAGAATTATTGGACTTCACAATCGAGTTCTATTCGTCGGTTGACTATTTGGTCGAAGATGGACTTGTCTAGTGGGTTAATTTCTGTCATTCATGAAAATACACTAAAAACACTGTGCGATGTAAATTGTTTATATGATAGCGCCCATATTAAAATCATTCAAATTTTCATTTCATTCACTTTTAAGGGTAATTAAACTACCAAATATATACCTTTTCGCATGGTTTACCGTGGATGAAGACATCAACGATTTTTGTTATATTAAATCTATGAACGTCACATTTTCCTCCTATATTTGTAACAAAAATGTTCGTCAATAACTAGTAGTTTCCTAACACCCCCGGATACATGTTACATGAACACATCTTTTTCTGATGACTAGTTGGTAGACAGTACGTAGGTTAAACTGAGCATAGTGCTGGGTTTCAAATCAGCGTATTTTAAAGACTAGAAGTCATGAATTCTGCATGCAAAACATTTTTTAATGACTGGTGATACAGTTTAGATGACAAACCAGCTGTGATTCTTTGTGAGGGAGTTATCGTTTTTTGTTTTTTGAAAATACAAGATATTTTGCTTTTTTCCACTTTTGCTTATGTTTTACGTAGTGTCAAGTGGAAGGGCAAAATTTCATAGCTTCTTAGGGACGTTAATGTGTACCGATTATCCACTCTCTTGCAAAAGTTCTGTTGTACTTCTGTACTCACCAGGTACATTGGCGTTTTTAATGTGCTTGGAAGCCATTCTAACCTCGTTCAGATTGAAGTCCAGGACTTGATCAGGATAGTGTCTATCTTGGCGCCAGCAATGTCGCTGACACTATTGGTCTTCAACTTAGACAGTCAATAATCACTTCTAATTTATTTATAGTTTTTAAGTAATTATTTAATACTCAAAGACAATTAATAGATGAATGAAAATTCTTTGATTTTTCGGAGTGCGAGGCCCTTTGGGTCGCGAGGCTGTAGGCGGTCGCCCACGTCGCCCACGCCTTGCACCGCCTATGCACGCATATAACGGATGGGTCATGCCTGTCCTCATGTACTCGTATACCTTTGGCATACTCAGGTGGACTCAGACTGAACTTCACGTCCTGGATAGAAAAGTCCGCACTACTATGACGTCCCATAGGATGCATCATCCGAGATCGTCGGTAATGAGGCTGTACTTGCCGCGAAAGCATGGTGGGCGTGGCTTTTTGAGCGCGCTCACCATGTATAATCGCGAAGTGTGCAGCCTCCGTAATTACTTCCTGGTGAGATCGGATGATCCATTCTATAAAGACGTCATTTTTTGTGATAAAGGACTTACCCCTCTATCCTTAGCCAACGAGCAATAGCAAGACCCGGCAGTGCAGAGCATTTCCGACCGGGAGACCGTATGGAAGGAGAAGGAGCTCCACGGGAGGTTCTACAAGGCTCTACATGAGCCTTTCGTAGACGCAGTAGCCTTCCTCCACTGGCTACGCTTTGGTGACCTCTTCGGGGAAACCGAGGGTTTTGTCTGTGCAATACACGATCAGGTTATAGTTAGTAGTATAGGTGTAGCACGAATGGGTCGGCTCGACCGGGGAAGGACCACGCTCTCACAGAATACCAGCGTGAAATAGTAGCTTGATGCTGCTGTATTTCGTATGGTGAGTGTAGAGAATCGGAGACCCCTTTTACTGGAAACGAGGCATTCCATCTTAGTCCTCACGGGTGACAACGCATCTGCATTTTGATTCGTAATCGAGGATAGATGTAGATGTCTATGGGCCACAGCAACCACTTACCATCAGGTGGACTGTGCGCTCGTTTGTCACCCTATCCTATAAAAAAAAAGAAAAAAAAGATACATCCTAAAGGATGGCACCGTCGACATCTGTCGAGCTTGTCGCCATCTCGGTGAGTCACTTATGCATGTCATCTCCGGTTGTTCGGCGCTTTCTAACTCTGAGTACTTGCACAGGCACAACCTAGTAGCCAGAATTCTGCACCAGGAGCTCGCTCTGAAATACGGTCTCGTTGACCGGAAATTGCCGTATTACAAGTACTTGCTGGAAGCCGTGCTCGAAAATGATCGTGCCAGGCTCTACTGGGACCGGGCTATCATCACAAACAGGACTATTCTTGCGAATAAGCCTGATATTGTGCTGATGGACCGGACACAGTCAAGGATATTTTTGGTCGACAATTCCATTCCGTATGACGAGAACCTCGTGAAAGCCGAAACAGATAAACGAAGAAAATATTTGGACCTGGCTCACGAGGTGACGGACATGTGTGGTGGTCTGCCAACTGAAATTATTCCTGTAGTCGTTTCTGCAAACGAGCTAATCCCAGTCAGCCTCTCGGGTCATCTGAGGAGGCTGGAACTCCGTGACGGACCGCTCCAGGCTCAAATGCAGAAGGCGGTGCTCCTCGATACCGCCCGCATCGTCCGCCGGTTTCTCTCCCTTTCCCCCTAACCCTCGGCCGTTTTGTCTCCCCTGCCGAGGGCCTCTCATCTGATTGGGCTTTTATTTATTTATGTATTATTTATTTAGTTGTGCTGGTATATGAAATATATATTTATGTATATTTATCATTTCCTTTTATATATTTATTCAGCCCAACCAGATGAGAATACACTACTAATACCACAATAATAATAATAATTTTTATTTCATCATCAAATACTGGCTGGCCAGGCAGACGTTGTTTTGCCCTATCCGACTATCCTTTGTCATATAAAAATAATTTAATTCATAATAAAATATATCAAGGGTCACTTAATGGGATAAAAATTATCCTGTCTCTCAAGTTTGACCAAACTGCACACAGTGTGCAAAATTATATTGAAATCAGTTCAGTAGTTTAGGAGTTTATCGAGGACAAACAACGTGACACGTAACTTTTAATAAAGATATTTAATTAAGGTATTCATGGCCCTATTTAGAGTATTTCTTACCTTCATACGTTTCCTATCTAGTTCTTTAACCCTCCACGGTTGCTTTACCTCAGCATGCCTTGGTAGAGTGATTTATGTTAGCTATCCCTCATGGCTTTAGTAACAGCCGCTATCTATTCTTCTAGATCTTTATCTACTATAGTATTTGTCCCCTCAAAACCCGCGAGCGTAGACGTCAGCCTATTAAGGTACTTTCCGTCTTGAGGGGATTTCTCCATGGTGGTGTAGCGGATATATCGACCTGCAGGCCTCTTTCGACACGTGCCATCCAGTTATTAGTTAAGCTGCTCCTTCTGTTGCAAGTGTGAGGTCGATTATTGTGCGACAACGTTTATTTATGAAAGTTGGTTCAGAATCTGTGTTTAAAATGGTTAGGTTAGTGGTAAACAGATATTCAACTAACACCTTACCTCGTTCGTTGGATTTTTCCATTCCCCAAAGGGGATGATGCGCTTTGGAATTCGTCCCGATCACAACCTCTAGTCCAGTCCTCTCGCAGAAGTTCATCAGCCTGACGTGATCATGAAGGGGAGGAGTGTCTTCCTCCGGCATGTGGACTGAGGTGACGACGAATCTTCTCTCCTATGTATTTTGATTGCTACGGCATTCGTGTTTCTGGAGCAGAGAGCCAGCAGATCTCTGGTCTCATCATCAGCCACCGAGTCGGAATTGAACGACAAAATGCAGTCCTCTTCGTCACTTAGTGAGCTGCCGCTGATACTCATACTTGTGTATTTTGGTCCTGCTTGAATGTAATTTATGTGAAATTATATAAATTATAAAAATTTTTGAAAAATATAAAATGAAATATTTTAATATTTTTTATTTGCTCGTAATATTAATATGATCTCAATATATAAATTATTTTTCATGTTCGCATAGTAATTTAAGGTTAGCTATAAATAATAAATTAAATTCATATATGTATAAAACAATGATTAGATTATTTGTAAGACTAATAACCTTTTGTATTTCATGTGTAATAAAAAATAGTACTGTTTGGTATTTTCTGTATATTACCTTCTCTAGTTGCTACAACTTACTCTATAAATGTTGTGCCGAACCTCTGTCGCAACCACAAACGTCATGCAAAGAAAGACTATATATTACTTTCCTCTATGACTTCACATAAGAACGATATCCCTTTATAGCTCTTACAATATTGATTTACATTATTTTAATAATTAATACAATCTATTATTGTCAATATACACAAAACAAACAACATTCTAAATTCTAATTCTAACACTAAAAACCTTAAAAATATATATTATATTAACTAAAATAAATTATTAAAAAGGAGGTCCTTTAGGCAAGGTTCCGAAGATACTGACAGCGTTTCCCGGTTGAATAGCTAGACTAATTCTTTGTCATTTTAATAATTATAATTATTAAGGTTAAGAATCCGTAAAATTTTATATTTATTACAAAAAATCTGTAAAAATGGTACGGAAAGTATTGGATATTGGCAAATCTTTCTATAAAATGCCTGTGCATTATCAGAAAGAGCTTTGTCTATAATAACCGTGGACCTAAAAAGATAGCTATAAAAAGTAGAACTCTTTCACCTCCACCAGTACAGCAGACAGCGCCAAGGGGCACAAAAGAAGATTGGATTTATTATTTCTGCAAGCAGGGTCCTTTAATGGAGTGGAAAAGCGCGCCTTCTTTTCGGCTTCCGGCACGCTTTGCCTGAAGAGTACTCCACTGAGGCGCAGGTGATACGCAATCACACACAGATACGTGTACAAAAGAGTTGCCGTGGCTGCCTTATATACGGCGAAGATGGAACACAACGGGATTTTAGTCGGTGCGAGTGCGCCATAAAAGCTGTCCTTATCCTCGCGAATCAGGTATGCATAGGCATAGACCCCATAAAAATACGTGCATCTATAAATATCACACCTATCGGAATATTATGAAATGTAATATAAGTCAATAACTTGTTTATTAAACTAAAAGATAGAAACTAGTTAACAAACATTTATAGAACTTAGAATAGGAACTTTTCAATATAATAAAACTATATTATTCGACATCCTGATATACATCATTTAACATCTTAATTTAATAAAGACTTATCGTAATTCGGCACCCCTTTTCGTTGCCTGTTTCGAGCGTTTCCGTCTAATTATAATTCAGCGCATAAATTTATATTCTATAGCACTCTAACCGCAATAACATAGCGCCTTTGAACCATAATACTACCACCAATAATTTATAAACCAGAACAGCTGCCTCACTGACCAGGACACACCACTTTAAATTGGTACATGCCCGGTGTAACGGAACATATTGTTGCGTGAATAAGTCAACGTCATACACTAGCGCCATCTAGTGTCAGGAAGGAGAGCGAGGGGAGCTTGATGCAGAAAATGACATCACAAATCTTTCAACCGACAGCGCCATCCGAAGAACTAAGTTTCTAGAAAATCTACACTCGAACACTCGTCGCTATGCGCGCATTTACTTGAATATTCCGGATGCTTCATTGCTAATTTGTATATATAGGCGCTGCAAGATGCGATCGGAGTAGTATTGGATTTGGCGAGGCAAGCGAAGCTTCGGAGCGGAATAAAGTGAATTAGTGTGTTTAATTATTAGTGTTTTAAGTTTTGTGTAAAGTAAATTAAAGTGTTAATTTTGGTAATTTTATCGGCAATTTTTATTGTCACGAACCTCAAGCTCGTAACAATTGGTGTCAGAAGTGGGATAAAATCATGCCGATTTTACCAAAGGAGGAATCGGAGGGTGTCCGTACCCGAAGTCAACGCCAGCAGGAGACGGACCAAAGAAGATTTGGTGGTGCTACGCCGCAGACGTCGGAAGGCCAGCCACCGGCTGCAGGCCCGTCGGTAGCTCCTACATCTGCAGCACCTGACTTAGGTGCTCTGATGGTGATGCTGCAGGAGCAGGCTCGCCGACAGGAGGCGCAGGTCCGTCAGTTGAAAGAGCAGCTGCGGGGCGGACAGGAGGAACAGACCCGCCGACAGGAAGACCAGGTTCGTCGTTTGGAGGAGCAGCTGCGGGGCGGACAAGAGGAACAGGCCCGCCGACAGGAGGAGCAGGCCCGTCGGTCGGAAGAGCAGATGCTCCTCATTAAGGACCTTCATGCTACCTTTGGGAAAGAGATAAAGGAGGTGAAGGATAGGGTTGCTCAACAGGACAACCGCCTGTCGGAAGCTGAAACCCAAATCAAGGAAGCTAAAACCCAAATCGACCAAGTAAACAATCGGGTTGATTACATGGTGGCTGACGTGAAGAAAACGCTGAACGACCTCAAACTGGGTGATAGAACTACAGCTCCCGTAGTAGCTACTACACCTTCGCTACGTGGGTTCAAAGTGCCACCGTTCGACGGGACTTCTTCCTGGTCAGCCTACAAAATCCAGTTCGAGGCTGTTATGAAGGCGAACGGCTGGAATAAAAGTCAGGCCATGACTGCTCTCACACTAGGCCTGCGCGACCAGGCCTTAACTGTTCTGGAAGCTCTCGGTGAGGAAGTGACTTATGAGCAACTCCTTGAGGCATTGGAGGCGAGATATGGCGCCGCTCACCTGGAACACGTCTTTCGTGCGCAGCTTAAAGATCGTGTGCAGCGCATCAACGAAAACCTGCAGCAGTGGGCTCTAGAAGTGGAGAAGCTGGTGCGAAAAGCATACCGGTCTGTACCTGCGCTCATTGAAGGGAACCTGGTGCAGACATTCATCGACGGCATCCGCGACCTGGAAGTCAGAGCTGCTGTGAGGCTCGGGCTCCACGAGACGCTTAAGGACGCCTTGGCCCGTGCACTGGAAGTGGAAGCCGTGCGGCAGGATCATCGTTCCCATCGCGTCAGGGAGGTTGCAGCAGCTACAGTTCGCGATGGCAACAAAGGATACAGCCCAAGGTGCTATGGCTGTGGGGAAAAGGGCCATCTTCGATCCAGCTGCCCTAAGCGAACCCTAGAAAAGGAAGGTGAACGATCTCAGGAGGGTAGTGCGGCCAACAGCACCGCCCAGCAGCAGCAGGGAAACGAGTAAAAGCCAGAACTGCGGGGCGGGTGCTGGCTGATGTTAAAAGAGCCCCAAGGATCTCGATCTCACAAACCCATGATGGGAACAGTCTAATCATCAAGGGCGAGGTCAACGGAATGCCGTGTAAACTGACCATAGACACTGGAGCCTCTCGTACGGTTGTTAGTTCCCAACTTATAAGTCAGTTCCTTGAGGACTCCGCATACAACCGAGAAATTTAACCACCGGTCAGCGTATACCCGTCCGTGGAAAGAAGGAGATGGAGTTGAAGCTAGGCAACATGATCTACCTGCATAATGTCATCGTGGCTGATATAATGGACGACTGCATCCTAGGCCTAGACTTTATGAGAAATAATTGTTGTGAGATCGACGTTAAGCAAGGTGTTTTGAAATGTGGACAGGAGGAACTTTTTATGGAAGTTGCGTTACCAGCGAACGTGTACAGCATTAAGAAGATTGTTCTTCCGCCGAGATTGGAAACGATTGTTCCGGTTAGTCTTCCTCGAAACACTGGGCAAGCTCACCGTTGTGTACTTGTGAAAAGGGTAAACAATGACCTTCCATGGAAAGTAGCTCGAACCTTGGTCAGGACCACTGACATCTCAGGAGTACGTGTGCTGAACCTTTGCGACCGGGAACAGATTATAGAAAAAGGCACACTGATTGGTACTTGTGAGGAAGTGGATTGGTTACGTCGGTGCCAATATATATCGAGTGGGGCCCCCAGCAAGGATGCAGAAACGAGAGTGACCACACTTTTGGAAGACTGTCGCAGTGTTCTCTCCCCGAACGAATTGGTCAAGGCGAAGAAGTTGTTACTCAAGTACGCCGATGTATTCTCATTAAACGATGCTGACATAGGAAATACTGGCTTAGTTCAACACAAAATAAACACAGAAGAAGAATTGCTTATCCGTCAGCTGCCAAGAAGATTGCCGGTAGCACGTGAAAAGGAAGTGGAAACCATGATTGAAGGAATGGTGAAGGATGGTGTTATTGAACCTTCCTCTAGTCCATGGTGTTCACCAGTGGTGCTGGTGAAGAAGAAGGATGGCAGCATGCGGTTTTGTGTTGACTACCGCCGTCTGAACGACGTTATGAAGAAGGACAGCTATCCTTTGCCAAGAATTGATGACACGCTGGACATGCTTACAGGAGTAAAGTGGTTTAGCACGCTGGATCTAAAAATTGGCTACTGGCAAGTTGAAATTGACCCTAAGGACAAGGAGAAAACTGCGTTCTCGACGGGAAAGGGTCTGTGGCAATTTAAAGTAATGCCGTTTGGGTTGTGCAATGCTCCAGCAACGTTTGAAAGGCTGATGGAACTTGTACTTACCGGGCTAATTGGCGATGCCTGTCTGGTCTACTTGGATGACATCATCATCGTAGGCCGTACGTTTGAGGAACACCTTCAAAACCTGGAACGCGTGCTCATGAAGATTCAGAGTGCCAATCTCAAGTTGAGCTCGAAGAAATGTTCACTATTCCAACGGCAAGTTAACTTTTTGGGGTTTGTAGTATCGGAAGAAGGTATCCGCACAGATCCAGAGAAAATCGCCGCTGTCAAGGATTGGCCGGTTCCAAAAGACAAGACGCAGGTTAGAGCATTTTTGGGTTTGTGCTCCTATTACCGGCGATTTGTGAAGAACTTTGCAGATATAGCCAAACCTCTGCACAAGCTAACCGAGGAGAAGCGACATTTCTGCTGGGATGAAAGTTGCAATATCGCATTCGAGGAGCTCAAGGACCGTCTGTGCAAAACACCTATTTTGGGATACCCTGATGCAAGCAAAGAATTTATAGTTGACACAGACGCAAGTGATATAGGACTTGGCGGTGTGTTGTCTCAACGGAATGGTGACCAAGAGGTCGTGATAGCGTACTTCAGCAAGTCGTTGTCAAAACCGGAAAGGAACTATTGTGTCACAAGACGCGAATTGCTAGCTGTGGTAAAGTCGTTGCAGCATTTTAGCAAATATCTTCTGGGACGAAAATTTCACTTACGAACTGACCATGGTGCACTAAAATGGCTATTGCATTTTAAAAATCCAGAAGAACAAGTTGCGAGGTGGATTGAACTACTGCAGGAATACGACTTTGAGATCGAACATCGGTGCGGGAAATCTCATGGCAACGCAGATGCATTGTCAAGAAGACCTTGTCCTGAAGATTGCAAACATTGTACTAGGCAAGAGAGTAAGGAAGAGGTATCTGTGAGGATGCTCCGGACGGACCACCTCAGTAACGAATGGAAGGACAGCTTACAACATGCACAGCAGGGAGATCCGGACATCAAGCCGATTCTGGAATGGGTAAAGGCCAGTGCTCCCAAGCCTAAATGGAGCGACGTCTCAGCAATGTGTTTGACCACTAAAAGCTATTTGGCCCAGTGGGACAGCTTGCTGCTTCAGGATGGAGTTCTGTGCCGTAAATGGGAAAATGTTAGGGGAGACAGCTGTCATTTGCAAATGGTTGTCCCTAAAGCTAAAGTACCGGATGTTCTACAGCTGTACCATAATGATTGTTCCGGAGGCCATCTGGGAGTTAAACGAACCCTACTGAAGATCCGAGAACGGTTTTATTGGGTCCACTGTCGAAACGATGTCGAGGACTGGTGTCGCAAATGTACAAGTTGTGCGGCTGTAAAGGGACCTCAGACTCGTAGTAGAGGTGCATTGAAGTTGTACAATGTTGGTGCACCATGGGAGAGAATAGCCATTGACGTGGCGGGGCCATTTCCGAAGAGTGAAAGCGGTAACAAGTATTTCATGGTTGTGATGGATTACTTCACAAAGTGGCCAGAAGTTTTCGCCATTCCAAATCAAGAAGCTTCAACAGTTGCAGATAAACTAGTTCATGAAGTCTTCTGTCGTTTTGGAGTACCTTTAGAGATTCACAGCGATCAAGGAAGGAATTTTGAGTCTCAAATATTCCAGGAAACTTGCCGAGTTACGGGTACTCATAAAACAAGAACGACTTCTTATCACCCGCAATCTGATGGAATGGTGGAACGATTTAATCAGACATTGGAGAGGTACCTAGCAAAAGGTGTAGACAATCGGCAACGAGATTGGGACAAGCACATACAACCGTTTTTGTTGTCATATCGAAGTTCTGTTCACGAAAGTACAGCAGTGACACCAGCTTTCGCAAACTTTGGAAGAGAATTACGGCTGCCTGCAGACCTGATCACCGGGATACCACCTGATGCCCCACGCAGTATAACCGATTATGCAAATGACTTGCGGAACAAAATGAATGACATTTATGAGCACGTCAGACAATCGGGCCAGCAAATGTCTGAGAAAATGAAAACCCGGTACGACCGCAAAATGAACAATAAAGGGTTCAACGAAGGTTCATTAGTGTGGTTGCACAATCCAGTCCGCAGCAAAGGGAAATCTCCTAAGCTTCAAGCTAAATGGGACGGCCCGTACCGGATTGTAACCAGGATCAACGATGTGACCTACCGGATACAGAAAGGCGCAAGAGGGACTCCTAAGATCGTCCATGTGGATCGCTTGGCGCGTTATTATGGGACCGATAATGCTCGGAACGAGCATGTCTTAGGAGGGGGCAGTGCTGCGTGAATAAGTCAACGTCATACACTAGCGCCATCTAGTGTCAGGAACGAGAGCGAGGGAAGCTTTGCAGAAAATGACATCACAAATCTTTCAACCGACAGCGCCATCCGAAGAACTAAGTTTTTAGAAAATCTACACTCGAACACTCGTCGCTTTGCGCGCATTTACTTGAATATTCCGGATGCTTCATTGCTAATTTGTATATATAGGCGCTGCAAGATGCGATCGGAGTAGTATTGGATTTGGCGAGACAAGCGAAGCTTCGGAGCGGAATAAAGTAAATTAATGTGTTAAATTATTAGTGTTTTAAGTTTTAATTTGTGTAAAGTAAATTAAAGTGTTAATTTTGGTAATTTTATCGGCAATCTTTATTGTCACGAACCTCAAGCTCGTAACAATATGCTAGCTTTACTCTAGCCTTCTTTTTTTAAGTTGATGAAATAGCTGTGGTTTTGTATTATAGAAAACAGGACTGCGTTTTACGTGGAAGAGCCATACTGCAGCTATATGGTTGTAGCACGAGTGGGTCGACTCGACCGGGGAACGATCACGCTCTCATAGAATATCAGCGTAAAATAGCAGCTTAATGCTTCTGTGTATCGTATGATTCAGACAAGCTTTATTGCACGCGATCCTTAAATCAACCTGTTTTCTCTTTACTTAATTTATGAGTGTGAGGTAGATGAATGGAGACAGTAGAGTCTAAGAGGGAAGCCTTTGTCGTTACTTTAGACATAGCATAGCACTTCTTTCGGCGCTTCCTTCCTATGGGCATCTCGAGAAATTATGCAATTCGATCACCAGTTTTCTTATCAATCGAACCATCAAGGTCGAAGTTGACGGTGCACGCTCCGATTACAAGCCTATCAATGCTGTTCCTTCTGCAAATCAATGATATGTTGCAAACCAATGGCATTCATTGATATGCGGGCGGCAGCACAGGTGATTCTTTTTGTACCAGCCCTGCCAATATTTCTCGCGATCACGCCGTCGAACGTATGTCTGAAGTCATTGCTAAACAAAGTCTCTGATTGGGGTCGTCCAGTTCAATCCAGAAGACACAAATTTGCGCGTTTACCGCAAAAAAGAAACCCTTTGTCGTATCTTCTGTTTCAGGGCATTCGTCTAGTTGCCTCAGCCAGCATTAGAATCATCGGCAACGTCATATCGAGTGGTGTGCAGTTTCGTGGTCACTTGGGGGTGAAGGCTAAATTGGCCTCTAAAAAGCTTGGCGTGCTCAGTAGCACGGGACAGTATTTTATTCCGACACACCGCTTGCAACTTTACAAGGCGCATGTTCAGTCTTACATGGAATACTGTTCTCATATCTGGATCGGGGCACTCCTTCCACTTGATTACATCCAGCGAAGAGCGGCTCGATTCACTCGCGCTGAGAAGAGATGTTGCATCCTTTCGCATTTTTTACCTATTGCATTTACCAGGAACGTGCTCCACCAACCAAATTCCACCAACGCATATAAAATTCACGGTACCATCCACACCATCTGGATGCTGGTAGTCCAATTGTACTATGAGTTTACTTCCTCACAAAACTTCTTTGTGAAATCATCTACTATCGGCGATTTTCAACTAAGAGACCTTCAATAAACTAGCTTGCTCCTTTCTGAAAGGTTCAGTTCAAGTTCAGTTGTTCATAGGCTACTGTCGACACTTACCATCAGGTGTGCCGCATGCACGTTTGCCCCTATATTAGTAGTATTCTATAAAAGAAATTAGTTACTACAGACTATATTTGAAATAAAAAGTTAACGTTACAGCCTATGTACGTTCCACGGCTGGGCACAGGCCTCCTCATATCTGAGAGGGTTTTGGGGCAAGTCTTTACCAGAGATCTGTCTGCCAAAAAGAGCCAACCGTCGAAACTGAAAACCGATTGTGGCAGCATCGTTTTCGGGATACCTGAAATTTCGAGTGAGATTGAGAGGTTCTATGAGCAGCTGTACACATCATCGTTAGAGCCACACGCAAGTGTAAGTGACGATCCAAGAGCAAGTCTTATCCGACACTATTCCGATGATATCCCAGACGTCCGTCTGAGCAAGATTAGAATGACTCTCCAACACCTTAAAAACGGCAAGGCCCCAGACGAGGAAGGAATTATAGCGGAGCTTCTGAAAGCGGGTGGAAAAACCAGTACTCAAAGTCCTTCTGAAGCTCTTTAATTCCGTCCTCCATGGTGGAACTTACTCCAGAGATCTGGAGCAGAAATGCGGTGGTCTTATTTTTCAGGAAAGGCGACAACGCTCTTTTGAGAACTACAGACTGATTTCCTTTCTGAGCCACGTCCACGTACTGTTATCGAGAGTCATTACGAATCGTCTCGCACGCAGAATACGACTTCCGGCTTCCCGATCTAGCCGACCTTCGGCAAATTGTACAGAAAATCAAAGAGTACAAACTGCCACTTCGCCTTGCGTATGTGGACTATGAGTCTTTTATTCCGTCGAAATTTGGTTAGTGCTACAGTCCCTTCAGCGGTGCCAAGTTGATTGTCGATATATCGAAGTGCTGAAGCATTCGTGGGTACAGTAGGGCTACGATGGCTATCCGAGTACGAAACCTATCCAACTGCAGAGAGGTGTAAGACAGGGTTACGTTAAATCTCGGAAACTCTTCACCGCTGCCTTGGAAGACGTTTTCAAGCTACTGAACTGGAAAATATACAGTATTTACATCACTGGCGAGTACATCACTCAACTTCGATTTACCGACGATATAATCCTTATTGCACCATCGCTGGAGGACCTAAGCATTATTCTCAATGACCTCAATAGTGTCTTCCAACTTAAGATGTGGTCTTAAGATGAACATGGACAAAACAAAGATCATGTGTAATGTAAATGTCACATCTATGCTGGTAGTTGTTGGGAGCACAAAGTTCGAAGTTGTTGATGAATATGTTTACCTGGGACAAAATAGTCCGACTAGGTAATTGCAACTTCGACCGAGAGGTCAATCGACGGATTCAACTCAGCTGAGCAGCGTTCGGGAAATTACGACACATTTTCTTGTCAGGTATACCTCATAACTTGAAAACGAGATAATACAACCAGTGAGTGTTGCCAGTGATGACTTATGGAACTGAGACGTGGTCCTTCACTGCTGGCCGTATGAGGACGCTCAAGGTCGCTCAACGAGCTATGGAGAAGGCTGTACTCGGGGTTTCTCTGCGTGATAAACTTAAAAAGGAGGGTACATAGATATAGCCCAACGGATTAGTAAGCTGAAGTGGCAATGAGCCGGCCATATAGCTCGATGAACCAACAACCGATGGGAATAAAAGGTTCTCGAGTGGTAGCCTCGTACTGTTAGGCGAAGTGTGGGGCAACCCCCCCATTAAAAAAAAGGATGCGATCTTTTTTTTGCATCCTACTCTTGGAGCGGGTTTGCTTCTCGCCGGATGATCCCAGCGTTGTTGCTGATTCTGTCTCTGATGTTGTGCTACAGGGAATGGAACATTTTCTTCCAATCACCTGTGGTACCTATCGGAGGCAGAACCCAGCCTTAGTTTGGTCGCTCCTGCGAAATTGCATTACGTCATAAGCAGGAGTGCTACCAGGCCTGGGCCCGTGCATCGGCGTATCGGGATGCAAATACCAGCGCTCTTAAAAATAAGTATAATTCTGCTTCCAGGTCCTTCAAAATGTGTCATTGTAAAGGCAAAGAAGTCAGAGCACATCGACAGAATTGGCGAGAAGCTAGTTCGTCTTTCTTCGGGAACACATGTATTCTGGTCTCTCGCCAAGGCTGTCCAAGGGAGCTTCTGCCAGCCATCTCTTCCATCTCTGCACAAGAAGGATGACTCACTGGCCCATGCCACAAAGTACAAAGCCGATCTACTGGGCTCTCTCTTTGCGTTCAAGTCGACTCTTGATGACGGGGGGACACACTACCGACCATCCCGCAGTGTGAGTGCTCCATGCAGGATGTGCTGTTTACCCAACGCTCGGTGCGCAGAGCACTCCTCTCCCTGGACATCAACAAGTCGAGTGGGCCTGATGGCGTCCCTCCTATTGTGCTGAAGACGTGTGCTCCGGAGTTGGCACCGGTCTTAACGCGTCTTTCTCGGTACTCCTACTCCCTAGGCGTAGTCCAGAAATCATGGAAGATGGACGTCGTGCACCCGATCCCTAAAAAAGGAAACCGCTCTGATCCGGCCAACAATAGGCCTATCACCATCACCTCCTTGTTTTCTAAAATAGTGGAATCAATTATTAACACCCAGATCATGCGGTACCTTGAGGATCACCAGCTGATTAGTGACGGCCAGTACGGTTTCCGTCGCGGTCGCTCTTCTGGTAATCTTCTCGGTTACCTAACTCATAAATGGGCGGAGGCAGTAGAGTCCAAAGGGGAAGCGTTAGCCGTTAGTTTGGACATAGCGAAGGCCTTCGATCTGGTTTGGCACAACGCGCTTCTTACGAAGTTTCCTTCCTATGGGCTTCCCGAGAAATAGTGCAATTGGATCACCAGTTTTCTTTCTAATCGGAGCATCAAGGTCGTAGTACGTACGTACGTACGGTGCACAAGGCTGCGTGCTATCACCAACGCTGTTTCTTCTGCATATCAATGGCATGTTGCAAATCGGTAGCATTCATTGCTATGCGGATGACAGCGCTGCTGATGCTTTATACACCGGTCGGGCCAATATTTCTCGGGAAAACGTCGCCGAGTACCGGGACAAAGCTTGTGTCTGAAGTCGAGACTTTGTTGAACAAAATCTCGGACTGGGGCGACCAAATCTAGTCCAGTTTAATCCCCAGAAGACACAAGTTTGCGCGTTTACCGCTAAAAAGAACCCCTTTGTCGTATCTCCTCAGTTTCAAGGAAACTCCCCTTGTTGCCTCAGCCAGGATCGGAATCCTCGGCGTCGACATATCGAGTGACGTGCAGTTTCGTGGTCACTTGAAAGAGAAACCCAAATTGGCCTCTAAAAAGCTTGGCGTGCTCAGCAGAGCGGGACAGTATTTCATGCCAGCTCACCGCCTGCAGCTTTACAAGGCGCAGGTTCGGACGCACATGGAATACTGTTCCCATTTCTTGGCCGTGGCTCCTCAGCGCCAGCCTCTTACATTTGATCGCATCCAGCGCAGAACAGCTCGAATCGTCGGCGACCGAGCTCTTTCCGATCGGCTGGACTCAATGGAGATGTTGCATCTCTGAATATTATATCGCATCTACCACGGGGAGTGCTCCGAGGAATTGTTTGGACTAATTCCAGCCGCACAATTTCACCATCGCACATCGCGACAATACTCGCGATACCATTAATACCATCTGGATATGACTTGCGGTCCACCACTGTGCGATTTAAAAGAAGTTTTCTTCCTCGCACAACTTTCTTGTGGAATCAACTACTACCAGATTTTTTCGGACCGACATGACTTAGAGACCTTCAAGAAAAAAGCTTATTCCTTTTTAAAGGGCCGGCAACGCATCTGCAATCCCCCTGGTGTTGAAGTTGTTCATGGGCGGCGGTAATTACTTACCATCAGGTGAGCCATATGAGGTATGCCGCATAATTTCCACACTTAATAAGATATAACTATTACCAGATGATGAGATAAGAGATTCGCAAATTTGGCAATGTTTCCCCTCATAATTTGATATCAATTTAAGAGGAATATTCTTATTCTGCCATTTAGACATGGGCACATATTACACGTTTTTCTTTAAGTTGACTTACTATTATTCTATGAGTGGACTTCCACAGAATAAGATGGACAATGGGCTCTCTACACTGTGTAATGCCGATGTGTCTGGGATATTGTAAAGTTTGATTCCTAAAATCTGGTTAGTTAATTCTAATCTGGCTTACACAATGTGTAATACAAACTTAAAACTCTTGTAGTGTAATCGTTGATAGCTTAGTGAAATAGATTAGAGGTGTGATAACACCTCAGATTGCAAAGCTAAAGCATCTTACATGTAACATTCCCACTTTTTAAATAAAATCAAATTATGCAAACAGTTATCACAATTTTATTTATCATCCAATATAACATTTATTTAAAAACTATATTACAGCATTTCCATTTCAGCTCTTTTTCGTTTCCGATGACTGGCTACCATATTTGCAGTGCTCAATGGACAGTCTCCTCTTTTCAACCAAGTTGATAGTGCCTTTTCAGTTGAAGCAGCTCCTGCTGTACGCTCTCTTTCGCTATCGGAAAGTGGTTGCAAAGCACTAATAGAATCTGTCGATGCACTAGCTGATAATATCATTCTGAATCTCTGTCTGAAGGTCTGTAAATATTTTAACTATTATAATATATACTCATTTATAAAACGAGTGAAATGTAAGCTTATACTTAGTTTACTTTTTTATAACTTTAGGAGTACAATGCTCAAGTATTGGCACAATGGTTTAATCAAGCTTTTTATAATATTACTTAAAAACTAAATGCCCTTTTGATAATAAGTGGCTATATGCTAGTGGATAGGCTAGTGGTATATTCTGAAGCCTATGGACATCATATATGCCTCCAGCCAGTTTGTACAAAAGAATAAACTTCAAATTTGTTGCAGAATGGAATCTGCCATACTGCATAAATAATAAGATAAATTAATTAAGTTTTAAAACTGTAATTACATTTTTTTTTTTTTATAGGATATGGTGACAATCGAGCACACAGTCCACCTGATGGTAAGTGGTTGCTGTGGCCCATAGACATCTACATCTATCCTCGATTACTAATCAAAATGCAGATGTGTTGTCACCCGTGAGGACTAAGATGGAATGCCTCGTTTCCAGTAAAATGGGTCGCCGGTTCTCTACACTCACCATACGAAATACAGCAGCATTAAGCTACTATTTCACGCTGGTATTCTGTGAGAGCGTGGTCCTACCCCGGTCGAGCCGACCCATTCGTGCTACAACTATACATCTAATATAACTGCAGCATGGCTCTACCACATAAAACAATAAATAAGATCAGATGTTTTCAAAACTCCAGTGGAGCAGAGGGAGTGCAGTTACTGCCTGCTGTACATTCCTTCCAAAATATGTAATATCGTCTATTATTCTAGTTTTAAAAACAAAATATTCACAAGTTTTGGTTTTGAACCAATAATATTAGTAATATTTAGTACAATAGCAGTAGACTACTTACATTAACTAATGTATTACCGACTTCGCCTTTTATATCATGTTTAGCGATGTAACATCCAAGTTCATAAAAATGCTGCCCTAGTTTATGTAAATCTACTGTGCAGGCGTCAGCGTTTAATATTTCTCTGTACGCTTCTTTATATATTTTAGGTAAGTCGACACTAACTAAAGGTGGCCTACGAGAATATAGTGACTCTGCTAACCACAAGGGAATTTCGACATTAGTTCCAGTTTTTAAATCATCCTCAGTTGATGCTGGGTCTAAAAATCCTGTAAAATCGTAGAAATAAATTAAAAATGAATACAATTCGTAGACTAAAATGTGTTTACTGCATACCCATTTTAGGCAAATCGTGCAAAAATTTACACGGTACTTTCTCGTTAGTAACTAATATATCCGATATTGATAAATAATTAGATTGACTACCCATATTTTTAATTAAAAAACAAGATCAAGATGTCCAGAATTACATTTATTTGAATTTATATTATGTGGTATGTGCACTAATCCATGTAATATCTATGATTTTATTTTATTAACTGGCTTTACGGCTCTGGGTTCTAGCCCTTCTGCGCCAGTAATCTATGATGACTTTATATACCATAGACAATAAATAAATATGTAGCAAGCTATTTTTTCATATGGCAACCTAACAATTACTACCAACCTCCAGTCAATAAATAATACTCAAAGTTAATCTGAGATAATCTTAGACAGAGAAACCTATAGACTAATGATTAGCGTGGCCTTGAGTGAGAAAGGACGACAACGTAGTTTTAAGTTATACAATAATCTTTATGACTTTTAAACATATTTAGATAAAAATTTTAATTGTTTTAAGAACTGAACTGAACAAGATTCACCGATCTTAAGCTCACAAAACACTTTTTTCTCACTTAAACCAACTTGTAAACTCCTTAGATCAATACGAACTATCAAAGTTGTTTAGGAAGGTGTAGTTTGCTAAACAAAAAAACCGGCACGGAGAAAGGGACAAACAATCACACCGCTCTGTCTCATTTCTATGCAAAACGTATGCATACATCTATTTTGTTTATAGGTTTCTCTGTCTACGGAGATAATACTTCTATCATTTTCTGTCGTAGACAGAGAAACCTATAGACAAATTGACGCCTTCTTTCGCATTCACACACGAAACAGATAGATTTATGCATACGTCTTGCATAGAAGTGAGACAGAGCGGTGTGATTGTTTGTTCCTTTCTCCGTGCCGGTTTTTTTATTTAGCAAACTAGACTTTGCTAAACAACTTTGGCAGTTCGTAGCGATCTAAGGAGTTTACAAGTTAGTTTAAGTGAGAAGAAAAGTGTTTTGTGAGTTTAAGATTGGTGAATCTTGTTCAGTTCAGTTCTTAGAACAATTAAAATTTTTATCTAAATATTTTTAAAAGTCATAAAGATTATTGTATAACCTAAAACTACGTTATCGTCCTTTCTCACTCGAGGCCACGCTACTCATTAGTCTACAGGTTTCTCTGTCTACGTTTTCTGTCTACGCTCGTAACACTTTGAGTTGTAATCATGGAGTATAGAGGAAGTAATAAAATGACAAACAATATAAAGTAGGGATCGTGGAGGTTAGAGAACAGGAAAACGATCGCTGTAGAAAATAGTGTCCCAGAAATATGGACACAATAAGTGAGGTGCTGCGATCCCTAAGTTCGCTCAATAAAAGTCATTTTCAGTCTATTTTTCTGAGCAGATGCTAAACCACTTGCACATACACGCACAATAAAATATTTCTCCATTTTTTAAAGTTTCTTTTTGTCAAAAATTAAAAAACAATACGGAGCACGAAAATTTTCTCACCAATGCCGCGAAGAGTACATTATTCAACTAATTTCATCTATTTGTACTCATAAACAGCTAACTTGGCAACCACTATTCACCGACGGCAGCGCCGCTATAAATTCTACAAATTTTCAAGGGCAGGCGGGCTATGTACTTTAGTACGTAGCGATCGTTCTCCTTCTCTCAAACCTCTACGGTAGGGATATTCACTTAACATCGATATATCGAATTTATTCAATGTTTTCCGTACGATATATCGCATTGATTCGATGTTTTAACAAATATTAATTTTCTGTATTCGATACGTCGATATATTTATTTATAGAAACAACGAATATTAGCTTTTTTGTCGAATCTATTAAAAAACTGAATAATTTTAATTTTAAATAAGGATCATTATGAATAGTGACATATGTGAGTGATCAGCTTAATTCCCGAATCTATCCTGACAGATCGATCGACCATTCACTCTCAATGTATGTGGTCTGTGGATTCTATAGTTTCATTAACATGGATGTTAGAGAGAAGGAGAACGATGGCTACGTGCTAAAGCCATAGAGATATAATACCTGTAGAGGCGGCATATTATTCTACTACAGAAATAATAATTATACAAATATATCTATAATATCGACAAACACTCGTGAAAAACAGTTTTGTTTCTATTTAACAAGCAGTAGCTTCATTAGATAAGGAAGACAACTACAGTTGGTCAATTATTATTTATTTATTATTATTATTAGTTTTTTTTTATAATATTACACCATTTTTTAATGTTTCTTTTTGTCAAAAATTAAAAAATTACTTCGCAGACACTACTTACCGACGGCAGCGCGATTTTAAATTCTACAAAATTTCAGGGGCATGCGGGCTATGCTCTAGCATGTAGTTATCGTTCTTCTGTTCTCTAACCTCCATGACTCCATGGTTGTATAACGTTAGACGTTTTTGTAGACGTTTTTTTAGCTTTTTTTATATACCATAGACAATTCTAGTGATGATAACTATAGAAAATAACAGCCTTATCGATATACTCGTTTTATCTATGGTTCAATAAAGTTCAGCGTTTTAGTAATTGCTTAACGTTTTCAATAAATATTAATTTCGGATACCAACTAAGGGAAGACCTGCTACGGATGAAGTGTTCAGCAATGGAACTTAAAAACGTTTGATTTAGAAACAATTTTGCTAAATTTTGTTTCAATTTGTGAAGATCCTCATCACGTGGCATTATATATATCTGTTGATTTCATCCACCAGCATATGCTTTCACCGCAAACCAGAACTAAATTAGTGTATAATTTAGCAGACTACACTAAAATATTTACCAACAACTTGATAGTACGGACTGGTCCAACTGTCTCAGAATTGGTACTTTAGAGGAGGCTGTACTCTTATTGTATGATAAGTTAAAAACGTTAATCAATGCATATGTCCCTTGCAAAACTGTTAACCCAACTTCCAGATTTCCTCCTTGGTATAAAACCCTCCTGATTAAAATCTTAAAAGAAAAAATGAAGTACCACTCTAAGTATAAGAAATATAGAAACACTTTCGATCTTGATTATTTTATTTTATTTTTTATTTATTTATTTTATTTAATATTCTTTATTGCACACCATATATAAAAAAAAGTACTAATTATATATACAAAAGAAGTATGCAATGGGCGGTCTTATTGCTGATAGCAATTTCTTCCAGACAACCAGTGAATGGACAGGATTACACAAAAATTACAAGGGTAGGGCACATTGGTGTGATAAAAAAAAGAATACACATTTCATATATATATATATATATATATATATATATATATATATATATATAATCATATACATACATACACATATATACATATATATATATAAATATAACAAAACATACATAGACTACAAACATATATACATACAAAAAATATATATTTAATTATTTAACTAAATGCAATCAATATACTACATATATATTATATTATATTATATTAAACGACTAGTGTGGGAACGAAGTGCAAGGTAATGGTTCTTTACTAGTTTTTTAAAAACCGGTAGGGATGGAGCGCGTTTGACTGCCAATGGGAGTTCATTCCATAAACGAACGGCCTGTACAGTAAAAGACTTGTTCATAAATTTACTAGTATGTAGTGGCATATACAATTTCAAGCTCTCTGCTGATCTCAGGTTACGCGAATGGGAATCACGAAGAAACACAAACCGATTTTGAGGTAAGAAGGGTAAGAAGGATTAAAGAGAATACTATAGAGAAGATGAAGTATGTGAGCATTCCGATGAAGACGTATCGACAACCACTTGAGCTTAGTACGAAAAAGAGAGACATGGTCATATTTACGTAATCCAAATATAAACCTTATACAGAAATTCTGAATTCGCTCAAGTTTATCAAGCTGAGCTTCGGTGAGATCTAGATAGCTGACGTCCGCATAGTCGAAAATAGGGAAAAGAAGGGACTTGGCAAGCACAGTTTTGGTGTATATTGGAAGAAAGTTACGTAATCTACGCAAGGAGGCTGCAGAGGCATAAACTTTACGGTGGATCTCTTTGATTTGATGGTCCCATGACAAATTTTTATCTATGTGAATCCCCAAGTTCTTCACTGAATCTCTGTAAGGGATATTAGTTTTATTAAATACAATTTGGGGTAGGTGATCAACTGATAACTTATTCAGCATTTGCGCGCTACCGATGATAATGGTTTGTGATTTAGCTGGGTTAACGTGAAGGCCGTATGCTTTACTCCACTCGAGAATTCGTTCGAGATCTGTATTAATGACATTGATAGCATTGGGGAGATCGTTGGGACAAGCTTTAGTATATATTTGCAGATCATCTGCATAAAGGTGGTAGGAAGAAGTTAAATTATTAGATATTGAGTTTATAAAAACTGCAAAAAGTAAAGGAGATAAAACGCCTCCCTGCGGCACACCAACACATACGTTACACCATGATGATAATGTATCATCGATGCGTATACGTTGCTGGCGCCCAGACAGGTAACTTCGAAACCATTTATTTATTAAGGGAACATTTATTTTATTAAGGGAACGTGGTAAAGTTCTTGAAAAAAGTATGTATGAAGCTTAAATTCGCGATATAAAAAATAACATAAACTTTGTCAAGAGTAAAAAAATCTCCAAATTCTTATCCTTCTAGCATGAAATTCGGTCAATATTCTTCAAGCAAAGGTGAAGTAATTTGTTATTTCTTTAATACTCCAACCAACTTTCTTCACGATTCTGACACAACTAACTTTAATATTATTGACACGAAAATTGATCAATCTCCTGTCGATATCGATTCCATCGAAGTGAAAGAAGCCGAGGTATCCAGACTTTTAAAGACTATCGACCCGCACAAATCAGCTGTACCAGACGGTATCCCGGCGATCTTCATCGTACGTTGTGCGGGCTTCCTTACTTTGCCTCTGAGCATCCTGTACCGCCGTTCTTCAAAGGAAGGCATGTTTCCAAATATTTGAAAAATGTGTTTATGGAGTAATAAACACATTTTTCTAAATACAAAAGAACATAAAAAAAGACCTAAGGATGAGGTACAAAATTATCTTCCCATTTCTAAGCTCTGTCCATTTGCTAAAGTGCTTGAAAAAATAATTTACAACCAGGTGTACTCTTCTCTTCGTCACACATTTAGTGAAAATCAACATGGTTTCTTAAAAAACAGATCCACCGTATCAAACCTTATTATTTGTTCCGACTATCTAACTAGCTTTATGTTTAAACCAGCACAAGTTCATGTAGTATATACAGACTACTGCAAAGCATTCGACAGAATTGATCATTTAATTCTTTTACGTAAACTCCTTATAATGGGTATCAGAGGTGATTTACGTCATATATCAGAAATCGAAGTCAATCTGCGGTCCTTGGTGGATGTCGTTTCTCTACAATCCATATATCGTCTGGCGTACCGCAAGGATCCATATTAGGTCCTTTGCTCTTCTTAATTTTTATCAATGATATCGATACATGTTTTAAAAGTTCCAAGATTATTCTTTACGCTGACGATATGACAATCTTATGTCCTGTTACAGATTTGGAAAGTTGTTCTAGAGCATATTGTTTTAACAATAAACTTGATCTAAATGTTTCTAAATGTTTTATCTGCTCATTTACTCGTAAACCTAATCCTATAAAATATAATTATAAGTTACATCATACTGCTCTAAATAGAACCAGCACCATCAGAGATCTAGGTGTTACCTTTGACTCAAAATTGCTGTTTGACAATCACGTTGATGATATTATTACAAAGGCTAACAAAGCGCTAGGTTTTATATTAAGATTATCGGCAGATTTTAAAAGTATAAGAACTTTCAAATTCTTTATTGCGCTTTTGTACGCAGCCACTTGGAATATGCCTCTGAAATTTGGAATTCTAAATATAATGTATACGTTGATAGGATAGAGCGCATACAAAAAAGATTTTTGCGTTTTCTTCAATTTAAATCAAAAAAGTTTATACCCAACTATACTCTTCGATGTAAAAAATTTCATATCTTACCTTTATATGAGCGAAGAAATATTGCAGATCTCTCTTTCCTCTCTAAAATTGTTAATGGTGTTGTTGATTGCCCTGAACTACTAAGTAAAATAGGTTTACGTACCTCATCATCTAACTTGCGGAAACCTACACTTTTATCGGCACCATACGTGAAAAGTAATTATAGACAAAACTCTTTTATTATTCGATCATGCAAATCTTTTAATGCTACAGCACATATTCACAACGTGGATATTGACTTATTTCATTCCAGCGTTCCCCAACTTAGAAGTTCACTTTCTAACAATTTCTTTTCTTTTCGATAGTGTACTGTTACTTGCCATATACTTGTACATATCTCTTTTGACACAATCTTGTTTATTATAAAGTATTATATAACTGAAAACTTGTAAATGGCCTTCATTTTTAAAAAATAAATAAATAAAATTTTGTAATTCAGATCTATCGTGCTGTAAAGTTAAAAACATAAAGACCACTAAGAAAAATTCTGTTTGCCAAATTTGGCAACGATTTTTCATCAACTTTACATTACTTAGATGTGAGCAAAATATTTATTTGCCCTTTACAAAGAAAATAAAACCAACAAAACTGTATTGAAATAACTTTTAAATTGTTTATTGTATCTTATATCTATATTACTCATTTTATTTAGTAAAATCTTTATACCTGCCACAGTTTCTCAAATCGTCCAGGGTTAACTGATAGAGAATGCCATAAGACAATAAGTCGGCATTTTATATCCCTCATAATAAGGTGTGTAAAAAAGATGAAATAAATGTATAAAATACTAATTGGTACACTTGACAAAAAGCTGGTTGTGACAAAACATGTAAATACAAATAGCTTAAAAAGTCAAAGGTTTGTTCTACGTACTTGCAAACCTTTTTCGGACATAAACTGCATTAAAAGTGTTTACTACGCTAGTAGTATTTGTTCTCCCTATTATATTAAGCATAAACAACAAAATGAAAGAATTCATACAAAGCTTATAAGGCATTTGAATTATAGCATTCACACGTATATACATATATATATTTACTATATTATTCGTTCTTAGAAAATAGACGTAAGATATGATATTGGTGTTTATTATAGACAACGGCTACCTAGATTCTCCGGTTTTACTATCAGCAGTAAACATTAAGGTACCTAAGAAACGTATAAGTCATACCCCATTATTTGCCCCCAACTCTGTAAGTTACAATTACGCAGTAAACTCACTTTTGAGTCGTATTTGATCAATATATTACAATAAATTCTAATCGAGATATACATATTTTACAAGTCCAAAAATAAAATGAATTATGAAGTTCTCAAGCTCCTGCAATAAATAACTTATCTGTTTGTATTGGCATATACCTTTTATTGGAAAATTAAAGGATACTTAGATGATTTTTTATTGTCTGGAATAAAATAGGCTGTAACAGGTGACCGGAATAGAAGCCTATGTCACTGATATTTACAATTTTTATTTTTCACTAACATATAAAATTGCCTGCTTTTTTAATAAATAACTTTGTATAATTTTATTATTTTTACTGCGTCCAACATGATTTTCTCATTTCCTAATTTTTCTTTGTTTAGGATCTCTTGTAATCTATCATTTAAAGTTATATTTTTCTTTATTTAAGCCTCCACAATCTTTGCTGGAGAGATTTTATTTTCAGTAGACGTTTTATCGAAAGCTTCTGAGCTTTAGCTAATTTTTGTTCCAACTTATGTATACGTAAATTATCTAAATCGCAATTTGAACTTGTGGAAGGAGCTAAATTCTCACTAATGTTCATTGCTTCGGGTTTTAGATTGTTAATATCGTCATGAAGTCTAGAAATACCTGTGAAGTAATAATTGCAAACTTATTCTTTTATTATTTAATAGTTCTCTGCCAGTTATTTTTAAAAGTGTGTATTTGTAGTGTATTCTAATTTTTTTTACTTTCTGTGGGTGAAATATCTATAATCTCCTCTGGTTACTAAAACATCAAAACATACAAGGAGTTTCAAAACGGATATAATGATATAACTATTAATAATGCTATTAGCAAGTTGATATACCATTGACTGTATGCTGGTTTGACATAATTAATTAAATGATACGTAATTAAAAATAAAATCAAACATAATAGTATTCTTTCGATGTATAAAGTAGGAATTGCATTTGATTTCAGCCTCCGCCATTTCCCTTCGTTAACAAAACAATGTTTGGAGAAGTGTTTTGAGCAAATGCGGCTATTTTTTGTCCAATGGTTTTGTGCCCGTGGAATTACCTCATCCAGTTTTTTTTTTCCAATTCTTTATCATTTTACGTATAATAAAACAACCAGAATATAAAGAAGAATGTCGATATGGGGTTGTCGACTGTGCCGATATGCCTCAAAACCGCATCACTATTGTTTAAAATAAATTTTATATTTCAATGTATTTTTGCTATTATATATAACAAATACAGTCTCATTTTTACAAAAAAAACCGACTATTTACTTTCAAAATAATGTGAAATACAGTTTACTTATAGTTATAATGTAATTTAATTCTAGAATAATAAAAACGTACACACCAGTGGAAGCTTACGAATTCTGAACCATGTTCCTTACGGGAAGAATGGGATTTGCATCCTATTATAAAACAAGCCATCTCTATTGATATATTTTATTTAAAGATATAATTTTATAATAACATTTTTAATAAAATATTAAGGACAACAGACGTGAAACATTACAATAAATCATCATCATCATCATTACAGTCCTTCACAAATCCACTGCTGAACATAGGCCTCCCCCAAGGTATGCCACAAAGCACGGTTCTGAGCCACCTGCATCCATCGATTTCCTGCATGTCGTACCAGGTCGTCACTCCATCTAGTGGGGGGTCGCCCTACAATTCGCCTACCGGTACGAGGCTGCCACTCGAGAACCTTTTTTCCAGAACGGTTGTCGGTTCTTCGAGCTATATGGCCGGCCCATTGCCACTTCAGCTTACTAATTCGTTGGGCTATGTCGGTCACTCTGGTTCTACTGCGGATATCCTCATTTCTAAGTTTATCACGCAGTGAAACTTCGAGCACAGCCCTCTCCATAGCTCGCTTAGTGACTTTGAGCGTCCTCATACGGCCAGCAGTGAAGGACCACGTCTCGGTTCCGTAGGTCATCACTGGCAATACGCACTGGTTGTACAACTTAGTTTTCATGTTTTGAGGTATACTTGACGAGAAGATGCGTCGTAATACGACACAATAAATATTACGACTTAATTAGAATGTTAGACAAAATAAATACGATTTTATTAACTTTTTTATTTAGTAGTGTAAAAAGACGACCACTTGACATTTCATTTTCCACGCATGAATTATACGCAACATCTTTGAATATATTTTTTTCTTTTTGACTTATTTGAAAATTCAATTAGAAAAAGCATGACAAGTATATTGTCTTAATTTATATAGAATTGTAGGTTCTCTCTATTCATACATCATGTGATTACTCTAAGTTAATAATGCACAAATTTTCTTCGCAGCATTGGTAAGAAAATAATCATGCTCCGTAATTTTTTTTATTATTGACCAAAAGAAACATTAAAAAATGGTGAAATATTGTATTATGCGTGGATGTGCAAGTGGTTTAACATCTGATCGGAAAAGTAGACTGAAAATGACTTTTATTGAGACAACTTATCGATCGATCGATCGCAACGCCTCATTTATTTTGTCCATTTTTCTCGGACACTATTCTCTACAGCGATCGTTCTCCTTCTCTCTAACCTCCATGTTCATTATATTTACTTTCACTCACTCACTCTTCTTGCGTCGTCTTCTGCTGTTTGGTGGTAGCGCAATCAAATCATTGTATTCATTGTATATCTAAGACAAGTTTATGTAACACTTTTACTTGCTACTACAATTCATTATTAGGGGATAATTCGCTCGTGTCCGTAGTCTTTGATCATCTAATCCTAGGCCCACCCTGGACGTGTCTTCGACTTGGATCCTTGCCGTAGTAGCAGCGTAAAATATACCACACCAAAGTTTTGCACAATGAGGCATTAAGGAAAAGAAATGGCCCCGAGTTCCCAGCGCCCCTTTAATGAGGCAGGGGTGCGAAGAATCTCCGGGAGGAAAACCGATGACGAGGTTCGCCACCCGTCACGTTCTGTCTCCTGGAGGGGCGAAAAGTGGATTACAGAAACCTGTCTTCGTCGTCATCGTCGAAACGCTGAATGTATGTGGAGTAATGAATGATGAGATGCATTATGATGTATGATAGAGGAATAGACGTGTTATGTGGAAATGAGACGAAACGGAAAGGGAAGAATGTCACTACACATGGCATGTGTACCGCATATTGGTCTGGTATAGACGGGACCGAGCGGGCATGCCAGGGAGTAGGTGTCATCCTTTCAGAAAGAATGGGCCAATGTGTGAAAGAGTATGAATGTGTAAGCCCAAGACTCCGATGGATACAAATGAAATGGGGCTTATAGAAGTTGCTTGTGCTAGGGGTCTACGACGCCCCAGACATAGCTAAGCCCACTTATATCCGAGATCAGATTTGGGAAATGGTAAGGATGGTGGTGGTGGTGGTCTCCTAAGCACTATACTCCCTATCGTGATCCAAGGCTTAGGAGGTGCTTTCATTTTGGGTATGTATTTAGTGCTAGTGCACTCGTTAATGATATTCGTAACAATATTGACAAGATGTTCCGCAGTTTGGTTTACATACTTAAAATAATGTGACCAGTCTATGGCACTTAGATTATTTAACGCCCGGGCGTAGTCTAGTACCTGTTTTGTGTGTGTGCTTTTTATCTTTGGCAGTCGGGCGTTTTTTTATTTGTAATAGGATAGGACTGTGATCAGTTAATGGTGGAAAAACCATGGTTTGCCATCTTTATCATAAAGTGATCGAGACAGTTGTTTAGCCTCGTTGGATGTGTAACACCTTGTTCTAAACCATGAGTAGCTATATGCACAGATATTCATTTAATTGATTATTATGAATGTCGAAAGGCATCGTATTAATGTTTATATAGCCTGTAAGAATGATGTGCCTGTTAGAGGATTTTTGTAATAAGCTATCTAAGGATTATAGATATCGTCGAGGGTTTGCGTAACAGGGTGGTCGATATGAACAAAACCGAAAACCTATCTACTTCAAGTACAAGGCAGTTTCCCTCTATTAAGTCCGGTTCAGAGGCGATAACTGTAAAGATCTTACGAACCACTATGCCATAATTCTGATTTAAAAGCTTTTTAGAGTACATTACTCTAAAAAGCTTTTAACATTGTAATCGGTTATATTTGGGGGAGGGATATCCTTTCTTGACCAGCATTCGGTTAAAACTATCATATCCATTGTTTTATCAAGTGCCGCTAACAAAAAGGCAATAGCAGATCGAAGTTGGTGTTTATACTCAGTATATTTGCACTAAGGATGCAAAAAGTTTCGGAACCATCACGACATTGCAAAAGTTGTGAGCATTGCGACACATCGTCAATCAGAGTACAGTTGGATTTATTTTTATCCAAGTCAGATGTAATATTATTATTAAACAGATTAAATTTTAATTGTATAAACACATAGTTTCATATGTTTGCCTTTTTTACATGCGTTTTGATAATTATTAGCACACGTTAAGGCGTCGCAAAAACGGTACTCTATTATAACAATATAAACAACATTTCGTTTTGAAATGAACACTTGCTTTACAATATGTAAATGTTTATAAATTATATATTTTAGTGAGATATATATAAAAAGATGTGTAGCATTGTGTGATGTGTGGTAATAGTAGTAGTAGTATTTTGTTTTGTGTATTGTGTACATAAGAAAAAGTACCCGGATGACCGAGCTATACTCGGTTTTTTTTGAAATTACATTTATAAATTACGTACTGTTGAAACTTAAATAATATTTTTTGATCTTATTGACAGAATAGAAAAAACTGAACTGATTATTTGAATAAAAAATCATGAGTGCAATTAGTTTTATTAAAATTTTCGTATTTTTAAAAATTACTAAAAAAAAGGGGAGTGAAATAATAGATTTTCTCACAAAAGAAGGGAACTTGAAAAAAAAAAGGAAAAAAGCTAAACCAGAGACAGGACGCGAACCACGGAACTCCGATATCACGCCCGACCGATATCCCACCTGAGCTATAACGATCGTTAGTGATCTGTCGAAATTTACCTTCTTATAATGTAGCAGTTTTTTATTGCATGAAAACACGGACAAAAGGACATTTTCTAAAAATAAATCCTAGCTAGATCGATTTATTGCCCCCCGTAACTCCCTGGACACTAAATTTTATGAAAATCGTGGTAGCCGTTTCCGAGATTCCGATTATACATATATATGTATAATCGGAATCTCGGAAACGGCTACCACGATTTTCATAAATATATATATATATATATATATATATATATATATATATATATATATATATTTTATATAGAGATCTCTTTACGGTAAATGTTGATCAGACGCGACTTCACGCGAGCACTTTGTTGATCCGAAAACGCATGTTGATCCGGCGCCTTTTGTTGATCCAATATGCATCTCTGGTAACTAATGTGGCTCCGACCGGATCAACATCTGCACTCACGAGACTGTTTGCCAGCGTTTGCCGAAGTTGATCCGATATACAAATCCACCTTGCGATGGTTACGGAAAATGTTGATCCGATTTAAATGAGCCAACCAGAGCACAGCAAACGATAAGATAAACGATCGGATTGGCTGAAAACAGCCGCGACGTTGCCGTTTCGTATCTTTGGCGGTACAAGCTACAGATCTAATGCGTGTTCAATATAATAATGCATTCTGGGTGCTGTTGGGTCTGCCTCGTTATTGTAATGCGCGGGGTATGTTTTGCGGATGCGCGTGTGAATTGTTTCTACACCACGATGCATAAACGATGCAAATCCCTGGTGTGCTGGGTGCGGGCCACTTCGAATGGTATCCTGAGGGCATTTTCTGACAGATTTAAGGTCAGTACCTGAACCATTGTCATATGGTGCTCGTGCTGACTAATCGGGCCTGTCATAGATATAGTTTTAAAATTAAGTAAATAGTTTTAAGTTTTACTAAAATTAGTTTTAAGATTTTTATTATTACTAACATCTATGATCCTTGTGGTCGAAATAAACGACTTTTTTTTAACGAATAACTCGACAAAGCCCCTTCTTGTAGCGGAAGTGGCGGAAACGGCGACATAAGGTATTCGTCTGAGTGCGTGTTTGTGTGTGTGTGTGTGTGTGTGTGTGTGTGTGTGTGTGTGTGTGTGTGCGTGTGTGTGTGTGTGTGTGTGTGAGTGTATGTGTGTGTACGCGCGCGCGTGCGTTATTGTGTGTATGTGTGTGCGCGCGCGCGGGTGTAAGCGTGTGCTTGCGCACGTGGGTAGTGTGAGTTTGTGTGTGCGCGTGCGTGTGGGTGTATGTGCGTTCATGTGTGTTCGTGTGAACGCATGTGCGTGCGCGTGTGTGTAAGGGTATGTGTGCGTGAGTGCACTGTTGTGTTTTTTTGAGTACGTGCGTGTGCGTGCGTGCGTGTGTGTGTGTGTGTGTCTGTGTCTGTGTGTGTGTGTGTGTGTGTGTGTATGTGTGTGTGTGTGTGTGTGAGTGTGTGTGTGTGTGTGTGTGTGTGTGTGTGTGTGAGAGTGTGTATGTGTGTGTGTGCGCATATGTGTGCGTGTGCGTATGTGTACGTGTGTGTGTACGCGTGTGTGTGTACGCGTGTGCGTGTGCGCGTGTGTGCATGTGTGCGTGTATGCATGTGTGCGTGTGTGCACTGTTGTGTTTGTGTGTGTGCGGCAGTGTGCGAGTGTGCGTGTGTGAGCAAAATTGATAGGTATAGAATCGAACCCTTACATGAGATATTATCATGCGACCTTACCTCCGGTCTTGATGGAGTGACCTCAAAATGTAATTCGGGATTACTACTGAAACTCCTGGACTAGTAGAACTGGGTGTGCCGAGTTTGGGCTCGTTTTGTTAGTTATGATGAGTCCTTACCTCCGGACTTGTTGAAGTGATCTGAAGGTATACTTCGGTAACTAATACTGTAACACCTAGTAGAACTACGTATGCCGAGTTTGGGTTTTTTTTGTTAGTTATGATGAAACCGTCACAAAACAAAAGTTATTTTCACTTTGTCTCTAGTACCAATAGGTAGCCAAGCTGATATTCTGAAAAATGGATAATCTCGTAGTAACACCTTTATGGGCAGTATCGTATGCACTTACCAGCCACACTGTTTTTCGCTGTAACCAACTGTCCTTTATGTGAGCCTCACTTACCCTCACGCGGTAACCACTTTACTGCACTCCAGTGCACCCACCACCACCTCTGCTACCTACGCCTCCACATCTTCCACCACACCCCTCTCTATGCCTTCGTTCTCCACCTCCGCTACCTCCGCCTCCACCATAAACTCTGCTCCCTCCACCTCAACAATAAATTTCGGTCCCTCCGCTGCCACCACCACGCGCCGTCAATATTCTTTCCGCCTCCAACACAATCTAAGGTCGCCCCACTTCTGACCCCGCTCTCCCAGTTTCCACTATCTCCGACTTCACCACAAATTCCTCTCCTCCGCCTTCACAACAAACTACGCTGCATTCCCCTCAGCCTCAACCACGTCTCCATTCTCCGCCTCTGTTTTCTGCGCGCACACACACACACACACACACACACACACACACACCGCGCGCACACACACACACACACACACACAACACACATATACACGCACGAACACGCACTCAGACGAACACACACGCACACACACACACACACACCCGCACGCATGCACACGAATGCGCATACACACACGCGCGCTCGCGCGCACTCACATAAACACACGCACATGCACACGCACACCCACACACACATACTCACACAAACACACACACACACACACACACACATACACACACACATACATACACACACACATACACACATACACACACACACACACACACACACACACACACACACACACACAAACAGACACAAGCAGACAACCGCACAAACACACGCACACTGCTGCACACACACGTACTCAAAGAAACGCAACAGTGCACACATACACATACACTCACACCTACACGCACGCGCACATACACGCACACACAAAACGCTCACACACACTCGCACGCATGCATCAGCACACACTCGAACTCACGCACAAAAGCAAATACGCGCTAAACCGCACACACACACGAACAATAGTTAACACACACACGCACACACGCACGCGCGCGCACACACATACTAACACCGACATACACCCCCACGAATGCACACGCACGCACACACACACACACACACACACACACACACACTCACTCACACGCGCGCACACACACACACACACGTACTCAAAAAACGCAACAGTGCACACACGCACACATACACTCACATACACGCGCACGCACATGCGTTCACACGAACACACATGAACTCACATAAATCTACACGCACGCGCACACAAATCGCGCACTCACACTCGCACGTATGCAACAGCACACACTCGTACGCACACACAAAAGCAAATACACGCTAAACCGCACACACACACACACGAACAATAGTTAACACACACGCGCACATACTCGCACACACACACACACGCACGCGCGCGCACACACATACTAACACCAACATACACCCCCACGAATGCACACGCGCACACACACACACACACACACACACACACACACACGCACACTAACACGCACTCAGACGAATACCTTATGTCGCTGTTGCCACCACTTCCGCTACAAGAAGGGGCATTGTCGATTTATTTGTTAAAAAAGTCGTTTATTTCGACCACAAGGATTATAGATGTTAGTAATAATACAAATCTTAAAACTAATTTTAGTAAAACTTAAAACTATTTACCTAATTTTAAAACTATATCTAAGACAGGCCCGATTAGTCAGCACGTGCACCATATGACAATGGTTCAGGTACTGACCTCAAGCCTGTCAGAAAATGCCTTCAGGATACCATTGGAACTAGCCCGCACCCTGCGCACCAGGGATGTGCATCGTTTACGCATGGTAGTGTAGAAACAATCCACATGCGCATCCGCGAACATACCCGGCGCATTACAATAACGGGGCAGACCCATAGCACCCTAAATGCTTTATTGTATTGAACACGCATATAATCTGTAGCTTGTACGAAACGGCAACGTCGCGGCTGCTTTCAGCCAATCCGATCGTTTATCTTATCGTTTGCTGTGCTCTGTTTGGCTCATTTAAATCGGATCAACATTTTCCGTAACCATCGCAAGGTGGATTTGTATATCGGATCAACTTCACTGACTGTTTGCTAGCGTTGGCCGAAGTTGATCCGATATACAAATCCACCTTGCGATGGTTACGGAAAATGTTGATCCGATTTAAATGAGCCAATCAGAGCGCAGCAAACGATAAGATAAACGATCGGATTGGCTGAATGCAGCCGCGACGTTGCCGTTTCGTATCTTTGGCGGTACAAGCTACAGATTAAATGCGTGTTATGTAATGCATTCAGGGTGCTGTTTGGTCTACCTCGTTATTGTAATGCGCCGGGTAAGTTCGCGGATGCGCGTGTGGATTGTTTCTACACCACCATGCGTAAACGATGCACATCCCTGGTGCGCAGGGTGCGGGCCATTTTCAATGGTATCCTGAGGGCATTTTGTGACAGGTTTGAGGTCAGTACCTGAACCATTGTCATATGGTGCACGTGCTGACTAATCGGGCCTGTCTTATATATAGTTTTAAAATTAGGTAAATAATTTTAAGTTTTACGAAAATTAGTTTTAAGATTTGTATTATTACTAACATCTATGATCCTTGTGGTCGAAATGAACGACTTTTTTTTTAACGAATTACTCGATAACGCCCCTTCTTGTAGCGGAAGTGGTGGCAACGGTGACATAACGTATTCGTCTGAGTGCGTGTTTGCGTGCGTGTGTTTGTGTGTGTGTGTGTGTTTGTGTGCATATGTGTGCGTGTGCGTATGTGTACGTGTATGTGTGTGTGTGTGTGTGAATGGGTGTGCATGTGTGCACTGTTGTGTTTGTGTGTGTGCTTCTGTGTGCGGCAATATGCGTGTGTGAGTGTGTGTATGCGTTTGTGCGTGTGCGCATGTGTGCATGTTTGCGCGCGCGCTTGCGTGTTTGTGTGTGTGTGTGTGTGTGTGTGTGTGTGTGTGTGTGTGTGTGTGTGTGTGTGTGTGTGTTTACCGTAAACCAGTTAACATGTTTTCTACATCTTCATAATCAAGATTTTTAAGGACGCGTTTACAAAATTGATAAGTATAGAATCGAACTATTACATGAGATATTATCATGAGACCTTACCTCCTGTCTTGATGTAGTGACCTCAAAATGTAATTCGGGATTACTTGTGGAACTCTTGGACTAGTAGAACTGGGTGTGCTGAGTTTGGGCTCGTTTTGTTAGTTATGATGAGTCCTTACCTCCGGACTTGCTGAAGTGACCTGAGGGTGTACTTCGGTATCTAACACTGTAACACCTGGACTAGTAGGGCTAGGTATGCCGAGTTTGGATTTGTTTTGTTAGTTATGATGAAACCGTCACAAAACAAAAGTTCTTATCACTTTGTCTCTAGTACCAATATGTATCCAAGCTGATATTCGGAAAAATTAATAACCTCGTAGTAACATCTTCAGGGGCAGAATCGATATCCACTTACCAGCCACACTGTTTTTCGCTGTAACCAACTGTCATTTATATGAGCCTCACTTGCTCTCACGCGGTAACCACTTTACTGCACTCCAGTGCACCCACCAACACCTCTGCCACCTACGCCTCTACATCTACCACCGCACCCCTCTCTAAGCTTTCGTTCTCCACCTCCGCTCCCTCCGCCGCCACCACCACGCGCCGTCACTATTCCATTTCCGCCTCCAACACAATTCCCCGTTTCCACTATCTTCGACTTCACCACAAATTCCTCTCCTCCGTCTTCATCACATACTACGCTGCATTCACCTCCGCCTCCACATCTCCATTCTCCGCCTCCGTTTTCTGGGCGCGCACACACACACACACACACACACACACACACACACACACACATACACACTCAAACACGCACTCAGACGAACACACACGCTCGCGCCCACACCGCACGCACGCACCCACACCGCACGCACGCACGCACACACACGCGCGCTCTCGCGCACTCACATAAATACTGACACAGACACGCATACCTACACACACACACATACACGCACGCACGTACGCACACACACACAAACACAGACACAAATACACACACACATACAAACACACGCGCGCGCACACATACATATACACGCACGCTCGCACACACACACACACACACACACACCCCACACATACACTTACACACACGCGCGCGCACGAACGAACACACATACACGCACAAGCATATACACAAACACAAAACAACAGTGGACACACGCACGCACACACGCACACACTCGTACCCACACACAAAAGCAAACACACGCACAACCGCGCGCACACACACACACACACACACACACACACACACACACACACACACACACACACACACACACACACACGCACGCACACGCCACACAACACACACACGAACAACAGTTAACACACTCACACACACACACGAACAACAGTTAACCCACGCACGCACACACTCACACACACACACACACACACACACACACACACACACACACACACACACACACCATACGTACTAAAAACACAACAGTGCACACGCACACATACACTCACACACACGCGCACTCACATGCGTTCACACGAACACACATGAACGCACATACACCCAAACGCACGCGCACACACACTCGCATAAAAAAAAACACACACACATACACACACACACACACACACGCAAACACACACGAGTGACAAATTAATTTGTAATAAAGTACTTACAATAGATGTAATAAAGTACTATCTTCTAATTGATCTATGACAAATGAATTCATTCGCCGTGTGGAGTCAATCTTGCGCAGACGTGTAAAATACGAACAGTTTAGCTTGGTGAATACGTGCACTCTAAATAGGACCTTAACTAGTTAGTGACTGAGTTCGCCTTTGTGTGTCTTGTGTGTGAAGTGATAAATAGCCTGCGCATCTCTTGTGAATCGCTTACAACGCTGTGCTTGAAAAGGCAAGCTATATTACATCTTGCTGACGTAATGCAACGTACACCGCCATCGGCTACTTTTAAATGTGCATCCAACCCCGATATTCCTAACTCAGCGCTTAATATCCGAGATACTGATTGCTTTGTCAACCTACGTAAGCGTAAACAACCCGAATCGGATATGGCGAGCTCCGTAGTGGAGGTTGTCGAGCAAAAAATAAATGAACAGCTTGCAGCTTGGAAGAATCGGCTGGACACAAACATCGCTGAAACCATAAGAAACGCTGTTAACGCGACACTTGAGCACGAAATGAGTAAATTAACCTCGTCTATTAACAACTCACTGAAAGATATAACTACTAGACTGGATGACATAGAAAAATCTATCACCTACTCAGGTGAAAGACAAGATAATTTTGAGAGTCGATTGAAGTTATTTGAAGAAAAAGTTGTTGCGGGTAGCACTGTGAATTCCCAAATTGCCGCCTTAGAGAATAAAATTGAATCAATGGAGCAACAGGCAAGGCAATATAATATCGAGATTGCTAATCTCCCGGAACGCCGTAACGAAAATCTTATAACATTATTAGAGAAAATAGGTGCAATAATAAAACATCCTATCAAGGCCACAGACATTCTCTCCGCTCATCGTGTGGGGTACACGATGAGCGGAGAGAATTTTGATCAGAAAAATCAACATCCCAAAAATGTGATTGTTAAATTATCCTCTAAAATATTGCGAGACAACATAGTTCTGGCGGCGAGGGCAGTAAGAGGAGTCAGATCTGACCAACTCTCAATCTCTGGCACTCCGTGTACCATTTATTTAAATGAACACCTGACTCCAAAAAATAAACAATTATTTCGTTTATGCCGTGTCGCTGCGAAAAAGCATAATTATAAATATACTTGGATTAAGCATGGTACTGTACTTGTTCGCCAAACCGATTCATCACCAATATTTGCAGTACGTAACGAACAAGACATTGATAAGATCAAGTAGTAACGTCAATAACAATTTGCATTTTTTGTTTCATCGTGTAAAAATATATATATCAGTATCACGGTTAAAAAAAATAATAAGTCTACCCTATGTCTATTGTTATTTATCCCGTGTCTCTTGTTTGTGCGAATTGCAAATAATAATAATTTTAGTTGTGTGTTCCTATACTGAAAATAGTGCATTAATCTGTTATGATAAAGTATGTCATAAATATCACTGTATGTATTATAATAACTTGTGCGGTTTTAATCTGAGTTATAACCATGAAGTGGAAAATAATTTATGTTTGATGGAATTTTGGAAAACGGTACAAAACATAGCACTTAATTATTTTAGTAAAAATTATTTGGTAACAGTCTCAATAATGGTATATTACATTAATTGTATCTCTCAAATTTCATAGGAATTATTCATTCAAAATGGCTAATAGTTATTTAACACTGTACTACCAAAACTGCAGAGGACTTAAAACAAAACTACACACTCTTTACACTAATGTTATTTCCAGTACCTACGACATAATAATCTTAACAGAAACTTGGTTGCGTAACGACATCTCCGATAGTGAATACATTGATTCTAGGTATCAGGTGTTTAGGATGGATCGGGACCGATCGACCAGTGGCCGGCGGGATGGAGGTGGCGTGCTTGTTGCCGTGTCGCGAGCGCTCTGTGCTACAGTAGCACAGAGCGCTCGCGACCTACTGCACTCGCGATGCCCGCCGCCGACGTACCCCTCCCACCTCTTGTTGACCAGTTGATGATTCAACTCAACATAGGAAAACGTAAACTGATTATTTGCGCTGTGTATATCCCACCTAAACAGAACTACGACACATACCGTGCTTATTTAGACGTTTTACACAGCGCGGTGCACGATTTAGATACTGACATTTATTTAATAGGTGACTTTAATCTGCCTAGTCTAAAGTGGGAAAATAAAGGCATTTTCACTCAACCAATTATGAATTCTGATTTTTATTTTTACTTGACTTGACTTTATGTCATCACTTGAATGTTATCAGTTGAATTCGTTAAAAAATAAAACAAATAATATATTAGACTTATGCATCAGTAATAATATAAATAGCAAAACTTCTCCTGTACAATTACCTTTGATTCCACCAGATGGACATCACCCTCCGTTCCAGGTAGTTGTATCTTTTGTTGAGGAACTCAAACGCTTGAAAAACAAAAACTATCTTAAATATTGTTACAAACACGCGGACTATGCAAAAATTAATGAAGAAATAGTAAATACTAATTGGAATCTTCTCTTCATGGAAAAAGAAGTAGAGGAGGCAGTTTCTAATTTCTATGAAAGGATATATGCAATAATAAAAAAACATGTGCCTACAAAAGTTATTAAATCGTCACTTTGTCCTAATTGGTTTACTCCTGCACTTATCAATTTATATAAGAAAAAGGAGCGTGCCTGGATACAAATGAAAAGATATAATACGGAATCAAATTATTGTATTTTTGCTATACACAGAAAACAATTTAAAGAAATGTCGGATCGGCGTTATAAAGCTTACCTCAAACATGTAGAACACAGTATAAAAAATAACATTAAATTTTTCTGGACATACATTAATAATCGTAAAAAGAACTCAGATATACCCAACACAATGCACTACAAAAACGTAACTGCCAATACACCTTCTGAAGTATGTAGTCTTTTCTCGACGTTTTTCCAATCAGTATTCGAACCTTCTTCTGTACTAGACAACTTTGAAATTAAAGATATTAATATAGATGACCGTCAAACGCCTGATACCTTAATCTGTAGTTTAGAAATTTCAAAGGAAGAAGTTCATACCTCAATTAAAGTGCTTGATGTTAATAAAGGTGCTGGAGTTGATAACATTAATGCCTATTTCTTGAGACAGGCTGCTGATACTATTGATGAACCTATATGCTATTTATTTAATAAATGTTTACGTGATGGTGTCTTTCCTAAGATCTGGAAATCAGCCAGAATCGTCCCTGTATATAAAGGAGGATCCAAGAAAGACGTAGAAAATTATAGGCCTATTTCTATTTTGCCTACCCTGTCGAAGCTTTGCGAAAGATTAGTACATAAAGCTATTTACCCATGTCTCCATAGTTCCATTGTACAGCAACAACATGGATTCGTTGAGCGTCGTTCCACGATTACTAATCTACTTATTTATACAACGGATCTCTTTGAAGGACTAGATACAAATAAACAGATTGACAGCGTGTACACTGATTTTCGCAAAGCTTTTGACAGGGTGGATCATAAAATCCTCCTTGAAAAGATAGTCTTTAATGGTATATGAGGAAACCTTTGGAGATGGTTTAAATCTTACATATCGAATAGAACTCAAAAGGTCGTTATTAAGGGATTCGAATCTCCATGTGCTACTATTCGTATTATTCATTAACGATATTAATAAATGTTTTGATCACTGTAAGTTTCTTTTATACGCAGATGATTTAAAGATTTACAAGATTATTAACACTTTAGACGATCATGTTAAACTCCAAAATGACCTGAATCAACTCTCTTTATACTGCAGTGAAAATAAACTTGAACTGAGCATTAATAAATGCAAATCCATAACTTTCACAAGAAAGAGGAATTTTAGTAATTACTATTATTCACTTTGCGGAATAACCTTAACAAAAGAAAACACTATTAAAGATCTTGGAATCACACTTGATAGTAAACTACATTTCGATGTACATATAGAGAACATTATTAATAAAGCATTTAGAATGTATGGGTTCGTCATTAGGTCAGGTGTTATGTTTAAACAAACTTCTACATTCTTATATTTATTTAAATCATTGATACGTTGTCAGCTAGAATACGCTGTATCAATATGGAATCCACTTTATGAAAAATACAATTATATGCTTGAAAGGATACAAAAGAAATATCTTCGATACATACATTTTAAATGCCACCGCAAACGATTGTCGTATAATTTGTTACTAAAAACATACAATTTAATCGATCTTAAATCTAGACGCACACAACTTGAAGTAATGTTATTACATGATCTTACTCATAATAGATATGACTCTATAGAAATATCAAACAAACTTTGTTATAGCGTACCTCCTCGATCATTAATGAGGTCTACACGTCCGCATAGATTGTTTGCAACCTTATCCTGCCGAACGAATGCGGGCATTCGTTCTCCACTTCACCGTATGGCCAAAACATACAATAATATTTTCAATGATATCGATATTATTGCATTACGACATACATCTTTCAAGAAATTAGTCATTGATAGGCTTGGCTTAGTAACACATAAAAATGATTTTATTTTCTTCCTGTATATCGCAAGCTTGGTTGTAGATTCATGTACCTGCCAAACACGTCTCCGAACCCAAGGTTGCAGCTGCTGTAGGGCAGCCAGGCTTTTTATGCCTTGTCTATTTGGCACTGTCTAGACATCCAGCTCTGATTGTTCACATAACTCATCGAAATCACACGCAATAACACATACACACCTACCTCCACTCTTAAACACACAAACACACGCACACACACACGCACACACACACGCATGCACACACACACACATGCGCACGTGGACTCACGCACGCGCGCGCACACACACACACACACACACACACACACACACACACACACACACACACACACACACACACACACACACACACACACACACACACACATACACACACACACATGTATTAATAATGTTTATTAGTTACTTCATGATTTCTTAACTAGTTAACTAACACTTGTTATAATGTAAGATGAGCTCCACTTTAACACTAGATTATATGTATAATGAGACCAGCGCTGTTGGATTCATAATGATAATTACTTTAGTTTCTTTGTTTTGAATATTTTATATATATTTAATTGTGAATCTGTTTGTGGTCCTTTAAATAAATGAAAAAAAAATGAATAAAATAACACGAATTCACTCACACGATAACAAAAACTCGAACAAACGTCTTTCCACAATAAAACCTGCCAAAGTTTGATCCACAAAATCAGCAGATAACGTACTTTCTTACCTTATTACTATAAGGAAGAAGCCTACTGGGTTCTCTGTCACACACAGAACGCGACGTTGCCGCTTCGTGTTCGAGTACCTATTCGTCAATTATGGCTCCGGATCCACTTAGTCTAAGTAAATGTCGCATATAAATCAAATATACTCTGGATCTAAAATATCATATTCAGTATGATTTTTTCGACCGTTTATAGATCAACATTTGTTGGTCAAATCGCTGAAGAGTATATTGAAATCCTGTTAGTGCAGATCCACCGACGTCACACGCGCATCAAGAATGGATCAAAGTATATCAGTTTGTGCGACGAGGAGCTGAGCAAACACGTCAAATAGGTGGATCAACAATTGTTCTAACTTCTCACTGGATCAACATTTACCGTGAAAGGATGATTATATATATATATATGTATATATATATATATATATATAATCATCATATATATATATATATATATATATATATATAAGATTTGCTCGTTTAAAGGTATAGGATATTTTGCTTTTTTAAATGTAGTAATGTAGTAACCGGCCTTTGAAAAGATAGAATTTAATATAATTAACTTTTATACAATTAAACTTATTTTCTACTATAAATACTAACTTGAGCATGCAAAAAATTAAAGTTATTAGTCATTTTTCCCTGAGTTTCAGCAGATCTGCTTCGCAATCAATACGAATTTGTTTCATACCCTGTTCTTTTCTTAAGTATATGCGTCCAAACGAAACCCAGGAGAACGTATATTTATGCTCCTTTGCAAATTCTCTACTCATATAAAACAGCTTTCTAGCATTTGCTGTCAAGGTTTCTGTTACATATATTGGTGTACGAGTCTGATTAATTTTTAAGTGGGTAGTATTTAATTTATTGTTTGCGTTTTCCTTATTAAATGATTTTACTGCTGAGATAAATTTATCCTTTGATATTTTGTTGATGAACTCGACAATTATAGTGGTTAAAGTATATAACCAATATATAAGAAAGTATATAAGTAAGTATAAAAGCAAGTATATAAGAAGGTATATCAGCAAATATAATAGAGTAATAGGTAAGTATATATGCAAGTATATTAGTAAGTATATAAGGAAGTATATAAGCAATATATAAGTAAGTATATAAGTAAGCATATAAACAAGTATATAAGTAAGTATAAAAGCAAGTATTAAAGTAAGTATGTAAGTATATAAATCAGCATATAAGAAAATATATAAATAAGTATGTAAGCAAGTATATAAGTAAGTATATGAGCTAGTATATAAGCAAGTTAATAAGCAAATAATTGAGCAATTATATATGTAAGTATATAAGCAAGTATATAAAGCAAGTATATAATCAAGTATATAAGTAAGTAGATAAGCAAGTACGTAAGCAATTATATAAGCAAGTATATAAGAAAGTATATAAGTAGATATATAAATAAGTATATATGTAAATATACGCAAGTATATAAGAACGTATGTAAGTAAGTATATAAGAAGGTATATCAGCAAATATATAATTAAGTAATAGGTAAGTATATATGCAAGTATATAAGCAAGTATGGAAACGCAACGCAAATACCAACTTGCGGAAATTCTTGGCTTTGCGAAAGAGCTGTTTTGACGCCACGAAACGACCAAGCAGCAACAATAAACGCTGAAATTTTGAGTTATGTTCCGGGGGATCATGTTGAGACAGAGTCATGGAAGAAGGAGAATCTACAAGCTACCCAGTAGAATTTTTAGAATCCCTCAATGCTCCTGGACAACCAGCACATAAAATAAAATTAAAAAGTAGGTGCACCCATAATGCTTCTTAGAAATTTAAGCCCCCCAAAACTTTGCAATGGCACCAGGTTAAAAGTGCCCAATTTACAACGAAATCTGATAGAGGCAGAGATTTTAACAAGGTGTGGAAAAGGTGAAAGTGTTTTCATTCCTCGGATTCCTCACATTCCAAACAAACTTCCATTTAGTTTCAAACGAGTCGTTTCCATTGGTTCCATTTCCATGGTCAGAGCCCTTATTCACATATTTACATATATATATTGATGGATTCAACACTGTTACATGCCTCGACATTGACGTGAGCTTGAAAGATTCGTGATAGTACCGGTGAATAAGGTACCGCCTATCTATTATCAACATCTATTTGCTGGCCATGTAATCTTATTTTGGCTGTGAAACCACCTTGTTCTAGTGACTTTCGACGGTATAATGGATACCCATTTTCTCCTGACATCGCTTGTTTTGAAAGGGCCCGAAGGTATCTTTTAGAGCAACGACCTTCTTGCATACAGGGAGAATTTCTGTTTAACGTGCCGCATGGTCCGTGAATCATATGAGTCTTAATAATATCGAATAACACGGGAAATTGGGTCTTATCGGAAAATTCAGCACTTATAACAATATCGATAGAATCGGGTCTAAGTTTTTCTTCTAACCACAGCAGAATGTGGGCATGTGGCAAGCCCCGTTTTTGCCACTCAACGCTGTACATAAAACACACTGATGGTCCGAAAACCTTTTCTTTTGTAATTAGGTCAATCATCAGATGCGTTATTTCAGAGCGTCATAAGCTCGATGTGTTTCGTAAATGCGTTGTAAGCGATCACCATGAGTACGTAATACTACAGCAAACCAGTGTGTATATACTTATGACGTAATGATTTTATTTTTGATCAATGTAACGTTAATAGCAAATACATCCGCACCTTCAACAGCTTTTATTTATAAAACAGCATATATCACGTCTGTCACATTCCTGATCAACCAAGATTACTGCGACTTCGTCTGCAACAGGAGCATTGTACCTTCCGCGATGTTCTTCCACAGAACGTCTATCAGCCTTAATAATAACTTTATAATTGTTATTTTGGCCTTGTGGGATAGAATCTATTGCAGCTTTAAAACTTCTGACATACGGATTTACTTGATGTAACATATTTTAAAGTTTGTAGCGCGCCGATACTTACCTATGTCACCCGATGTCTCTCTATCCCCTCTCGTACGGTGCCCCACCTGCGCCACGGGATCGCGCCACTCGTCCGAACCTTTGACTGCCGATACAAGCAGTATGCTAGCCGACTAGCTCTGAGCTATACATATGTGTATTATTGTTTGATCCCGCGCTCGCGCTGCGTTCGCGAGACGCCGTTTATGTACTTACGTGTCAAATATTGCCTATACTGTTACTATTTAAGTGAATAAACTGTGCATTCGGATTATTTGTAACGTTTCATTTATCATGCGTGACCAGTGAACGTTATAAGTTGAGATATAAGGTCGATGTTCAATCGTGGAAAGTTATCATGACGGACATGAGCTTGTTCATTGTAATTTGATACAAAATAAATTTGAAGAAATTTAGGCTCATTTTGTGGAAGCAATGGTCCAATAAAATGATAAACCTGACCCTGCACTTTAAAAGTCAGCATGAAAGGGCCCTCTGTGATTTGTTTGGCCCCAAAAGATGTCATTTTGATGCAATATTATACAAACGGCTATTGTCTAAAATTGTTTTGACTGAGGATGTTCCCCATTTAGTAAAGCTTTTATAATGTCTGGAGGCTAGGAATAAGAATTAACTGACTCTAATGAAGTAATGTTATTTCGATGTAACAAACAATTTTTACTACAAATAAATTTACAAGGTGAAATTAACTACGAGTACAATGTAAGTTAATTAAGATAAGTAGCGCGCGCGTCCGGTTGCTATCCCGACTGCAGGCGGAATAAACTTCCCGCAGTCTTGCGCTCTGATGAAGGCGCGGGGCCTTATCTTATCGACGTCGCCATATTGTTCTATGATAGTAGCGTGATATAAGAGTGCGACGCGCATGAGTTAATCCTCATGCGCGTAGCGGATTTATGTAGGTCCAAGGGAAGCGAGTTACGCCACAAGTATATAAGCAGCTATATAAGGAAGAATATAAGCAAGTATATAAACAAAGTATATAAGTATCTTAGTAAGTATATATGAAAGTATATGAGCAAATATACGTACGTATATAAGTGAGTATTTAAGCAATTATATAAGTAAGTATATGAGTATTTAAGCAGTTATATAAGTAAGTATGTAAGCATATAAGTAATTAGTAAGTATATAAGCAAGTATATAAATAAGTATGTTAGTATCTAAGTGAGTATATAAGCAAGTAAATATGTACGTAAATGAGTATTTTACTAAGTATATTAGTAAGTATACAAGTATATAAGTATATAAGCAAGTAAATAAGCAAGTAAGCAAATATATAAGCAAGTAAATAAGCAAGTATATCAGCAAGTATATAAGTAAATATATAAGCAAGTATATAAGTAAGTCTATAAGCAAGTATATAAGAAAGTGTATAAGCAGGTTTATAAGCAAGTATATAAGCAAGTATATAAATATGTAAGTATATAAGTGAGTATACAAGCAAGTACATAAGTATACTTATACAAACATACTTATGTTACTAAGTATATTAGTATGTATATAAGTATATAAGCAAGTATATAAGTAAGTGTATAAGCAAGTATATAAGCAAGTACGTAAGTAAGTATAAAAAGTAAGTATATAAGTATATAAGCATGTATATAAGTAAGTGTGTAAGTAAGTTTATAAGCTAGTATATTAGTAGGTATACAAGTAAGCATATAAGTAAGTATACAAGCAAGTATATAAGCAATATATAAGTTAGTATATAAGTAAATATATAAGCAAGTATAAACAAGTATAGAAATAAGTATGTAAGTATATAAGTAAGTATATAAGTCAGTATATACTAAAATATATAAATAAGTATATAAGCAATTACATAAGTAAGTATATAAGTATTTAGGCAAGTATATAAGCAACTATATAAGAAAGTATATAAAGTAATTATATAAGCAAGTATATAAATTTCTTTCATGACCCTTTCAATTAGTACCTTAGCATACAGTTTTCCCACAGTGCTAAGAAGGCTGATACCACGGTAGTTTTTACAGTTCTTCTGCGACCATTTTCCTTTATATATTGGGACAATCACGGCTTGGAACCAGTCTACCGGTACCCGCTTCAGTTCTCAGCATAAATTAAACAAGGTGTGCAGCAAGCCTGCCACCACTTCCTCTCCAGCCCTTAGCATTTCGAGTGAAACTCTATCATATCCAGCTACCTTATCTGCTTTCATGCTTTTCATGCTTTTCTCGCTACCTCTTTCCTCTTCTTTCGGAGTTTCTATTACATTTAGTTCATACGTCGTCTCCTCACTCTTAAGCACGTTTTCAAAATTTTCCTTCCATCTCTTTAAACTCAAAGCTTCATCATTCAGAATTTATCGATTATCATATATACCATACCATATCTCGTCTCTTATGGCATTCATTACATGCTGAGTTTGAATGTCCCCTGGCAGTTCTTACGAGTTTCCAGAACATTTTGATATTTGCCTGGAAGTCATCCGATATTCTTCTATCATTCTTATCCGTTCTTTCTTGCTTTTCCCTTTCAACTACTTCTTTTACTCTCTTATTTAGATGTCTAAAGACTGCTTTTTTTCTTTCAATATCATCATTCGTTACTATATTTACTTACTACTACATTACTTATAGTTTTGTATAGAAGTACCCGTTTATATATTTATTATTTATCCTATATTATATATTAAGTAAGTATGTATATTTTACTAACTATATATCTATTCTATTCATTTGCATTTTATTTTGTATTATATCCTTATTATTTATTTATGAAGTGATTGATTACACCTGCCACAGTTTCTCAAATCATCCAGGGTTGACTGGCAGAGAATGCCATAAGGCATTAAGTCCACCCTTATATCCCTTAGTATATAAGGTGTATAATAAAGATTAAATAAATAAATAAAAATTCGTACCGCCAGAATTACCAGCCTTTGTTTCTAGTAAATCTAAACATGCTCTCTTCTTTTTTTCAACTTCCATACGTACCTCATCATCCTACCATAACGTATTAATTATAATTTTTCATTTCATTCTTTCTCTTACTAACACCACATACTGCACAGCTACCGAGCTGCATCCACTAAACCTTTCTTAACATTTTGCCAAACATTCTCCAAGTCTAACTCAATCATACATAATTCACCCAAACAACTTACATTTGCTTTCAGTCTACATTTGTACTTGTTTTTCTCACCTTCATCTTGTAAACTTTCTGTTCTCATACGTTGTAACGCAGTGGTAGACACAGATGTCCGATGGCGCCAACGCCTGAATAGAACATTTAATTCGGCATAATACCAAATATTGACCCCTTATACCCGTTTATATATTTATTATTTATCCTATATTATATATTAAGTAAGTATGTGTATTTTACTAACTATATATCTATTCTATTCATTTGCATTTTATTTTCTTTTATATCCTTATTAATTATTTATGAAGTGATTGATGTGCAGACGAATGCAGTATGGATTAACCCTGCCTATATTTATATGTCCGGCTACGTCGTTAGTTTACCAATAGTAACAATTTTTATTTACCTAGCCAATTACAATTCATACATTATGACCAATAAAGATTAATCAAAAATATTATATACAACTGTTATGTACGCTCCATTTGCCGGCGTGAGACTCGTGGATAGCTTCTCGTAGCTGCGTTGCTGGACGGGGCTATAAAAGTGGTGCAGACCAGCGCGTGTGCGTAATCGGCGAGCGGCGACGGCGTGGGACCATCTCCGGAACAGCAAGAAAAAGCGAAGCTGCGGCGTAGGAGAAACAGCTCGAAAATAGTCGACGGATGCATGAAGGTAGCCGGCGTGTGAAGACGATGCGGCGATGATGATATTTGCGGCTGTTTCTTGTTTCTATATTAGAACGCCAAATTATCTCGCATCGATATGCAGCCCGCAGTATCTCAGTAGCCGGGAGTAATTAGGAAATAAATGTTGTCTTCAGACCTTCGCCTTCTGTGTTATGGTAGCAGCAGGGTATATATTATTTATTTTTTAACCATTTAGGGTTGATTAGCCTGGCTGCTACATCAGTATATAAGTGAGTATTTAAGCAGTTATATAAGTAATTATTTAAGCAAGTATATAAGTAAGAATATAAGCAAGTATATAAGTAAGTATGTAAGCATATAAGTAATTAGTAAGTAATAAGCAAGTATGTAAGTAAGTTAATATAAGAAAGTATATACGCAATATACAAGTGTATAAGTAAGCATATAAGCAAAAATATAAGTAAGTATATAAGCAAGTATATAAGTAAGTATGTAAGTATCTAAGTGAGTATATAAGTAAGTATGTAAGTATCTAAGTTAGTATATAAGCAAGTAAATAAGCAAATAAGCAAGTATAAAAGTAAGTGTTGCAGGTATATAAGCAGGTATAAATAAGCAAGTATATAAGCAAGTACATAAATAAATATATAACTAAGTATATAAAAGTAAGTATATAAGTGGTATACAAGCAAGTATATAAGTAAGTAAATAAGTAAGTATGTTACTAACTATATTAGTAAGTACGTAAGTATATAAGTATATAAGCAATTACACACTGTAAACTTCTTTATATATTGTTACGAGCTTGAGGTTTGTGACAATAAAAATTGCCGATAAAATTACCTAAATTAACACTTTAATTTACTTTACACAAATTAAAACTAAAAACACTAATAATTAAACACACTAATTCACTTAATTCCGCTCCGAAGCTTCGCTTGTGTCGCCGAGTTCAACTCTGCCCCGATCGCATCTTGCAGCGCCTATATATTTAAATTAGCAAAGAAATATCCAGAATGTTCAAGTAAACACGCGCAAGGTACCGAGCGTTCGAGTTTCGACTAGGCGCTGTCGGTTGAGTGATTTGTGATGTCATTTTCTCAATGCTCCCCTCGCTCTCGTTCCTAACACTAGATGGCGCTAGTGTATTGTCGATTTAAGCGCGTAACAATATTATATACTCTTTATGTTTTATATACTTCTATATATAAATTATATACTCCTATATATTATATACTTCTATATATATTATATACTTCTTATTTATATTTATATGCTTCATTTCTTCATAAAACAATAAGTGGTATCTTTTGATTAATTCATTCAGTAACATAACGTATCAGATTGTAGCAAACGAACGTAGTAGAGTGCCTTTGCGAAAACCATACTGTTCTACTGTCAGTATATTATTTGATGTAATAAAATGCACTTGAAGATTACTTTTTCATAGATTTTAGATAGTATTGGAATAAGAGTTATCAGTCTATAGTTATTCATATCACATTTATATACTTCTATATATATAAAATATATATTCCTATATATTATATACATCTATATATATTATATACTTCTTATTTATATTTATATGCTTTATTTCTTAATAAAGCAATAAGTGGTATCTTTTGATTAATTCATTCAGTGACATAACGTATCAGATTGTAGCAAGCCAACGTAGTAGAGTGACCTTTGCGAAAACCATACTGTTCTACTGTCAGTATATTATTTGATGTAATAAAATGCACTTGAAGATTACTTTTTCATAGATTTTAGATAGTATTGAAATAAGAGTTATCGGTCTATAGTTATTCATATCACATTTATCGCCCTTCTTGTATATTGGCTTAACAACACATAACTTAAGGATATCGGGGAAAGATCCCTGTTCCATTGACAAATTAATTACATGGGTAAGAGGTCGGCTTAAATCCCTCGCACATGCCTTTAGTACACGTGTATTTATGTCATCATGTCCAACTACATAGTAGCTATTTCCATTTCATTAGTTGGGGTTAGGAATATTGAATTTTTATTGACTGGAATGTTAATTTTATCAGAATTTAAATTGTCCTGTTCTAGGTTCGTCATGTCTATAAATAGTTGTTAAACAATTCACATATTACATTAGGATTACTATATTTTATGTCATTTATACTTATCATGTCAATATCATTATATTCTTTATCATTATTTAAATTATCATTGATAATATTCCATGTCGCTTTACATTTATTAGAAGCATTATTTATAACTCTTTGGTTTTGTAAGCCCTATAAATGCACTTTTGAGTATGTTATTGTATGCTTATTTTTAGATATTCTAGAAATTTTATTGCTTCTTGTATATTGGATATATAGACGCCACTTATTTTTACACGCAAGTCTAATGCCTTTACTAAGCCATTTCTGGTATCTGAATTTATTACAGATCACGTTATGCAATTCGTTAAAAGCTTCATTAGCATTTTTATTATTTATATACTTCTGAAAATGATAGGGCAGACATACAGTTTCTAAACTTGATCAAGTTTTCTTCACTGTAATAAATTGTCTGTATAGTATACTCCTTTTTAATCAACTTCATTTTCGATGATATAGTTTGGGCTGTTTCTTGGCTGCAAACAAGATGTGTGCCTGATTTGGCCCTATACACGTTACTGGCAAGCTGGTCAAGACATGCCTTTCCACGAGTTGCAGTATTTATGTACATTTTTAAGTTAAAGTTTTTTAGAATATCATTTAAGAGTTTTGTTTGTTTTTGTCGAGTTGGTTTTAATGTCTATATTCCAATCGCCAGTCAGAACTATTTTATGTTTGGTTTACTTTTAAGTAAGTTGTGCAAAAGTTCTTGGAGTTTGATAAAAAACAGATTTAAGTCAGAGTCCGGTGTCCGATAAATGTTAACAACTACCAATTTGTACATAGGTATTTCTGCACCGCAGTACTCAAAGCTCTTAGACAGTGATAATTCTCTGCAAATGTTGAGTATTCTTCAAAGTGGTTTTTGACTAAGATGAATGAACCACCCCTTTTTTCGCAATTTCGTGAATAGTAAGCAGCTAATTTGTAATTCGGTATTGTAAGATTTACTTCGTCGCCGCTTTGAATAAACGTTTCACTCAAGCATAAAACTTGTATGTCTAACTTTTTATCCTTGAATTCTTCCAGTGCAGCTTTTAAATAATCTGATTTATTAAGAAGTCCGGCAATATTTTGATGCATTATTGTAAAGTTGTTATGAACGAAAAAATTCTTCCCTATTCAAGTCATTGTTGTTAGGGTGAATTTTCTGTGGTGTTATTTGGGGGTCGTTTGTTTCTTTTGTTTCATGGTTGTGTGATGTCTCAGGACGCGAACGACGTGTCTCATTAAGTACATTATTTAAAGTACCATTAGGCAAGGAATTGTTGGCATTTTCATTTTTAGAATGTATCTTAATTCCTTTTTTAAATTAATTAATTCATTCTTATATTTTATGTAATCAATTTAGATATTTATTTTGAATGTCAGCTTTTGTAAATGTTTTTTAAAATTATTATGTTTATATGTGTTCATGTCAATGTATGTATGTTAACAAAATAAATTCAGATATATTAAGCAAAGTAGCAGGAGAAATAACAGAGTATTTGTCAGTAGACACAGTTATGGACACAGAACAGAGCAATTCATATCCCGCAGAGTTTCTAAATTCTCTAGAGTTGTCAAGTGTGCCCTCACATAAGCCTCAATTAAAATTAGGCGTCCCAGTCATGCTAATGCGAAATTTAGATGCTCGGTTATGTAACGGGAGAAGGCTGCGTATGACACATCTTGGACGGAACATAATCGGTGCTACAATTTTGACAGGCGTAGGAAAAGGTGAAAATGTTATTATACCACGGATCCCTATAATTCCCACAGATCTTCCTTTTCAATTCAAAAGGTTGCAGTTCACTATTAAGCTCAGTTTTGCAATGACAATTAATAAAGCGCAAGGGCAAACGTTACAGCTAGCGGGGGTCAACTTAGAAAAACCGTGCATCTCGTCTTTCATGGTCAGCTGTATGTAGCATGTTCGCGTGTGTCAAATGCCCAGAATCTCCAAATTCTTTCCCCGAATGGAAAAACATATAACATTGTGTACAGTAGCGTCTTAAAATAGTGTTCAGTTAGTTTTTTTTTTTTTCAAAATTCCCACAATCAATTAATCAGAATTCCCACAGATCTTCCCTTTCAATTCAAATTTTCCTATTTAGCTTAGTTTCTTTTCAATTCCAAATGATGTACCTCTGACGGAACTATTAAGCTCAGTTTCCTTTCAACTCAAAAGGCTGCATCTCTGACGGATCTTTTATTTGGCTCAGTTTCCTTTCAATTCAGAAAACTGCATCTCTGACGAATCAATTTAGCTTAGTTTCTTTTCAAAAGTCTGCATCCCTGGCGGATAATTATGCTCAGTTTCCTTTAATTAAAAAAATATCCCATTTCCATTCGGAATAAACAGGCTATTTTCATGCTTTCCTATACACTGCGTTTCAAAACATTTAAATAGGCTGACGAATCAATTTTGCTCAGTTTCTTTTTAATGGCTGCATCTCTGACAAATCTATAAAACTCAGTTTTCTTTCAATTCATAAAGCAATGGATAGTTCATTTCCAAGTGACCATGCGGGCGAAGCCGCGGTTAACAGCTAGTTATAACTAATTTAACTAGGTTTACTATTGTAGTCTACGCGACCACTAGTGTTTAATTGGAAATGGATGGTGTCATATTGATGTGTGTTGTGACTGTGATGTGCGGATCGATATCGATAATTTTTCATTATTATTCATTGAAGGACATTGACTTATATATGAAGCATTAAAATTTATTATCAAACACTCAACTAAAGAAGATTATCTATCATTTTTTGTCCTTAGATTAAATAAATTTAACAAAAAAAATTTAAACTATAGATATGTCTATACCGAAACTTCCTTCAATTATTATATTCAAAATATATTTACTTATTTTATGTGTGTGTGTTAGTTCAGAGTATCCAAATCTGTTCAGCCGTTGTAGCGTGAAAGAGTAACAAACATCTTGAATCCATTGACTTATTGAATCTGTTTAAATGCAATTAGGCATATTTCTACACTGGATTCCGAAAAACTGTAATACAAAAACAATTTCGCTTTTATACTTCATACTAATGTATTCTTATAATTGTTTTCCTTTTACAGATTTCCAAAAGACCCTCTCTTAAAATTAGGTGGGCACAATTGTGTATCGTTAAAGGGTAGCTACCCGCACAAGTACTATCTGTTCGATGCACTTTGATTCATCCCAATTTCAAGGTTTGCCTAGTAAACGTCGTAAGTGTGTAATGCTTTAACAATATTACTATTGACAACAGATGCTGTAAGTAATAGAATTACTTACAGCATTAAAATAGTGTAGAAAGTTTGAGATTGCTTTTTGAGGCAACCCATGGGATTATAATATTTATAGCTCTAGAATTAGGTGCATACTTTTCTCAACAGGATACTATTTTCATTTCCAGGAGGTCGAGTCTGTAAAGAGCTATAAATCTTAGGAACCAGGTCCTTATAGTTCTACTCTATCATTAATCACGCACGTAAGCATCGAACTATCATGGAAGAACAGAAAAATGAAGATAAAAATTGACAACCAAACCAAAAAAATACAAGACATTTTAAAAACCTTAAATAGTCAAGCAATAATTGATAAGTAAAATAAATTAATTTTAGAAAATAGTTTCCAGTCGAGAACTCCTTCAGAGGCAGGTTGCTAATAGCATCACTGGAAAGACGTTACGCAAATCCTTTTCACCCGAATTAGGATGCTTTGCACTTACACTGAATTACCACTCTCCAAAAGCATATAGACTTACTCAAGAAACTCAAGAAGCGCTTAGTACTTTAAAACGTGTATAAGAAAATAGTCCGGGTAATATTTTTATTATTCTCTTATTATTGACGAAATCGTTCGCTTGCTTCAATTCCTATCTTTTCTAGGACCTGTTTGTTTTATTTATTTACCAAAGATGTCTCTGTCAGCGAATTTAATACTTCTTGCAAACTTGTAACTTTTTTCATTGTGGTCAGTAGCGCGAATGACCAATGATGAATGACTGGTGTTGTGATGCGTTTGAAGAGAGCGGTGGTGCGCGACGATAACTTGTACTATGCGAGGCGGTTACTTCTAAATTGTTCTGTGGCCGAATACCACAGAGTTGCAAACATAACTAGCGTTGGTCTTCAACTACGATGCAAGAAGGACGAGCGACGGTAGAGCTGGCTCTTTTATTCGTTTACCATCTCCAACCTTCATTTAGGCGGGGCGAGTTTCTTGGCCGAAAAACACGTCACATTCTAGACTCCCCCCCCCCCCCTCGGTGCGTATGGAATGGAATGCGTGGATAGAATGGAAAGGTACACTGGGAAATAATAACCAACCAAACGAAATGTGACAGTGCCCGTTTTTTTCCGCATAACCACTTTGAATACCGTTTTAAAACAGACGATGTTGTCACTAAGATCAGCCTCAAATAAATATTTTTTTAATTTTATTTATAATTTTATTTATTTATATTAATTATTGTACTAATTAATAAGTAGAGATACTTTATTTTTGTTTCACAAAAACATTTTATTGTAATAATATAAATGTCGATTTTAAAACTAATTTTTATTGTGATGATGGCTTGTTATTTAAAACATAAGTAAATAAAGTACCCGGTTGACCAAGCTTTGCTCAGTATTTTTCGCTCGGTTTTTTTTTAATTCGTGTATTTTGGAAATTATATTTAGATATAAATTTCATACTGATGAAATACGAATAATATTTTTTGATCTTAGCGACATAATAGAAAAAACTGAACTGGTTATTTGAATAAAAAATCATGAGTGCAATTACTTTAATTTAAATTTTCGTGTTTTTAAAAAATACTAAAAAAAGGGCTCGACAAAATAGATTTCCTCAAAAAAGAAAGGAACTTGAAAAAAAAAATTAAAAAAAGTCGGTCGGTCGGTCTGGGCTCGAATCATAGTATTACGAGTATTACGATTTTGTGACCGCCCAATATACCAATTAAGCTATTTGTAATTATTAATAAACTGTCAAAATTTACCTTCTTATTCTAACGATATTGTAGCAATTTTTCATTGCCTAAAAACATGGACAAAAAGACATTTTCTAAATAAATCCTAGCTGGATCGATTTATTGCCCCCCGAAACTCCCTGCACACAAAATTTTATGAAAATCGTTGGAGCCGTTCCCGAGATTCCGATTATATATATATATATATATATATATATATATATATATATATATATACAAGAATTGCTCGTTTAAAGGTATAGGATATGTACAATATAGTGTAGTATGCGTAATATAAAAAGCGTTAGTAAAAAAATAGATTCATAAGATTGCAATCTCTTCGTCCTTATAATTTTACGGAATCAGTTCCTTTTATTATCCATGTTCAAGTAAAAAAAGATTCTCGTAATTCTGGTAAAACTTTAAATGCTACTTCATTTGGTCGCTTTTTGAAAAAATTATGTGTTCAAAATATAGTTAATGGTGGCTTTAAACGTATCGGGAGAAATAGAATAACGATTGAATTCTCTATTTTTTTGATGCAAATCTAGTTTTTAAAAATCCATCTGTAAATGATAAATATAAACCGTTATTCTATCCTTCCACAATCTCGTCAGAAGAATGAATCATTGATACTTTTAAGTGTACCAGCTCAAACGAACGAATCATTCACGATTGACACATGTCTATAGGGCGTTATTTTTCCATAGCGCACAATGTGTGGTGCGTGCCATGTAAGTAGCCGCTATGGCGCTGTGAATATCGCGCGATCGTGCGCGATATTATTCATCGGCTAGAAATTTAGGAATATTGGTCATTTTTTGGATAAAAGGAGGCACGTTTTGGCAATAAACCATTTTACTAGACATGTGTCAATCATGAATGATTCGTTCGTTTCAGCTGGTACACTTAAAGTATTGATGATTCATTCTTCTGTTTTTGAATGTTCCACTACGACTAATCACAAACTGCGTCACAATATGGCGCCAAGCTCTATAACTATATTTACCACCTGTAGACTTAACCTTTAGGGGTAAATACTTTATGGAGTTGGTAACGCTGTTCCGATTTCTGATCTGGACAAGGAACATATTACTCTCTAGATCAGTGTCACCTTACGTGACAGGTTCCTGCCATTTTGACAAGATTGGTCATTTATTTTAGACTTTGGCATGATCAGTTGACGTTTAATAAAACCTGGCATTATTTGGCAGTATTGGGGTATTAAGAATAGATTTCACTATGGCAGCTCAAATAGCGTATAATGGCAGCCCTAGATACTTCGCCAGCATGTGGGGATTTTCCTGTACTTCTCGTATTATTTTTGTATCACAATCAATAAAGAACTTTAAAAATTTGTAATTAAAGTTGATAATCTTAAAACAAGTATTCATAAACACGAGTTTATGGTTAATATTTCAATCAATCATAGAAGAGACACTTAAAATCACAGAATACTTTTTATATAGCTGCTTAAAATATGTATGTATTGCAAATTTCGCAAAGAGGCTTCTATGTTCACCAACGCAACGCTCAAATGAATTTAATTACGACAAAAACACGAAACAGATTTATAAACATCATGTAGCATCTATATTGCACATTAAACAACAATTTGGTTTGAACCAACGAAAGATATGTTAAATCGAATGAATAAATCCGTGTATAAAGATAAAAAAGAAGTATATGATGCTAATTACAATGTTTAATTTTAATTTAATAAAAATATAGCATTTAAAATATGTACCTATTTTTACTTTTCGTAGTTTATATACAATGGTAAATAAAGATGATAGTATTTAGGCATTTTTCACTATAGGCTTTGGGAGCTTTTGGCAGGTTTTTAACCAAAGTTGGGCAGGATCTGTATTTTAAGGATGGTCACACTGCTCTGGATCTGCATCAGGGCTGCCAGATGTACGATTTAAATCGTACTCGTACGATTTTTTGGCGTTTTTACTTATGTACGATCACTAGGCTAAGATCGTACGGAAAATGTACGACTTTTAAAGATAAAGATAATTTAATATTTGGAAAATTTCATGTACTTACTTGGCAACATTTCATAATGAAACGAACTTGCTCCATCGACATGTATGATTTATGTTATGGGAATTCCTCAACAATTTTGTAGGTTTTTTTACTTGAATGAAGGTCTCTTTGGCTAATAACTGCAACTTGTCAAAAACCTGTTTTTCTTATTAGTAGACAAAATTGACTTAAGTTTAAATACCGATGATTTTTGGGGCATCATCAAAAAATATTTGAAAATTATAAAACACTGGCTAAATTCACTTTGAATTTATGTTTGCCCCATTCTAGTGTCGATTGTGAACGAGCATTTAGCGAAGTTAATTTAATTAAAACAAAGCGTATAAATAGTTTATCCAATGAACACAATGAAACTGTATTAGCTAAGGTACTGATAAGAACAAACGATACGAAGTTAAAGCCAAAAGAAGAAATGATCTCTGCAAAGGATTGCTCAGCACCTATACATTGTTCGTCCTGGAATCAAAAGCATCGGAAAATTGTGTGTTGTATTGTCGATCATTAGGGAATTCCTATATGATCTTATTTTTATAGCGGACTAGCTGCAGAAAAGCTATATTTCAAAAAAAGTATCAGATTTTGAGGTTATAATACAACTACCACTATTATGGTTTTATCATTTGTTGTGATTTTTAAGAAACCGAAAAACAACATCGTGTTACATCTAACAATTTTAATAACGTCTTTCAACGACGTAAAACCACTAGCAGAGTTGTAATTTACACAAAATACACTTTTCATTGCATATGCATATCAAAGACAATATAAACTCCCTTAGTAAAAGTAAGTAAGTAAGTATTGGTAAGTATGAAAGGGCGCCAAACTACTCTACCAACATCAAGGCATGAAATTGATTTTTAGAAAAACAGTGCTAACAATATAGGTGAATTATACTAGTTCTGTAAATGTCTATCCTCGAATAATTTTATCGATATAATTTTTATCGATTTATTGTTTATCGTAATTTTTATATTAAAAATATTAATTATCATAAACACGTCACGATCACTTGATTGTTTATTTAGAAATAAACCCACGCTTTTCTAAACCATCATTAGAAAACCTGATCATGATGAAATAATTAGGTTTTGTTCACTTCAGCATTATTGTCACTACCCATTTATTTTCGGGTTTGACCTCATTTATTAGGTACAGTAGGTTTTTTAAATTATACTTTTAGAGAATAACAAAAAAAAATAGTGATTGATTGTTTTTATTATAGTTTCAATTTTCGCTTTATTTGAAACAAATTCAAAATGTGATTCAGATTAAAAAATATGCAACTGTTCATAAAAAATTCAAAAGATCGATTATAATCGATTGGGGGTCCCTAGTAATTTTTATACATCACATTACGTTTGGCGAATATGGCGGCGATTGATGTTATAAGTCGAATAGAATACTTTTTTATAGTCAACCAAATCTAAGAAATACATTTTGACAGCTGTCAGACTTATTTATTTATTTATTTTTATTTGTTTATTTATTTATTTCAATCAACAAGGATAATAGGGTAAGATTATATTCATTCAAATCTATTCTAATACTAAAATTATAAATCATTACTAATATTAATTATATCAAATGCGTAAGTATTTATAATAATATCGAAAATAAAATAATAATTTAATAATAATAATAATAAAATAAATCCGTTTCACCGTTACATAAACCAAATCCGATATAATTATATATTAACACCACCAACAAAACTTACCATAATGATATAATATACGTAATAATTTTTGTTAAAAATACAAAGAAAAGTCTTAAATATATGTAAGTTTTTACTTACATATATTTAAGACTTTTTCTTTTTTATTAGGTAATAAATTAAATAACATTAGTTCATATACCTTGGGGTGCCTGTCCGAGGCAATGGGTACATGGACATGAACCCAGTGCCTCAAAAAGCACACTCGGGTTTCTCACTAATTACGTTAAGAATGCTGTTGGCGCTCCCACGAACCCTATGCATCAGTGACGCAGTTCTTTCATCCTGATGCACTACAGTAACGTTGGAGCCCCAGCAACAATTTAATAGCGTTATTATATTGTGTACATAGAGTGTTGTATGCCCACCACGTATATCTGACCCATAAGGCACACGTATAGAGGGATTGCACAGCGTGAGGACTGACGGGCCAGCATATTGCAGCGGACAGCCAGCGCCCTCCTTTCTCTTTCAATGTCTTTATCATCTTTTAAATCTTCGGTAACAACATGGCCTAAGTACTTAAATTCAGTTACTCTTTTAAGTGCAACACCCCCTAAAGTTACAGGTGGTACGTAATTTGTTTTCTTTGTGCCCACCTTAAACACCATGAGCTCACTCTTGGCAACATTATATTTTAGACCGTGGGCTTCTGCATAAACCTCACATATTACGAACAAAAGCCATCTGAATGCTCTGACTGACGGGCTCAGAAGCACAATGTCGTGTGCGCAACTGATGTTGTTAATGCAGAGTCCATCAATAGAGCAGCCGACACGTGCACTCCCGAGTCTATGAATCAGTTCATTTATACATAAATTAAAAAGCGTAGGTGAGGTTAACCCCCCTTGTCTCACACCGCATTCCAATCTGTACTCGTCCAACAGTGTACTAGACCACCTTACCTGATTAATTTGATGATCGTACCAATAGCTAAAAATACTAATGTACGAGACGGGTAGAACAGCCTTTCGCAATTTATCCCACAGAATGTCATACCTGACAAGGTCGAAAGCCTTTGAAAGATCCAGGAAGGCTGCGTACACTGGCGTATTCCTTACAGTGTAATACCCCACAGTGTGCTTCAGCGACAGTATTGCACACTCAGTTGATAGATTTGGTCTATAAACAAATTGTGCATCGTTTAACTTAATATGTACTTTTAACTGTCTCTCAAGCACACTGTCTTAGCCACAGTTGTCGCTAATGAAATGGGCCGATGGTTGCACATATCCGAAATATCTCCGGTTTTGTTTTTCAAAATCGGAACTACGACCGTTCTCATCAACTCTTCCAGCAGATATCAGTGCCTCATACATAGGGTGAACAAGAGCGCCAGTAGTCTAGGTAAGTGCGGGCCAGCAAACTGAAAGTGTTCGATGCTAAGGCAATCGTGACCAGATGACTTTCCTCCAGTCATGCCATTTATCAAAACAGAAATGTACCTGGTGGTGATGCGATCGGGCACATGACTTGATGCACCAGTCTGGTGATGAACCTCAGCATCGACTTTAACAGGTGACTGTAAAGAAGACTGAACCCGAAACTGACTCTTATAAAGCTTGGCTATCTTTGCCGGTTCATTTACACCCCCAACGCTCACCGGGGTACCTGCTCTAGGACTCAACTGCTTAGTATGCTTCCAAAACCCACGAAAATCTTTATTCCTATGTTGATACGCTAGTTTATTCATTTTGATCTGGTCTTGATTACTTTGACAAAACTTAAGTTTTCGTTTAAATACTCTTTTAGATTCCATCATATCATTACAAAAATACCCACCACGCGGTTTGCCATGCCAAATCCAATTTAGGAATTTTTGTCGAGCATCCCGGTGAGCATCGTGCACGTACCAGTTCCACCCTAGTATAGGTCGACCACGCTTTTTGACTATCTCCCGCTCGCGACCACTGTCGTAACTGTACTTAGAGGCCTTACACAAATTATTAACAATGGACATATATAATTTATCTATTACAGATCGATGTGCTTAAACATCACACATACTATCACAACACTGACTTAGTTTATACGGGAAATTGATTTCTCTTAATTTGTTGTTACAATATTTGCTATATATGTCAATTTGGTTTAAATTACGCTCACCCCATTTTACTTTATTGGTTATATATTCCTGAACCGACAATGGCCTACGCCTAACCATTGTAAGATCACACTGCACCTCTAATGGCAAATGGTCTGACCAATAAACGTCTTTATGAACTTTAATTGCATTTCCATGCAGCCTGAGTTGTTAAACAATGGTCAAGCCAGCTACAATTACCATGTATATCACTCATAAAGGTATAGGAACGCGAGTCAATTCCTAGCTTCATAATATCAGCTGACAACCAATTTTGTTCTAGACAAAATTTTAACATTTCCTTACCAAACAATGTACCTGGGTGCGCATTAAAGTCTCCTAGCTAACTATTGCAGATATTTCACTTAAACACTCAACAAATTCTACCAGATTGTTTAGCTCGTCCGTAGGCATATACACATTAAAAAATAACATCAACCGATCCGAAACGTACACTTTAATAGTGATAATGCGCTCACTCATACACAGAACTACATTTACAGAGTCAAACACGTTGTTTTTCCATAGTAAGCCGACACCGCCATAAGGTCGTCCTCGCAATAGTCCTTTGCTTATATCTACCGCGGACTTCCCGAAAAAACAAATATCCTTATTTACTTGACCCAAGTCAGGAATCTCATGGGGCAGAAGCCGTGTCTCCTGGAGCGCAATTATATCCGCCCTTTCACTCAAAGACTTTACAAAGTCTGCTGATCTTTTAAAAGATTTACAATTAAAACTTATCAACTTGATAGTTGTATTATCCCCAGCATCATTTTTCATCATTTTTATTTAATAAAGATAGGTTACTCGATTTAGTTTCATTTAAATTACTCGGCTTATTAAACCTTATAAATCTGCGGAAAGATACTCCAGTGGGCCATTTTCATCAATAAACATAGGTAACTTATCCTTTGGAATCATAAATTTGTAAGCTCCATATTCCTTTTTGAAGATTAAAAATAAATTTATTTAATCACTTTCAGTACAACTAGTTTAGCCGTCGTTGTTTAGCTTAATTGTTATTTGATTTTCAATAATGCAGTCAAAATTAATATCTCTTTTAAAGTCATCTATAATCATTTTTTTTTTGTTTATCTACCATTTTTGCCCAATCATCATTTGTGAGACGGACGGGTGTAAAGTCGAGTCACAAAATAAGAAGACAAGAGCAAAATCACAAAATTACGCACAATCTCGAAATGGCGGGAGATTGAAATTACGAAGTAGTTTTTTCAGCACGACCTTGTATAAGCGATTTTTTTCCTATCAAATTTCCGTTGACAAAGTAAAAAAAAAACTTGTTTTATTTATGATTCATGTAGTTTAAGGAATTTTAAAAATAAAAATTTCATTGCACAAATAATAAATAAAAAAATGAATGATTCGATTATTTGAATATTTTTACCGATTAATTGAATGTTTTTGCCGATGATTAGCATAACAATGAGTTTTAATTATCCAAACACTACGGTAAAGTACATAGCGACATATCATCAAAACGACGTTAAGTAAAAAAATTGATACTGATAATTTTTTTTAATATTTTGCTTTGTTTGAAACATTTGAATTTAAATTAGTGATAAAAAACTATACACGTTATAATAAAATATAGATAACTTCATAATTCTTCGGATTTACGTAGCTCATCTGAGCTACCACGGCTCTTTTAGCTCGGCTCGGTTAGCACTCGCTGTATATTTCACAGTACGCGAGCAAACTGGGTTCGATCCCCGCCGGTACCAATGAAATTGTCAATTGCAATTTTAAGTGCTAATTTACCACGTGCTCGGCGGTGAAGAAAAACATCGTCAGGAAACCTGCATGTCTGAGAAATAATCAAAAAAATATTTCTAAGACATGTGAAGTTCACCAACACGCATTGGGGCAGCGTGGCGGACAATGCCTTGCCCTAAAACCCTCTCAAAAATGAGCGAGGAGGCCTGAGCCCAGGAGTGGGACGTATATTATATATATGGGCTGTAACTAACGTAAAAGGTTATTTTAAATCATGTGAGTGCGCTTGTGCAAAGTTATTGCGGAATGATTAATGTGAAACTTCAAAAGGTATTTCTTAGATTTGGTTGACTATAGTCTGAATAAATGCTTTTATATTGTACGATCTTTTCATTTCAAAATCTCCCTGACATACGACATTTTTATAGTTGGCATACGACTTTTAGTATTCAACCAACTGGTGAGGCCATGCGCGTTAATTCCTAAACAAAAATTCTGTCAACATCAGGGGGGCGCAAGAAAACCACACAACTGTATACTTAACAACAAATGCAAAATTAAATCGCGTCACTATAAACGCACACTACAGCATTTGTGATTGTGTTCATCGCGTTTACCATCAAATTGTACACGTGTCGATACACTGGTGGCACTGTCTAAATGCGTAAGCAACGTAAGGCGTTTACTGTGTCGATATTTTTTTATCAATAAACAAATCACCATAGTCCGCATAAGTTTTTATTTGATTATAAGTAATACATAGTTAAATAATACCAAGGTGTTTTTGAAATTCTTATTTTAAAGTATTTAGAAATGTTCTTCGGAAAAAAACTTAGAAATGATTGAAAATAAGTTTATTATTTTGCTACAGGTTTATTTTACATTATGCAGGATAAAATTTAAAACATTTAACAAATCGAAATAGGCTTAGTTAACTTATTTTAAAAATCAGATTTGTGAAAAGAAAAGTCCTATGAGTTTATCGTCTTAGATGGTGTTAACCAAGTTTTTGTTTTTATTATAAGGCTTCAATCACAAAACCGCTATTTAAAAAAGTTGTTGATTTTCAAGATTTATTAAATGAACTATCTGGAAAATATTTAATAAATTAGGAAAACAAAAAAGTTTTACACTATATAATAGTTTAACAAAGAGAACTTTAAGCAGACAGCTGCTTAAAAATAAAACGTGACATCTACCTAGGGCTAAGTATTCCCCAGAAAGACGTTTTGCTTTAACTTTACATTACTATTCACCGAAAGCTTAACAAAATGTGCGAAATATCAAAAGTTTTGTAATTGGTCTTCCTTCATCACATACTATAACAAAGTGGTACAGTAAAATTTATGACCAACTTGGCTACACAAAAAAAAGCGTTAACTGTATTAAAACTTAGACTAGAGAGTAACCCTGACAAGAAATTATATTGTATATTAGTGATAGATGAAATGAAAATAAAACAATTGACGGAGTACCATGCAAGTTCTAAAAGACGTTTTGGTTATATACATAATGCCTTTAGCTACTTGCATGGTATTCTGTCACTTGCTTAATTTTCATTTCATCCATTACCAAGGTACAATAACAAATTTTATGAGGGCTACTCTCCGCTCTCAATTTTAATGCCGTCAGCGCTTTTTGAGTAAACCCTGGTCGGCGATCGATGGTAGTGTACCACTTATTCAATGTACGTGGTGCAGGCAAACATGTTCCAAAAGTTTTACGTACATAGCAAGTAGTTTGTTCAGAATCGTTTACTGAATCGATTCCTATCATTTTTAATACGAGTATAGGTAATTTTTTATCCCAAAAATAATTAAAACTACGTAAATTACAGCCACACTAAATCTTTACTGTCAAAATAAACTGAAATGGACCTTAACTTAAGGCAATAAGACTTTTAAGAGTGCAGTTTTATTTGTATTATTACTAATTCTGTCATTCAATAAAAATAAAGAAAAATGAACTTTATTTCAAGCAAGTTAAAGTCTTTGCGTTCGTGGATTTGTACTGTGACCACAACATTCTTCCGGAATTAGTATAACTAATTTGATAAATAATCAGTGTATAAAAATGTTTAACTAAAAATTCAGTGTATGTATTATGATTATAACATAATATACTAATTGGCGTGCCTCTATATGTATATATATATATATATATATATATATATATATATATATATATATATAGTCGTGTGTATATATATATGATAAAGATATTTATTTATTTTTGTAACACATGAGTAAATAAAATCGTAGTCGTAAATGTGTTTAAAAACTTAAAACGAGCTACATATTTTGCCATTTATGGCTTACAAAAATTATACTACATTAATAAAATATTTTCAAGTAGAATAATATTGGTGATAAAGGTAATAATGAAAATATTTAATCTAAATATAATTACTGTCAAACATTACCTCTCACAAGTTCAAGGATAGTACTGCAGTGTCAGATTCATGGTTTCTACAAGCTACAATCCAAGTGTGCCGTCTAAGAGGATCTCTTGGAAATCTGTAAAAACAAACCAATAATAGAAAAATGTACTACTTTTTGTAATACTTTATTATAAAATCTAAATAAAAACTACAAACCGGTTCGGCAGACAAACCCGCATGGTTAATTAACTTATCGATAGCTAAAGTTTCGGCGTTCATCACTATAGCGCAATAATTTTGGTTGCAGTGACACTAGTTTATTTTTATAAAAATTGCACACTTTTGCTGCGAGGTAGCAAGTTTCGATTTGACTTATTTGGCCTGTATTTTGTATAATATTTTAATAAATACTAGTTATCGATTATATTTAATTATATAATATTCAGTATCGTGTTGAAATGAAGCTGAATATATAAATCATTTAACAAAATCCACTACATATCTATATGTAATGATTATTATTCATCACAAACTGATTTAGTTATTAGGAAATATATTTTCGTTAATATAAATATAACTTGTATAGTAAATTATATATTTTTTAGATTATTCTTTACTTTATGAACTATAATGACCACACTCGGTATTGGACGATAATATTTACAAAGTAAGAGTTTTAATGATAAAATTACTTTAATATTATGTTAAAAATACTCACAGATGAAAAATCACATTGTCCTTTTGTATACTTGACGTTTTTGGTTGTTATTTTCTTGTAAATACACTGCAATCTACAAATATCAAAAATACAATGCGATCACTTCGGAATGACGCACGACGCGGAGCAACTAGTTTTATATAACGAGTATGAGTCGGACTCTTGTACCTTTTACAAAAGGGTATGCCTCGCGATGCCGTCTCCTTTGGTTTAATACTCAAAGGCGTACGATCACGCCATAGAGTAATTTTTTTATATGGGGAAGATCACGCGGTTTTTCCATCTGGCAGCCCTGATCTGAATTGTTGAACTTGAATTTGTGTTTGGCTTTGGTTTGGTCGGCTGCTAGTATATATACAGTAATCTATGGTCGGCTGTTTGCTTGGTGTTGGTGTTCTATTGTGTATGTTTGATGTGAAATTTTGTGATATTTTGGAATTAAATTATTCGCAATATACTTTATTGATATGAATTATATTCCGTGGGTTTCTTATTGAGAATGTGTATTTAATATACAATTATAAAAGGAAGTACACATATTCAAGAAACCGGCATTGTAAAGAGCCCTCCAAAATGTCGGGGTAAGTTTTATGCAAAAACAAAAGCCTTATGAATATTTCTCATTTAGATTCGTAAGTGTTAATTAAATACAAGAAATATAAATTGTTTGATAAAAAATAAATGGTAAGGAAATAAAATATAGGAATTTAGATATAGAATAAAAAATAAAATTACCCTCATGTTTTTTAAGTACACCGTTTGGTTTAACGATATAATTTTTTCATTCAATTTATAACGACATTTTTTTTACTTATTAGTTGCAATAATATTTATTTACATTTGTATTTAAGGAAAGCATACACTATGAAGGAGATGAAGGCTATAGTGGATTATTTAACTGAAAGAAAAGCCTATGGGGAAATAAGAGGTAGAAAGATGTGGATGGACTTTGAGAAATCAAGGGTTGGTAGAGATATTTCTCTATATATACTATAGTGTCTAACTACCCAAAGTTAGCACTTTCAAATGAAAGTTTCAGTGCTCAGAAACTTATATTGAGGAAATTAAGAACACAAATATTATTTTGTTCAATAATCTTGCTTGATTAACACAAGTCTATCATATACATTTGGTCTTGCATTTTTGTTTAAGCTAGTTGTGTTGGGTTTTAGGGTCGGCTTTAGTAATCTGCTGCACGATTTAAGTGATCATTTTAGCTTTAGTTGATAGGTAATGATGCTATTGATTACCATCTAGCTGCTTTTTATGCCGGAAATCCTTAGTTTTCGAGATATCGATAATTTTAGTTTTGAGGTTATGTCCATTTAAAAATGATACGAAACGAAATAACAACATAATTATTTGATCATTTTAGCTTTAGTTGACAGGCAATGACACTATTAATTATCATCTAGCTGTTTTTTATGCCGGAAATCTTTAGTTTTCGAGATATCGACAATTATAGTTTTGAGGTTATATCCATTTAAAAATGATACCAATACGAAATAAGAATATAATTATTACAAAGAGATAGCAATAGAGCATGGTCTGTACTCTGTTTTAAAAAAAATTACTGCCGGGAGACAGTCGTCATTTACCAAATAGAGCAACAAGAGGCCATCGGCAAGATTGGTGGCCCAGGAAAAGTAGTCCAAACAGACGAGTCAAAATTTGGAAAACGGAAATATAATAAAGGTAATTTGATTTTCTTATATTACAGACTGAAACAATATATTTATAATAATAATATAATGATAATTAAATTTATTTCAGACCCACATATAGTCCATAATATGTTAGTAAATTAGCTTAACCTATGTTAGTCTTAAATTATTACACATTATTTATTTTAAAGTTTACTTTTGAACCCAAATTATCTTTTAATACCTTTTATTAAATATATTTGAATACCTTTTAAAGCCAAAATATCTGGAAGAAATCAGTTTCAGAGTGATAAGACAGCCTGTTGTACATATTCTGCTATAAAATTTTGTACTTTTGTATTTGTTTTTTTTTTTTGTAATTTTGTACTATTGGGTTTTGGTGTACACTGTACAATATAGAGTAAATAAATAAATAAATATCTTGAATATTTACTAACTCTAAATTGTTTATTGTTGATTTTAGGAAGGCAGATTGAGGGCCACTGGATCCTCGGCCTCATTGAGGATGGAAGTGAGGATTTACGACTAGAGGTGTGCCCTGAAAACATCAGGTTAGCGGACATACTAGTGCCCCTAATTAAAAAACATGTGGTTGAGGGCACCACAATCCATACCCACTTCTGGAGGGCTTATGATTGTTTGGGGCAACATGGGTACATTAAGAAGAAGCGCACTCAAGTGATGACGTGCGGAGAACCAACATTTATTAACCAGCTTGGTCGACTGGCTACCCTCGAGGCTGCTGACCCCAACATGGGTACATTCACAAGAAGGTGAACCATTCAGATCCTGAGAACCCATTTGTTGCCCCTGATGGCACTCATACTCAAAGAATCGAATCGCAATGGCGGGTGGTTAAAAGATTTTTCAGTAAATACAATTATAATCACCTGGAAAACTTTTCAGACATTATTATAGAATATTTGTGGAGAAGGTCAGTGCAAAGAAAAAAAAAGGATCCTTTTATGGAACTAATTAAAGTAATTAACCATGTATATAAATAAATGTTTTTATAATATTATATTTGGTCATTTCTTTTGATCAAACTCTAGTACCAGAAGGTATAAATCACAAAACCGAATCTGTCAACCCCAACTTCCACGTGGTCTTTCCGCTCTTACCCCTAGAGTGTATATGAAAATCCGGAAGCGCGGAGGGAATGCAGCCCTCGCCCGCTGTAACTAAGCGTAGGCAGCGTACGAGCCGTAGCGGCTGAGGCTGGTCGCCGAAGGCGACCAAACAGCCGAAGCTGCGCAGGTGAGCTAGGTGCCTGTGCTTAGTTACGCAAGGGCGAAAGGGCTGCACTTCCCGCAGCGCTGGAGCAGAAGCAGAGTCAAAATAGTGTTAATTCCCACCGTTTTTCCCACCCTAAATACTCCCACATTCCCACCGGGACCCGAATGTGAGTTTTTCGTCGCCGGACGCCCTTTTTTTATTAAACGAAAGCGAATTTTCCTTAAATGTAACAAAACTTTAAAAATTCATAAAAAAAAAGGGGGGGTTTCCGGCACTTTTTCCTTTCAGGGGGGAGGTTCCGCCTCCTCCCCCCCCCCTCCCCCACCCACTCGGCGACCATATATTCATGCAGCAGATTACTAAAGAAAACCCGGGTTTTATAAAATTTATATTATAAAACCCAAGACAACTTAAATTTATATATATTCTTATTTTTGTATTTTGCTATATAAATTAAAATTAAACCCGCAATGAATATTCAACTACCATTCAGTATTTGGCCTATTCGGCTTCTTTTATCCTATTTGGTTGAATACCAAATATCTAAGTATGATTCAGTAGAATATGGAATACTTAATTATCCAACTACAAAAAACATATTACAGTTAGATTGGTAAAATGAAAATATTGGTTTATTTTATAATGATGTATTTTTCTACTAAACATCTAAGTAATCTTTAAGTAATAGGTACATAATCAACTTACGTTTTATAAAAATTAACAAAATATCAAATAAATGTCTTATGCATCATGTAATTAATAATTTAGAAGTGGAAGATTACTGTGCAGAAATATTTTTTTTTCAGGCCGTAGTCTACTCCTTTTCTTCCCCTAGACAATTTTTAAAGAAAAGACACTGAATAAACACCACTTCCTTCCCGGCTGATTACTTTTGCCTAATATTCGGCCAGGACACCTGCAGAATATTCAGTATTCGGCATTTGGCAGAATATACTATTTGTTGCTAATCTAATTAAAGTATCTATTATATAATATAGGTACATGTTACTAATTTTGATCAACAAAAACAGTCAAAAATAATTTTAGAGAAGTTCAACAAAAGTAGTTTTGTCTGAAAAAATATTGTTAAAATATATAATATATACAGGCTGTCCTAAAAGTCGACGTCAAGCTGAAATCAGGTGATAGGTCAAGTCATAATAATTCAAAGTCAAAAAAATTTTTGCTATGTATTTTAAAAATTACAGCATTTATAAAAAATAGAGAAAATCTAGCGTCACTATCTGTCTTGCTCAAACTATGTTAACCCAGATACTGCGACGGGGCTTTTAAAAGACCCGAAAAAATTATTAAAAATACCTTCAAGTTTCGAGTTGTTAAAATGAATTCTCTAAGATATTTGCAATGTCAGGTTACTTAGTACCTATCCGTGTATGATTTCATGCGGTGTTGTTTACAACTAGACACTTGTTTATTTAAAGTTTTTGTGTCATTGAAGACTTAGGAGTATTAGTGTCATGATGTCTGGACAAAGGTAAGCTTTTATCATTTATATATTTGGATGTTGTTGCTAATACATTTTGATATTTAATTTTAGATATATTATCTACAATATCAGGTTATCTATTTGTTTTGATGCAACAAAAACTCATTAGTTTTTCACGTTTCAAATTGATGGCCTTTTAAAAGTCCCGTCGCAATATGGGGGTCTATAATATTATTATTTTCTTTTTAGCACGCGACCTTTGAGAGCACTCAATCTCAACGATATAGTTGATGAATTAGAGCGATGTGAGGATGATGATTTGTTGCCAACTCAAATTACAATTTTTCCACCTGAGAACGCTAATGCCGACGTCACAGATGAGGATTCTGGAGATGAAGAATTTGTTGCATTGCAAAATCTACCAGGTAAAATATTTGTTTTCGGGTTGATATAACTACGTATCAATGATTCTATCTTGTTTTATTTATATGGTTGCAATATTTATATCTGTTTTTATAGGCTCTCAACTACGAGCTCCAGCCGAGGTCACTTTTCATATGAGTTCCGACGAAGAAGATGATGTACCTTTGTCAAGTTTGTCAAAAAGAAGACGCACGATGGATTTGACTTTAGAAGATAGTGACGCCGTACCTTCTTGTACTTCAGATGTGTCAACTAATTCTACATTTGTTCAGCCTACAGTTCCCCGAAACCAAACCTATAGATGGAAGAATCGTCATATTCCAAACCATTTCAATCAATGGAATGACGAACAAGGTCCAAAAAACTTACAATCACCCTTATATTATTTCGACTGCTTGTTCAACAACAATGTTATTGAATTACTAGTGCGATATACCAATTTGTACGCAGGACAGAGGAATAAAGTGGGCAAAGTAACTGTTTCTGAAATGAAGTGTTTCTTGGGCATCCTTATGTACAGCGGATATGTAGTAGTACCCCGTAGGTTTATGTATTGGGAGACATCGACAGATGCCGACTTTAGGATTGTGCACAACGCTATGTCAAGAGATCGTTTTACTTTTATTATGTCAAATCTCCACTGCTGTGATAATACAGTTCTTGGTGATTCTCCTGACAAATTCGCTAAGTTGAGACCTCTGTTTGACGAGTTAAATAAAATCTTTACTGAAATGGCTCCGCTAGAAGAGAACTACAGCATAGATGAGGCTATGGTTCCATACTATGGACGTCACAGTTGCAAACAGTTTATACGTGGCAAACCAATTCGTTGGGGGTATAAACTGTGGGTTGGTGCTACAAGATTAGGCTACGTGATTTGGTTTGATCCTTACCAGGGAAAATCTTCAACCATTGCAGAAGGTTACAAACAGTTTGGTCTAGGTGGGAGTGTGATTTTGGAGTTTGCTGATGTTCTACAAGGTCGTGATCCAACATTGCCATTTCATTTATTCTTCGACAATTATTTTTCCTCTATTCCTCTACTGCATGAACTTAGTAATAGAGGTCTGAGAGCCACTGGAACTATTCGTGAAAACAGAACGTCCAAGTGTCCTCTCGAGTCTAACAAAGATTTCAAAAATACTGATAGAGGTTCATTTGTATTCAAATCCAGTTTGCCTACCAACATTTTGGTTTGCAAGTGGAATGACAATAGTGTCGTTACTGTTGCCTCGAATACTGAAACTGTGGAGCCCCTGCAAAAAGTCAAGAGATTTTCGCAAGAACTAAAAAGATTTGTACATATTGACCAACCGTCGGTTATAAGAAAATACAATGAAAATATGGGAGGGGGTCGATAGATCCGATCAAAACATAGGGTTGTATCGGACTTCTATTCGTGGCAAGAAATGGTATTTTTCACTGTTTTGTCACACCTTAGATATGGCTGTGCATAATGCATGGCAACTTTACAAGCGAGACGGTGGAGAACATGATCATCTCACTTTTCGTAGACTACTGGCAAAAGGTTTGCTCGAAAGCTACAAAAAAAGCGATAAGAGAGGACCATGTCCCACAGGTAGATCTCATCTTGAATCATCTCGATATGATGGGGTTGATCACTTGGTCCAGTACAGCGCTCCCCAACTAAGATGCAAAGCTTGCAAAGTTAAATGTTTTTTTATTTGCCAAAAGTGTAAGATTCATTTACATCCTAAGAACTGTTTCCTTGAATATCACACTAAAACTCAGTAAAGTTAGTGAACTTTACTGACTTTTAGTGTGATATACTTAGTGAAGTGCTGTTGTTTTATTGTGAGACATCATATCACATAACTTGCTATACCTATGTCTATTTTCTTTTGTATAGTTAAAATTTTCCGTAATAATAAAAAACTAATATAATAACAGTTTGTTTTATTATTAGACCGCCACATACATGTAAATAATCCCCATATTACGACGGGACTTTTAAAAGCCCACCCTTTTCTGGCTTTTCTGAAAACATGTAATTTTTTTTTACTATTTTTCCTGGTTATTATGAGTCATTTTAACTATCATATCCAAATATCATCAAGATCGAAAACAAAAAATAGTTACAGTAACATCTGGGTTAAATTGGTCTTTCCGTTTTTGTCTTGTTAGCGTCACTATCTGTCTCGCTCACACATCGCCAGCGGCTTCCTTCCATTTCACTACAACTAGAATCTTAAGTAACAGATTTGAAAAAAGCCTTAAGGTACACAAAAATCATTTTAGATGGGTAAGGAAAATTATTTTACAACTTGTTTTCCTTAAAAAAAAATATTTTTATAATTTGACAAATAATCTTGCAAGTGTAATACCATTTTGGGGTCCTTATTAAATGTGCAAACTGTTAAGTTGCTTGCCAAACTGGGTAAAGTATTAATTTTGAATACTTGCCATACTCGTGTAGTACATTTTTTTTCCAGTACAGTCATTTAAACAAGTATTAATTTTGAAAAAATTACATTTCTTTCTGGACTGGAGCTGGCTCTAAATTATAAGTAGCAGTTTTAGAAGTATTATCCAGGATTACATAATAAAAATAAAATAAAGAATAAAGTTTGAAAAAAAGAGGAGGTACTCGATTCAACTGTATGTTTCTTTTATGTGTTATGTCAGAACATTTTTCTGGGTGAACCGATTTAAATGATTTTTTTTTTTGTTTATTTGAACGCTGGTGCTTCTCGTGTTGTCCCATATAAATTTGATCAAGATCTGATCAGTAGTTTTTGAGTTATCCTTAAATAATGTATATAATCAAGTTCAAATACATTGATGATGTTTTCATTTTTTTTTAATTTTACCACTTGTTTTATAAACGCCTGTAATTTTTAAAATACATAGCAAAGATTTATTTTATATTTTCTGGTAACTATTATGACTTGACCTATCACCTGATTCCGGCTTGACATTCACTTCTGGGACAACCTGTATTTATTTAAAGGATTAAAGTAATCATGACCGATACTAGTACATAGTTAAAATTATTTTAATCAGGAGTATTTAGTAAAAATGAAATTATTTGATATAATAAAATTATTTATTAATAATTAATTTAAAAACAAAGTTTGTTCTTGGTTTAACTAGTTTTTCTCACAATACTCAGATCAGAATGTGTGCTTAATGGTGTTGGTAAAAGTTATATCAGAAAGATATCAGGACATACCAAAAGCATGTGAACTGCCACTTGTTCTCCCTTTTATGCAAGCCCTACTTATGTGACTGTAACCCTGTAGAAAACATTTCTGTTAAATGAATCATATCCAGTAATAGCACTAGTCCTTTACTTTCCTAGCAGTTATTGCTGTTGCTGTATCAATTATACCCATATCTTCAACCTAACTGTTGCAGGTACCTAGTGGTGCACATATATGATTGTTGAGAATTTTTGAAAAGTTTAAAAAGTTAAGTACAGATCCTAATAATCAAAATCTGCCCACTTTAAATGAAAAACGAAACAAATTCAGTTTAGGTCATGCTTTTAAATCCACTTTACATGGTTGTACTTACAGCAGAATTTCTCGTGATGGCATGCCACCATTCTGCACTGGTCATCATCCTTTATAAATCTAATGGAAAATTTGTCACAAAATTCCTAAAATGCATTGATTAATACACAAAGAAGAAACTATTTAGTCAGTTAATGTCTAATTCCTGAAAGGACTAAACAGTCTGGAAATGACCTATTTTTTAAAAGATTACTTTGACATAGGACTTCTTCTGCCTCATACAATAAAGCACCAATTCTTACAAAGTCTTGTGAATTGACCAATTTTCATAATAAATGTTTAAATCCGTTTTAAATACGAGTCATGAAAAAATTGTATACTAGGTGTATTTAGGTATATTAGTTTAACCAAGACAACAATTACAATTTGCTTAAAATATAGCTATACGTTCATTAGACAGAACTATTGTTAACGGACTTCTAAGTTGCATATGTGAGTTTCTGCATTTATAATATTTTATTTTATTTATTTTCTGAAAATAAATATTTTAAAACACCTTTATTGATGAAACTGATTTTTTTTTACATATTATGTGATGGCTAAACATTTAAAAAATAACTTTAGCCTATGCTTAAAACTAAACCTATGTTTGGCAGACTAATTTTAGTTTTATCATTTACACTAAACATAGTTGTACCATATAAACACTTGTTTCATATATTGTAGTTATATTTTCGTAATTGTAACATATTGGTAAAGCATATCCACTAAACTTTAAGACAGTAATAAATGTTGACTTTTTAGTTTACAGACCGGACTTGGCAAAGTCTAAAGGAAACATTTTTAAAAAGAATCCTACCTGATATACATAATCCTTATTATCAGTTAACATTGATACAAATTAGCAGTTTTCGCCAAGGGTGAGTAAAAACTTTGTATTGCATATTTTTGTTTAAGGGCTGCTAGAGCAACTTTAAATATTAAATGATGTCTAGCGACCAATGAGAACAATGAAATATCAGACAGCCTCTACTTATACTAGTTCTATATCTCTGTTAAGTGTGGGTGTTGGATGTGGGTTTTTTTGTCAGAGAAGTTTGTGATTTCTTATATGGAAGAAGTTTTTATTATATAGGGTTGGTACATTGTAATTCCGTGTTAAAGAGATAAGCCTTATAAAAAAATACTGTACTACAATATATTATATATAATAATAAAAATAAACAAATTGTATAAGGTGTAAAATAACTCATAACACTGAATTTTAGCATGACCTTGATGCCAGAGCGGCAAAATATAATGAGTGTGCGAAAGGGGCAAAGCAAGTCTATTTTAAATATACATTTTTAGGATGGTGTTGGTGGTGATCTACATCGTAATTTTGGAGTTTTTACAGTACTCAAATATAGTAGAGTACCTTCCGATCAACTTGACCGATTGAGGTCATATCTGCACAATATATTTATTTTTATTTTTATCAAGAGGCATATTCATAACTATGCTAGAATTTATTTATTTTATTGGATGTACACAACAGTTTACATTCAATTTTACGTAACATAAATACCGTTAAATAAAATTATATACAAAGTTTTGACCTGGAATACAAACCAAAAACGCGTACATACAGTTGCAACATGAATTGTTCGTAAACATATTTATTTATATATTTTACTCAAAAAAAAAAAACAATTTATAAATTTAACAAATTTTACGACAATATAGTGAGTTTATTATGATGATAAATAATTAATGTGGAGTTGACTTGAAGTAGTGGAATAGTTGAGTATGTAGCTTATTTACATTATTGTCAAAGACATCAATGTCCTTACCTGACTCCTTTCGAACTATATCATTATAAGAGTGACACATTCATGTTAAAGGATTGTAAAATGAAGTATTGTTCTTATAGACGTTTAATATAAACATATTAAGACGACGCCTGGGATTTGACTTAATATTGAAATTGATTTGGGATAAAAGATTTGGGGAAACAATTTTGCAGTGTATTAGTTTATGTAAGCAAAGAAGAATGGCGCTATGGCGGAGTTATTAACATATTATTTATTTATGAACGAAAATGACTCATATTCACAATATATACTAGTTTGGTGCCAAAAAATCACCTAATAAAGTAACGGATAGGTGGGGATGTGACTAAGTTATCAATAAGTTTTATAACACTAAAAATTTGTGGTGAATTCGGAGTAAAACTAGTCGCGCCCTTTTCAGTAAAGGCAGTAAAACATCGGCCAGGCTAACTATTATATCATATAAAAGTGCTGGGCACACTCCTGTCATTTCTGAAAGTTTTTTGTACTTACTTCTAGAAAAAATGTTATCCCCATTCTAGGATTTTGTCCTGTATCGCTTTGCACACATAAATCTCACATGGACATCTTACAACTAGTAGCCAAATGCTTTTCCAAAATTTTTCTAATGTTTTTAGATACGATGTAGAGTCGAAACTTGGAAACAAACTGGAAATGAAAAGTGTGAGTGAAGAATCAAACACTAAAGGTATAAATTAAATAGTTTGTGATCTATAAGAAAATAATATAATTAATATGTAATAAAATAATTTTTTAATCAATTTTAGGTGAAAAGCCGCTAAATACAGAGCAACCTAGTACAAGCAATAAAGAAGGAAATAAAAACACAACAGGTGAGAAAACAATAAATTCAAAGACTGTAACTGATCACAGATGTTCAGCTGAAACGATTATTCTCGATCCTTGTTATGAAACTGCTGAAGATATTCAAAGAGACTTAGAATCACCAAAAAAGGAAAAAGAAAATGAGAAAGAAAAGGGTGATAAATCGCCTACCAAATCGTTGCGCGATTTCATTACTTACTCTGAGCCATTAACACCTATGCTTCAAGAAGTCATTGAGGATTTTGCAACTGACGAAGAACGCGAAGGGTCGGATACGGAAACACAAATGGAGATTGCAGAAGACATGAACACTGATAAAAATCCAAAAAATTTAGATGGCCATATGTCTGATGCACCTGTTGAAATAAGCTCGGATGCTGATGACATGAGTAACAATGCAAATATGCAAAACAAACCTCAAGAAATTGACAAGAAACAACCCGCTAAAGAAGTTTCAAATGAAAACATACAAGAATTGAAAGAAAGTGTAAAAACATCAAATAGTAAAACAGAAATTGAAGATACTGATAATGGTGAAATTCAAAATAATGAAAAAGAACCAACTGAAAAACATGATCCTGATTGTAAAAAAAACAAAAACTCAATAGAAATTGTCCCCACCAACAATAATCCTGGAAACATAGTAAATAATACTAGCGAGGATAATGTGGAAAGGATTATTAATAATAATGGAGAAAAAGCTATAGCATCCCAAAAGACATGCAGCCAGAATGATTCCAGTACATTAGTTGATACCTTACTTCCAAATAATCAAGAGGAGTTAAATATTGAACCTGTAGCAGATGATTCTGTAAATAAAATGACTAGTAATGAGTCCCAAACAAAAAAATTAACATTAAATAAAAATTCCGACAAAAATCTAAAAAAACGTGCCTATTCTCAAGAACCAACAGTATCAAAGAAGAAAAGACAACTAATAAATGAAAGTTCTAAGAAAATATCGGTATCTGACACTGATGCTGGAGTAAAACAAAATGGTAAGCTGACGACAGATAAGGCTGTGCTTTTAGCTAGTCACAATCAAAAAATAAAAATGTTGCAAAGTTCTAGCAAGGAGAATAAAAAAGTTGACTCTTTAAAACAGGATGTGAAAAGCTTACAAAGAGTTACAGAAGAGAAAATAGATGAAAGCTGTAAGAAAGAAACCAATAAAGACAATGATCAAGAAATACTTGCTGATAACGGTAAAAATGATGCCACCAATCCCAGTGTTGTAAACCCATGTTTAAAGAGTGTTAGTCTATATGATGAGCAATTTACTTCATTGAAATATACTGGCTCCAGTGATGAAGCTATTACAACCTCCAACAAAAATATTGACCAGGAATCAAAAGGCAATAAAAAGAACAGTTCTGATGGAAATGATGTGATAGCGTTAAAATCAAATTCAGAAACTGATAATAATGAGTTTAAGAAAAAAAAGAAAGGCACGCCTGTTGGCCATGTTGCGCCTAAATCAGAAAGGGAAAAAGCTTTAGCAAATGTATTTGGATTTTCTAGCGGTAAGTTTAGAATCCGCGGCCTGGCATGAATCAGTATAAATATTTTATGACAAATTACGATTACACACTTATATTTGATAAAATTTCAGTATTTGCAAGATAGCTTAAGAACTGCCAAAATGAGTGTCACTCTTAAGTCAACTTGACCTTAAATATTGTTGGTACAGGTTTGCAATTTTAACGATTTTAAAAATTTACAACTATTTATTGTAAAGTAATTTTTTCCAAAGATTGCGTAAAAATAATATTTAAATATTTTGAATACAGATTAAATCAGCGATAATCAAAAGGCAGCTTGCAACAAAATATTTTTGTGAAGAATCACTATCATCAAATCCCAATACAAATTAAGTAATATTATTTTTAGTTTACTTATATGTAATATCATATTTAGTGATTGATTTTATTTAAATTACCAAAGGCACGTGAGTTTAATTTTCAGATTCAGTACCTTACATACTGAATCTGAAAATTAAACTCAATAAAAGAAAATATGCTGCTGCAATCAGTTAATCTGGTTTTTATTTTCGCTTATTTTAAAGAGTTATGAATTATATATTTACGTTGTAGAGCCATGCTGCAGCTGTATATGACTGCAGCAAGAATGGGTTGGCTCGACCATGCTCTCACAGAATACCAGCGTAAAATAGCTGCTTAGTGCTGCTGTGTTTCGTATGGTGAGTATAGAGAACCAGAGACCCATTTTACTGGAAATGAGGCAACCTGTATTAGTCCTTAAGATCTGCATTTCGATTCATAACCGAGAGTATACATGTAGATGTCTATGAGCCACAGTATTCAATTACTATCAGGTAGCCTGTGTGTTTTTTTGTTACATTATTCTATAAAAAAACAAGATAGAGCAATGTAATTTGTGAGTTAGGTGATAATATAGCCCTATATTTTAAGGTGCTGTACCGAGCAGTCGTAAAAGGCGTTTTAGTTATCAGAACAGATCTATGAGACGACAATCACAGTAAGTGTTTTTCCTATATTTGTATATAAAATTTGAGTCATTGTTCAAATTAAATTTGAGTTTATAGATTTTTAATTCTTATAAGAAACAGAATTGAGTGATGTTCCTTCTTTTTTTTAAATTGTTTATTTTTATAATTGAAAAAATTTAAAAATAGTTTTTTGTTTATACCATACCATATATACTTTCAAATGCATTTAAAGCTTTTATTTTGAAATTACTAACAGACTTGAATTTAATTTATTTGTATAGATAAATGATTAATAAAATTAGAGATTAAGATAAAACAACAGATTTATGTCCTGTATGTAGTATGGTTGTAACATGTTTAATGCCTAAAAATATTTTTACTTCTTCTATTTTCGATTTTTTTTAAACATGATGGAACGTAAACCATCTGGCTAATTATCCTATAAGTAGAAAATGATTTTTTCTTAATTATTAATAAATTTGTTGCAGCACTAAGATCAGCTCCGAGTCAAGCGAATGGACATCTGAGACAGATACGGAATTTATTTCTCCACCGCGTGGGAGACGAAATAGGCATACCAAGAAATATTTGTAAGTTGAATTATTAATAAAAGAAGAGTATGGAATACCTTTTGATTATAACTAGAATTTATTAACTGCAGATTTGTAGATTTTAGTGCAAATAAAAAGACACTAATTTGAAGTCATTCATAATAATAATAAATAATGTCCTCCAGTCCAAATTTCGCCGTGTGTGCGTGTGTGCGTGCGTGCGTGCATGCGTGCGTGCGTGCGTGCGTGCGTGCGTGCGTGTGCGTGCGTGCGTGCGTGCGTGCGTGATGATGTGTGCGTGTGTGTGTGTGTGTGTGTGTGTGTGTGGAGGGGAGTGAATTACAATAATACTCATCCTAATCGACATTTTTACTCACCCCGTTCCCAACAATTATTGTATACATAATTTGTTCAACACGGGATAGACTCAAAAACAATCGTTTGAGAACGTGATCATAATATCATATCAAACGTAATATGACGTAATGAATGGTTAGGAATTCGGATACCTAAACTTTATGTCGACGGAAGTAATTTGAACATGGATACGCCCTGGAATCGTAAAACTTTTACAATTGATAATAATAATAAATTTCCCTTTAAGTGTATTCAAATCTTAATTTCCGATTTCATGATCTCAGCATTGTTTTTTTTTTAATAGCAACTAGCATATTTTGGCAAGACTAAAATGATCGCTTGTTATATACATGTTGAATATAAATAAGAAGTCGTCTGTCTATGGTCCTGAATATTTTAAATACTATGGAAATACCATATGGCGAAATACTCAAACGCTACTCACTTTTAAGATGTTAAGTCGCATGGTGTCACAGTCAGATTGATTGATAGAGACAGCACGAGACTTCACAGCATCTTAAAATTAAGCAGCATTTGAGTATTCTGCCTTAAAATATTTAGAATATAAAATATTTAAGTTTGCTATATTTTCTTAATTAAATCATCCTAAACAATTTAATTTAAAAAAATTTAATTAACTCCTAAACTTTATTTTATTGAATGTAACTGAATAATTATTAAAGTTCATTAGCAAGGTACATTTTAGTATAGAATATGAATATGAACCAAGTAATTAATTACAATTTCTTTGTTTTACAGCAAACCAAAATCAGCCAGAATTTTATCTTTAGAAGAAGAGGGTGGTTTATTTGTGATGTACGGAAAGAAAATATACCCATTGGTGAAAGATGGCAAAATAGTGAAAAATTATGTCACTTATTCTCCGGGGCGTAAGTATTGCAGGAGCTTTCATCTTCATCGTTATTGCAGCCCATTACAGGTCTTATTCGGGTTGGCCTCTCTCAAAGACTGCCACACGACTTTTCATCAAGGCGTCACACCATTTATTGAGAAGAGCGCTCTACACATTGAGCCATTCACGGAAACGAGGATGATATGCAAGAATCAAGGACCCTTCTGTTGAGTGGCGAAGTTCGTTTAGTAATTTTGGAAAAAATCCGATTGAAACATCTTTGTCGCGCCAGTTATCTGAGGATATTACAAAACACAACATGCGTGTTGATCACAACCGTAGTGTTTTTCATAGATTAGTCGATATTGTTTGCCATTTAGCCCAACAAGAACTTCCTTCCAGAGGTCATGATGAGTCGAAAACTTCATTAAATAGAGGCAATTTTTTTAGAACTTGTATCGCTTCTTTCGAAGTACGATCCATCCAAAATGACATTATTCATTCTGTCGCTGATGTAATGAAAACGCGCATCGAGTACAAAGTAAAATTGTCAAAATTCGTTTCAATTATTATCGACGAAACTCCCGACGTTAGTCGCAGAGAGCAATTGTGTCCGATTTTCCGATATTATTATGGAAACGATATTCATGACCGTTTTTGGGGTATGTAGATGTGTCTGAAAGTCTCACAGCAGACACACTTTGTAATATCATATTTGAATTATTAAACAAACATGACTTCACCACAAAACTGGTTGCGCAAAGCTATGACGGTGCAAGTGTCATGTCTGGTGTCAGAAATGGTGTGCAACAAAAAGTTAAGAATGTTTGTCTCCAAGCCAAGTATTAGGTGTAATTCACACATTTTGGCATTAGTTTCAATCTAAACCTTGTAACAGGATTGGGGAATTCAGCACTTTTTTTCAGCCCTTCAGGCTTTAAAACGGTCGTTTTTTTATGAAGCATATTGCAGCAAAAATTGCCTAATGCACCTGCAACTCGTTGGACGTACACATCAAGAATTGTGAATACAGCATTCGAACAAAAAGATAATCTAATTAATTTGTTTTCGGATATGTCCGACAATCCGCAGAACTGGGACGGCGATACGATCTTGGCCGCTGAGAATTTTGAAAACACATTGCGTTCATTTAATTTAAATTTTTTTTCTTTCAATTTTCCACCGAGTGTTTGAAAAAAAACGGACTGCTTGTACAATAAATAAAAGCAGTAATAAAATAAAGGAATTTCAGACATGGTTACGTACTGAATTTTAGTCAGATTTTGATCACATTTATGAAAACACATTGCAAAATAACTCTGCTCCTCGTTTGAGACGCAATGTGCGCTGTGCTCAAACCGAATACAAACCACTTTTTGTTGAAATAATTGATAACATATTATTTTCAGAAATTAATGGCCGATATTGTGAAATTTTAATGCCGATATGTGTAATTTTTTTTTACGTGGTAGAGCCATGCTGCAGTTATATTAGTAGTATAGTTGTGGCACGAACGGGTCGGCTCGACCGGGGAAATACCACGCTCAAAAAGTAGCTTAATGCTGCTGTGTTTCGTATGGTGAGTGTAGAGAACCGAAGACCCTTTTTACTGGAAACGAGGCATTCCATCTTAGTCCTCACGGGTGACAATGCATCTGCATTTTGATTCGTAATTCAGGAAAGATGTAGATGTCTATGGGCCACAGCAACCACTTACCATCAGGTGGACTGTGTGCTCGTTTGTCACCCTATTTTATTATAAAAAAAATTCAAATTAAAATTTTTCCAATTGTTCAACAACAAACTATGCGAAAAATATCATTCTTATTTGCAAACCATTTCGATAAACAAACATTGAAAAACTAATTGATTTCATTGTATTCCTACCCTGAAATAAAAGACCGCAATGTTTTCGAACTCATTGACTTTATAAACGAAAATAGTTTTGAAGAGGCCTTTCCCCAGCTTTTAAAGTTTGCTTATCTTGTCGTAACTATTCCAGCCACAAGTTCCTCCGCGGAACGTGCTTTCTCATCTCTGAAGCATCCATACTTATTTGAGAAATACACAAGGTCAAGAGCGTCTTTCAGACATCAATTATCGCAATTGAAAAACAGTTATTGGTACAATTAAAACGTTCACCAACATTTTACGTGGACGTAATCAAATCTTTCCTTAACACGTTGAGCGCCACGCAAAAAAATCGAGACTTTCCGTTAGGGCCATGGGGGCCACCGGTGAGCCTTACCTAGTTGTTCCATTCAGGCCACGGGGGTCACCGGTGAGCCGCGCAAGAGATGATTCACTGTAAACGGGTCTCACAAGCCACAGATTGCAGTTATTAAACAAAACACGTATGGAAGTGAGCCGCGTGGCCCCTGGACTGCTCCAGACGACGTGGTTTTCAAATCCCATAGAAATTTGTAGTTGTATCAAAGGTAAAGTCCTAAATACGATCTTAGTGACGTGCCTTATTTTTTATTTGTATAAATAGCGCAAATAAAACAAAAAAATAATAATTATATGTTTATTACATTAAAAATAACTAAAAATAATTAAATCATCAGTTAATCATAAAATAAAAATAATTAAATTCTTCATAAACAGAACATAGTAATAACGCATCTTCTGCGATAAAAATTAAACTATATAAGTCATCATTAAATATAACTTATAATGACACTTCTTTTTAGAATCAAATTAAAAATCAAGTATTATAAAAACAACATTATGAATGGATTCTGTTAAAACAAAGTGAGCAAGGAGAAGGTTGATCTGGACATTTTTGGTAATATGTTATATGTTTAGTAGTAGTTTTTGATTTTAGCTTGTTTGTTACCCATGATTGGTTGATTGGTATGTTGTCTGCGTGACCTTAGCAACATGTCCTTCTGACGGTTCTTGCCAAGCCCTCTTTCTTTTCCGGAGTATGTTTCTTACTTTTCGGTCTTTCACTATATCATCACCATTACCTTCTTATTTGACCAATTAAATTCCACTCTATTTGCTCCCTATTCAGATCTATATTTCTGGCTATAAGCGTTCTTCCTCGGTGGCAACTCCATTTAAAATGTTCACGAAACAAACAAAACTGAGCAAAACAACTTACATGAAACTCGAACGTGGTATAAACAAGTTCTTCTCAGGTACTAAAGCTTAGAGGATTAATATAATAAAAACAAAACAGCTACATGCCATTATGCAAAGGGGAGGTAAAACAATTAATGCATCAGCTATAAAAAAAAACAACTATAAAAAAACAACTATAAAAAAAAACATTTTGGTCAGAGTATATCCGAATGATCATGAACGATAGACGCGCTAGTGTTTTTTTATCACACTGTGCTGCCCACTTATATCAAACTTTCCGCCAGATTCCACTAGATATTTTTAGCGCTTAGATATTTAAAAAAGTGCTATAGACCCTAGAACTGCACTAGATCTAGGGCTAAATGCGCTAAAACGGCAACACTGATGAGATGCGTGGTGAGCCGCCGCGTGACCACGTGGCCCCCGCGTACCAAAATTCTGTAAACCTTCCTAGGAGGCCACGCGGCCCACCGGTGAGCCTCTTGCTATATCTCTTAAACTAGTCCACAGATTTTGCCTATTTTTATTTTCTACGCATATAATTGCATTTACCAAACTTTGGTATAAAAATCTGAAGTTGTGAAAAATTATGGATTACGTGATATTGACTTGGCCCCAATGGAAAGTCATGATAGACCCACCGGTGGGCCGCGTGGCGTTCAACGTGTTAAGAAAGAGAGACGATTCGATTTAGAATATAAATAATTTAGTTTTTTTTTTTTTTAATTTTGTACATTGTACTTTGTTCATGCTTTTCTTTTGTTCATGTATTGTATTGTATGCTCAAAGTTTCAAAGCCACCGAAGGTATGCAATTGCTGATATTTCATACAAACTATCTAGCAGTAGTATGCTATCTGTGTGCTTTGTTAAGAGGGGTTGCTGAGGGGGTGCTGGGTTAAGATATGCGTTTCGCGTCGAAAACTACATGTTTTATGGTTTTTCCAAAGGCGATATCGTAACGACGTGAGGAGATTATTTGCTGAAAATTAGGGCTTTAGAAAGATGAAGTCTTTATTTAGTACATAGCAATGCAAAATCATAGTTTTTAATGACGGTTTTTTAGGGCGAAGACAATCCCTTCACAGTGTTTTACGAAAATATGCATCAGAGTTATCTTTCAGGTTGAATACAACCATTATTATAAGCTAAAATACTTTATTTTAAGCGTTATTATAATGAAATATATAGTCTTTTAGTGTATAGCAAAACCTAAATTACGAAAATATTTCGATTTAATATTATAAAATAATATTATAAAATCACCAAAACTGTCTACTTCAATGTAATTTTTTCCATGTATTTGCTTACAAACATATCTATTTTAATTATTTTATCAAAATACATGTAATGTTAAATATCCAAAAAAAATTTTAGCTCGTTTTATTTTGTCAATTATTTTATATAATTATTTTAAAAATACTATAAAACATCATGCGGAGACGCCGTTCGATTCAGTACGCTCCGGATAATCCCAACGACAGGACGTATTACTTTTTCTCACCGACACCGCGCGATCGCGTTGATACACCGATAGAGCTATACCACACCATACTATAACTAGATACCTATAGCACCATCGAGCATTTTAAACGATTGTGACTTTTATAAGCGATATTTTTGGTAGTAAGTAATTTTGAAATATGTTTATGATTGTAATATTTAAATATTAAATGTGGTGGCAAATTTTCATTTCATACATATTTTTTTAGAAATGAGTAATGAAAGTAAGCAATTCGGATCAAGTAAAAATACAAAATCGTTGGCTTTCACCTTTGGCTCCGTGGCGGAGTGACTTGGTAATGAGTTGTAGCGCTGAGCGCCGCAGGTTCGAATCCCACATGGAACAAAAATTTGTATTACCTACAAATAATTGTTCCAGGTCTGGATGTTTGTCCTTGTGAAATTAATGTATTTAAACTGCCCCAACGATGTACTTAGGAAAAATTCCTAGTGTGGAGATAACGTTATGATTGAACAAAGACATGCCATCAAAAACATAACTTGTAAAATAACCAAGTCTCGCAATGATGATACGGCCGTGCCGCTGTTTTGCTCGACTTGGCGGGGGCACTACCGTGCCCCCAGATATAAAACATATGAGCCGTGCTTGAGTTGAGTAGCTCAAGGGCGTAGGTAGTGCTCGCCGTAAACGCGAACAATCCGGGCTCGATCCCCGCTAGTGTTGCCAGGTGTCCCGATTTGCGCGGGACGTCCCGATTGTCAAGGGTCTAGTGAAACGTCCGATTCACCCATGATCGGGACGCCAAATGTCCCGATTTTCACTAACCTTCTTATTTTTATCCATAATTTTGACTGCAAATATGATTATATCTGTTAGCTACTACCACAATAAAATATTTTTACTACGACATTGTCTTACCAGTCGAAAAAAAAAACACAAAAGTTTTAAACATCAAAAAACAAATAGTTCAAAAATATTTTAATTTGCCTAAAATAAAAAAAAATCAGTTTTTTCGATGTTTGAATGAAAAGTTACTCGTTCATGAGATCAGAACCGAATAATAATTATAAAGCACAAAAGTAAAGTGTTACAGTCATAATTTCTCGCATTACTCGCATACTGTGATATTTACAGTGAGCGTTGACCATCTGAGCTACCACGGCTCTCAATAAAGCACAAAAAGGCTACAAAGAAACCTATATTTTGTAGTCATTGTAAATATCCGGATATGAAAACCAAATCCCCGATTATTTTTACCTTCCGTCCCGAAATTTTACTTGCTAGACCTGGCAACACTAATCCCCGCCGACACTAATGAAATTGTTAGTTTGATGAATTATGTTTACATTATGAAACAGAATAAAAGTTTATCAAATGATATATATTTTATACAATACATATTTTTCAATTAGAACATATACATATTATAATATACTCATTACTCAATAGGGTGAAAATGTAAAGCCGACTTCAATTTACTAAAAGAATAAAACAATTTCCACATATTAGCCTCCGATTTCTATACACTATATAAGCCATTATATGGAAATTATTTTTTTATTATTTTAGTTCCAATAGTATCAACGACAGGTATATAATCAAAGATCAAAGTAATTCGTAGTCGTCGTTAGGCAACTATTATAGCCTCACGCTCGCCCTGACACGCACACAGAGATAACATTGTAGTGTGCGTCAATATTACGCCGTTCCAAAGCGATCGCGTAGATTTCGACTTGGACATATTTGAATATGCGCTCTTAAACACGTTCTCGACAGCACTGAATATGAAACTGAAGAATGGAGACAAGTCAAGATTGGTGTATTTTTATAAAACTGCGAAAAACAACAAAACCATATCTTGGGCTTGCGCTAGTTTGGAGCCCTAGCTTCGCCACTGCTTCTGTTTGTTGTCGATTCTTCGGAACTATTTGATCAGCTAATTGCATCTAACTTTCGGATTCGTTAAATTTTGTAAGTTACGCTGGTGATATTATTTTTTATACCTTTTGGTAAGCGGCTACTTTACGGAACTTCAAACAAGTAATGATGGATGTCTGATAGCTTCCCATTATATTGCCTCTCTGTACCAGATACTTATCTCTTAAGAGCAGAACACAGCAGTGCAGGCACTGCTATTCGCTGCACAAGTAGTTAATAGAGTGGTACCTACTCAAATATTTTTTCTGCCTAAGGAAAAAGAGTTCTTCGACCTAGTATCTATGATGCGTAACAAAAATTCCTACATACGGAGTTACTTCAAGCATAAATCGCTTCAAAACTCGCTGTTCTATCTTCTTTATACAACCAGCAGTGAAGGACCACGCACGCATAAACAGTTTTATAAAAAGAAAATTAAGTAAAAAGTAAAAGTAATTCTACAGGGTTATTTTTCGAAGAGTAGCTAAATTTTAAACTTAAGTTCAAATATATAAATAATGATATACCGTTATTGCAGTTTTTAAAAATATGAGTTAATAAGGCTTCTACTTTTATTTGAAATTATCCCAAATTGAATGTGATTTATGCGCAACAACGGTTTTGCCTACCGTAAAATCAAAATAATGATTTTGAATTTTAAAGATAAAAGGGCCAGAATTTTTGAGATTTTTTTAATTTTTCTTCTCCATTTGCCTACATTACTTATTCTGAACCTTCTCTTCAAATTTTATGTTGAAAAATCACAGCCAAATTTTTTTTCAAGACTTAGACAGCATAAATATGTAATAAAAGAATTACGTTCCAGATCTGTCCTACCGTGGAACCATACATTTTTCCGGGATAAAAGTAGGCTGTGTCACAGCCTATAATGTACACCTGTTGTTCCGTTTTTACGTAAAAGAAGAACAAACACATTCGGGTTTATAATATTAGTGGAGATAAAAAAATTACTTCTCAAAATCTTATATTTGGTTTATCTAAACACTAGTGATCCGCATCGTCTTCGCACACAACAACATATGCATATATTATACATATAAACCTTCCTCTTGAATCATTCTGTCTATGAAAACCAGAATCAAAATCCATTGCGTAGTTAAAAGATCTAAGCGGCTTTGTTAAAACAAAATCGCTTCATTTGTATATATCGCGCATAGTATAAATACTATGCGAGAGATTAGTACAATTGAAAAATTGTTTTATTTTCAGGTGATTCGGAGGATGAACAAGAATCCTATTGGAAGCTGAAGTATATAGAGGAAAAGAAACGTACAGCAAAATTGACAAAGTAATATTCCAACTTTTAATTATGGTTATTAACATAGAATACTATAATACATTCATAATAGAACGGGGGAGTGGGCGGAGCCCGTGTAGCCACTAACATGACACTAACACGTCAATTCACACCTATAAATGTCAACACAATCAATCGTTTCCAATTTTCGTGTCAAGCGTCGCTGCATGCAAATTATTAAAAACATTACAAATTGTGCAATAATTACGTGTCGTAAGAACAGCGGGAAATAAAATTTAAGTAAAGGAGATTTATACTACAAGCAGTAAGTCGAAACTATTTATATTTTGTGAATATTAGAAACAAAAATAAAGATATATTGATGTGTCAAAAACATTAATCAAAAGTCTAAAATGTGTAATTCGCTCAGTCTGTCATTACAGCGAATCGGGTTTGCAGTAGTGATAATACAACGTAGTTGCTTGCTTGTGCGCTCCCGGTGACACCGATCCTCGTACAAAATAAGGTTGACAGCCATTCTAGTGTGTGTTATAGTATTCTATGGTTACTAATATTACTTATTACTAGTAGTGTATTTGACGTGTAGTGGCGGCATACGAGAATCAACCACCCCCCCTCCCCCCATATCAGTGGGTGTCGCAAGAGGCGACAGGTGGAAATGAAACGAGACCGTCGTCAGTAGCATTGCGATTGCAACTCAAAATAATAAAAAACTACAGTTGCTAACCCGCCTGCCAATCGTCGCAACTGACGGAAATATCCCTCAATCTCTCAGGAAGAAGCCCATGTTTAGCAGTATGTGGAAATGAATAAAAAGTATTTGTACAGTTGTCTATACAGCTATACTGTCGTGTAGGGTTACCAGGTCGTAAAACAGAAAAGTCGGATCTTGAGCCAGTTTAGCCGGACATTTGGGTAAAAAGGCCGGACACTTTTAATTTTTTAGTCTTAGTATAAACTTAGTATATATATAACACGACAAATTGTTGTAAAACAAGGGTTTACACCGAAGTATGGCGAATGTTCCACCAAATTCATACTAAGCTTGAATTTGGGGTGCTCCCCATAAATTCCAAAACCTAATTTGAGGCCCATTTTATGACCCATCGGTAAACCTTATAAGGCTACCGACCTTACAGATAATGTGTACATTTAGCCAGTCTTCACTCGAGCGTAGTTCCACTGTGTACTTTTTATTGAAAGTTTATAGTGGACGCAAGATATCTAAGATCACGCGTAAAATCGGTGTTCCTTCATTGAGGCGATAAGGCATCTCAATCTGTAGAAAAGCAGGATCCGACTATACAAACTAGCCCTCGCCTCCTTGTCTAAATAAAGAACAATAGGCATTAGACATAGGGATTGCATTAAGAGCCATCCCAGGCGATGATCGCATCGTACCAGTTGCTATTAAACTGACCTACAATCGCGAGACGCCCCGGGCTTCATACGCAGTCGGGGCTAGCGCGTTGTAGGCGATTGAATGTTATAGTTTTTTAACGCTGTTTACGTAAATAGTTTTTTGTAAATACTTGATGTAATAATTTTTGTTTAGTGTTAAGTACGTTTATTTGTACGATAAAATAGTTGAAAGAGTTTTAATGTAATTTAAATATTATAATTATTATGTATATTACCTATTTGATAATTTTTGCGTGGATGGATGCTAAATGACTAATAGAAGGTTTCAGATATATTAATCTAGGTTACCGAAGGATTTTAGTAGGAAGTTATGAAAAGTGAATTTATATCTTTTTTTTTTTGTTAGATTGGTACTTGCAGCATAAAAGAATTAAGTAATAATTTATCTACAGAATTAATACCTAAGTACTTTATTACAAAACTTAGTTGAAATTTACTTGATTATTCAAGTATCTACTTACATACATATACTTGTCTTTTGTAATTAAAATAATTTAGTTTATAACTCTTTATTGACAGCCCTTGGTAACAAGGGAAAGTCTGCCGTGACGTAGGAAGCGTGTTAGCTAGAGCTACATCCCTAATATATATATATATATAATATATATATATATATATATATATATATATATATATATATATATATATATATATGGTGATATTTCAGGAATTTGAGACGAAACACTCACTTTAACACACTTTTTACAAACAATAAAAATAAACTACTCATTGCTAAATTATCCCACACGGCCGTCCTGATCATTCATCTGACCCAGATGAATCGTCTTCCGGCGAAATTCACGGCTTCATGAGATCAGCTGAGGTGGTTGTATTAATCGGGCCTTCGCTGACACCAATCTTCTTTACAACATAACGATCGTTTGAATTGCATTTAACAACTTCATAGGGTCCTAAGTACTTAGGACATAATTTACTTCCTTGTGAGAACTGTGTCTTTTTTATGGCTACCAAATCTCCAATATTAAAGGGTATTGCTGCTCTTCGCTTTTTATTATAGTTTTTTATGTTTTCTTCTTGTACTTTCTGTATAGATTCTTTGGCCTTCTTTCTAAGTTCTTCTCTTTTCTCGTTAAAATTCTGTATGCTTTCTTCTTCTATTAATTTCTGAAGTTCATCATCTTTATCTCTCATTTTAGTGCCAAAAAGCAGTTCAAATGGTGTCATTCTTATACTTCTTTGGTATGTTCCATTCAAACATCGTTGTACTTTGGACACACGGCGATACCATTTAGTCGGGTCATCAGCACTTAGTTTGCTCAACACGGCTATGATAATCTGATGGATGCGCTCAACTTGACCGTTTCCTCTGGGTTGTCCGGTGGTAAATGTATAGTGCGTTATATTCTCACTCTTACAATACTCCTGGAAGTCTCTTGAAGTAAAAGCAGCGTTTCGATCAGTAAAAATTCTTTCAGGTGCTCCAAAGGTTTGTTGTTGTAGTTTTAGTTTCTCTAAAGTCTCTTTCGTGGTTAAAGTCTTAACAGGGTAAATCCATGTAAATTTCGTATAAGCATCCACGACGGTAAGGATGTATTTGTAATTCTTGTGAGTCGAAGTCATTGGCCCTAGATGATCCACATGATATGTCGATAGTGGGACATTACCTTTGTCTATCGGGTGTAGGAATCCCTCTTTTTTACCTCTTTTGTGCGACATGAGAATGCATTCAATACAATTACTTATGACTTTTTTTATTTTTTCAGTTAAATTTTCAATGAAATATTCCCTATTAATCAGTTCTTCAGTTTTTAAGATTCCAAAATGTCCTTTTTCGTGATTTTTCCTGATTATCTCATACTGCATTTTCTTAGGCACAACAATCAATTTACTGCCATCTTTCTCTTTATATAGTATTTCGTTCTGTATGATATAATCCTTGTATTTTTCTGTTTCTAAAATTCTTTTAATCAGTCTCACATAGTCGTCTTCATTCTGTGCTTTCTTTAAACGAGCTGTAGTTTCAGTAAGTATCATACAGATAGGATATCTGCTCAGTGCGTCGGCGTGTCTCATTCGTGTTCCTGGTCTGTGTTCGATCTTGTAGTCGTATTCTTCTAGAAGCAGGGCCCAACGAGCGACTCTAGGTGGTAAGTCCTTTTTTTTGTAGTGTCATAGTAAGAGCAGAGCAATCTGTAACTATTTTAAATTTTATCCCAAGAAGGTAAACTCGGAACTTCTTTATGGCAGCAACAATAGCTAAAATTTCTAAGTAATAACTATGGTATTTTCTTTCAGCTGGAGTTGTTTTTTTACTCATATAGTGCACGGGGTGAAATTGATTGTCTTTAGGGCTTCTTTGTAGAAGAACAGCTCCATAACCGTCAGTACTTGCGTCGGTGTGTAATTCTGTCTCTAAATATGGATTGAATATTCGGAGAACTGGTGAGTTACACAATATTTGTTTCAATTCTATAAAAGCTTTCTCACACCTTTCATCAAAATTGAATACAGCATCTTTCTTTAACAAATCCGTCATCGGTTTTGCAATCAGGGAATAGTTTTTTATAAACTTTCTGAAATACCCTGTCAGTCCAAGGAATGACTGCACAGTTTTTATATTGTTTGGTTTCTTGAAATTCGCTACAGCTTTAATCTTTTCTGGAGACGGTCTTACTTCGTTGTCACAAATAATATATCCAAGATATTTTTTCCAAGATTTCCTTCTTTAAAAAAATGGCATTTCTTCCAATTAAACTCTAGACCGAATTCTTCGCTTCTTTTAAATACTTTCTCTAGCTTACTTATTCCTTCTTCTTCTGTTATCGAGGGTATGATTAAATCATCAAGGTACACTAGCAGTGTCCCATCGGTAATTAGATAGCTGAAGATATCGTTAATAAATCTTTGAAACACAGATGGCGCTGTACATAATCCATAAGGCATTCTTTGAAATTCGTACTGGCCTTGGGGTATTACGAATGAGGTGTACTTTTGACTATCTTTGTGTACTTTCACATGTAAAAAGCCATTCTTCAGATCAAGAGACGTGAACATTTTGGCCTCCTTCAACTTGTCTATCTGGTCTTCTATTATAGGTAGGGGAAATCTTTCTTTAATTACCTTTTTATTTAATCGTCGATAATCTATACACATTCTACGTGACCCATCTTTTTTATCAGCCAGAACTACAGGACAGGCGAAATCAGATTTGCTAGGTTTGATTATTCCTTTGTCTAACCATTCTTTTACTTGCATATTCACGGCATTCATTTCTAAGGGTGACAAACGTCGGGGATTCTGAAAAACTGGTTCTTCATCGGTAAGTATTATTTTCAATTCAACGTTACTTTCTTTCTTCTTTTCACTAGAATAGATATTTCAAGAATTTGAGACGAAACACTCACTTTTATACTGCTTCTTTTATTTTCATTTAGTCACAAAAAACATATTACATCTTACTATCTTGATTACAATGACATTTTTTTTAAAGGTGACATCTTACAATTTTATTTTCAGTTCAATAATCCAAGGAGGTTAATATTCTACAACAAACAATAAAAATAAACTACTCATTGCTAAATTATCCCACATATATATAAAACTTTTCCAATGCCTTGAGAAGAAGGAAGATAGGCTTATAGGTCTAAAGGACTTTGGTAAAGCATCGTCCTTTCTACCAACCTTAGGTATAAATAGAACTTTGACGATTGTTCATCGTTCTGCAATATATTCCCATGCAGAACTTGTTCTGAAGGTTTTCACCAGATAAGAAATCAATATCGATACCCCTTTGAAGTTGGATGGGAATCATTCCATCCTCACCGCTTGTTTTATATAGTTTAAAGGAGTCGACAGCCCACTGCATCAGGTTTGGCCTTATTATCCTTTGCAGGCATACAGTAGTCCTTATTAAGTGGTCTTCATAGAGCTCTGAAAGAGTTCAAGGCGAAAGACTTCTGTGACCCTGGGAAATGGGTTGACGCTAGTAACTCCAACGTTTCTGTTTTACTGGTGGTGAAGTTACCATCAGGCTTTTTAAGAAGCCCGATCCGACTAGGTTTAGCTATCGATAGTATTTTCTGCAGTCTTGCACTGCGAGTCAAAGACCCAATTTCCTCGCATAGCTCCCTTCACAATGATCTCTTAGCTTTCATAATCTCTTTATATTCGGTTAGAGCTGCACTGTGAACCCACTCTTTAGTTTCCTTTGAAGAAGTTTGAAGAGTTGAAGAATTGAAGAATTTTCTGTTCTTTTCCCTAAGCTCTTTCAGCTTAGTGTTCAATCAAGAAAGTTTTCTTGTAGAGGTCTTGGTTTTGACGGGACAACTGCCCCCGAAGGCTTCACAGAAGATTCCTACGTTTACAGTCTGTCGCTAACTCTAGAGCTTCAATCGTTTTGATTCTTTGGATGATGGATCGACATACAATTAGTTTTATTCAATTTCTGCCAACTCTCTGACTGCCTCGTTGGTCTAGTGGTTGTAGTAGTGCGACTGCTGATCATGAGGTCCTGGGTTCGAATCCCGGGTCGGGCCAAAAAATTAATTATTGAGTTTTTCCGTCGAGAAATTCTCGGTAGTTGCCCGGAGTCAGGAAGTTGGCGGTGTCTCACCCCTGTGCCTCAGAAAGCACGTAAAGTGGAAAATACTAAATTCGGCGTGAAGACAACATAAAAATAATTACAGGTATTGTGTCTGTGTATTCAGTAATGTCTAAACTGTGACAGATAAGTCGTATTAGATGAAGAAAGAGATGACCATAAGCTACGCAAACGACAGTTGCACGAGCTTTCTTAAGTCAATAAGGTGCGATTATTGCGTCATCACGTCTAGTCATCGCCGTAGCTCTCTTCAGGACGTACAAATTTAACGCAAGGAGATACAATTGCGCTGAGTCTATTGTATTGTTGAGCATGTACCTAGCGCCTTATGTCGCAATCTCTTATAGAGAGACAGGTTAACAATAGCGGTTGGTCCTGCGCCTGATCTCTCTTCGGTCGTGTCGGTTTACCGTCCCATCGGATTATGAGAGTGAGGGAAGAGAGAGTGCACCTGTGCTGGCGCATACACTTGTGCACTATAATCCTGTCCTCCGCCGATGGCTAGCCTCCGTTTAGGTAGGCCGCCGTAGCCGAAATTCGGTCTGGAGGACATTATTATTATTATTTATTCAATTAACGATGAAGACTTAATTTTTCACTATACTTTCGGTACTTTATTATTGTTTTGAGAACAATAATATTGATCTATAATTTTATTGAAATGAAATTAAAATTTATTTAATTAAATTATTGTTAGCAAAATCCATACATTATTAAGAGGATAGAGTAAGTCAGCTCAAATTCTAATTTCGCCCCCACTTCCCCGCGCGTCGTATGCAGTAGATAGGTCGTTAGATACTTATTTCATTAGGTTTATCATATTTATGCCTGTTTCTTAACGCCAAGCCAGCCGCTTCTTATTTTTATCACGGTTATTTCCCATTTTAATTTTACGTCGTACTGTTGCGTAATGTATAGTCTTGTCGTAAGCGACACAACTTCTCCCTTCAAAAGCCTAAGCGATACTAGCGGGGCGACTGGAATCAAGCTCAAGACGCCGATAGTTTAGGTAATTTCTTTTTACAGTGAAAATAATGGTATTTAAAAAAAAGTAAATAACATAAGTACTGCTTTATAGTTAGTTCAGTTAGTATGCAAAGTTTCATGATCTTATTTAAAGTATTTTATGAATAACAGCGGTTTATTGTTTATTTTGGATGTAACTTTGGATTTTTTTTATATCGAGAAAATTTTACGAAATCGTGTTTTCGTCTAACATAATCATTAACATTAATCCTCAACTTTACCATATATTTATTTCAAAATTAATGCTGCAATATTTTCGGCATAACGAAGGATCTTGCTAAGCCATTTGACATTGTATTTCCCCTTAACTATAGTTTTATTACCATTGGCATCTGTATTTTTTTGTAGATTGCTAAGCCATACAACTGACGATGATCAACAATCCAACGAACAGGGTGTAACATATGGTGCAACAAAGCCTAGTCCGCCTAAGTAAGTGTTATTTAATTTGTATTCTATAGTTTGCCACATTTTTGTGCTAGTATTTGTAAATTTATTACTCATTTATTTGAAAGAAAGAAATAAGTTTATTTGGTATATACATTATGACAAAAAGAGTAAATTAAGTAAAACAGTTTTATGTATCTTAACAAAAAAATAAAAAAAGGAAGATCAATCATACATCAATTTGTAATTGGACTTTATTAATTTATTACGTAATTTAACTTTATTACTTTAATACTATTACCATTACTAATGTTACACTTAACCACTCCAAGTAATCTGCTACTTGTGTTAGTGGTAATTCTCTTGGTATGGGATTTGAAGCCACAACTTTCCGAGTGCTGTTCGCACACTTAATAATTAGGTTACTGTCAATTCAAATGAGTCAACTTTATTTGCAAAATTTCATCCTCCTGTACACATAGTTGATTCTGCTGACATCTAGATGATTATCTTGAACAATTATAATGACCTAATGATGGCGACTTCCGTTCAAAAATGCTGATCCCAAATTTTACAGAATGAAGGTACAGTTACGTTCTGATGGTGTCGGTCTGCACTTACCAATCCACATTTTCCAAGTTGTACTTATCAACTGGCGCATTTTTTAGAAGAGCGTAACCTGTACTCGATATCTTTTACTAATATGTATACTTACTTACTAGTCCTAGAACATTATGAAATAAGAAGATATGTAAGCGTTTAATTTCATAGTTAGTAAGTAACTGTAGTTTGATTCCTTATAAAACAATTGCAAAAAAATTAGCTCAATTTTAACTGTTGGCTTATCACATGCCTGGCGGTGAAAGGAAGCGTCTTTGTTAAACCTGCCTGTATGGGAAATATATTTCTAGAATTTGAATTCTGCAAACAAATATAAATTGAAATTATGTAATACTTTTTTTTAAAACAAGGCCTAAACGCATTCAAGAATAAGACCTATGTGTAGCAGTAAAACATATGATGGATGTTACTTTACCTTAATAGCATTTTGAATTTTTCTTGAATTTTTAATTGACAACATCAATGTTCTTTTCAGAAAGCCCAAACTGATTACAGATGAAAGTGCATCAAAAGAAACTAAATCTGGTATGTATTATATTATAAAATACCATGTCATGCAAAATTGAAGTTATCATTAACATCCCTTTTTTTTTGTTATTGTAGGACAAGAAGTTGTTTCAAAAGAACATTTGGATATTCCACATCCTGCCTCTACCATAGACAAGACACTAAAAATTAAAATTATGAGACAAAATGAGGTAATAATGAAGAAAGTACTTATAATTTTATTTAATTGCATCAATAAATAATATATTTATGTTTATGAGTGTAGAATTAGTAGTGTCAATAATATTATTTTACTTTAAATAATCAAGTTACTAAATATTATATTATAAAACATCTATTAGAACAGTAAAATAATCCGAATTTTTGATCAGGTTGTTTACTATTCAAGCAGTTCTTCTATTGGATGTACCTTACCTACGTCAGCGAGATTTTATACGTGGCAGAGCCATGCTGCAGTTATTTTAGTAGTATAGTTGTAGCACGAATGGGACGGCTCGACCGGGGAAGGACCACGCTCTCACAGAATACCAGCGTAAAATAGTAGCTTAATGCTGCCGTGTTACGTATGGTAAGTGTAAGAAAACCGGAGACCCTTTTTACTCGAAACGAGGCCCTTCATCTTAGTCCTCACGGGTCACCACGGTTCTGCATTTTGATTCGTAATCGAGGATAGATGTAGATGTTTATGGGCCACAGCAACCACTTACCATCAGGTGGACTGTGTGCTCGTTTGTCACCCTATCCTATAAGACAAACAGAGTCCTTAACTTTTTTTCAGAAGCATGTACTCAATCACTATCTAAATCTTTGAGCTTTTACCGTTTATATTATTATATATATTCGTAGTTTCACTTTTTATATGTGATTTATATCTATATATTATATGGATATATTTATTAATATTCTATTTTAACATCACTAAACCATACAATGTCCATCCAAATGTCTGAATGAAATCGCAAACTATCTAAAACATTTTTTTTTCTCTTTATTAGGGATAACAAATAATTGTACAATATAATCCTAAATTTCTTATTAAATATCATTTATTTATTATATCGTGCATAATATACAGTAATGTAAAGAATCAAGTTTTTAACCTTCACAATATGGCAGAAATAATTTGACTAGAAATCTAAGGTTACTACTAGGCTTAGCACAGTTCTGATTAAGAGTAATTGGACAGTTTAGGTATTATTTAGTTTAGGTTTATCTTTTCTGAATCATGTTTTTTACTCATAACACAGTTGTGAACTTGGAGACTTGCACTTTCACCATTTGAAGGGTTTTTATTTCTTTCAATCTATAATATACAGGCTGTCCTGAAATTCAACGTCAAGTGGGTACGGGACGATAAGCTAGGTTGTACCAGTTCTAGCAAAAATAAAAATAAAATTCTATGTTACTTGGTTAAGTGATAATAGGTATATTTTTGAAGATATTGAAAATCAACCGTCTAGATCACATATTTACGTACTGTGATCACAAATTTATAAATTTTTCAGTGATTTTCTTTTTAAATTTAATCTTAAATAACTATAAGTCATTATTAAAAACGTTTTAACACATAACTTTGACGTCTTGTCTTCAAAAAAATGTAAGTACTATACTACCATAGGCAAGTTGTTTTAAAAAATGGCTCATTTAATAGATTTCAAAATGGTGCAACAATTGCTACTTATCTTTCCATAAAAAATATTATCACGATTAGCAACAATTTAGAATATAAAAAACTCGAACAACAAAGTAAGATAATGATGCCCTATTGTCGTATTATGGCAAAAGTTAACAATATTGAAACACTATAAAATATTGTAATAAATTTATTTTTTCTTAAAACTAATTTAAATGTTCCAATTGTTTGCCTTCGGTACGAATACAGGCCCAGCGTCGCGTCAGAAAAGATCTTATCGTGCGTATCTCCTTGAGTTTATTTCCTCTGCGGTTTCAGCTATTTTGCGGCGTAGTACCGGCTAGATTTTGTATTGGTTTCAAGTACACTTTTCTTTTATACTGCCCCAGTAAAAGAAGTCAAGTGGATTTGGGCTCGAAGAACGAGGGGCCATAAAATTGTGCCTATACGTCCAATCAACCTACCGGGATATTTTGTGTTTATATGATCCCGTACTGGACGGGCATAATGCGCTGGGCAACCATCTTGTTGAAACTATCCCGATAGATGTTGAGTGGTACATCTTCCAATAAAGTCGGCAAATAATTTTGTAAAAAATTAAGGTAGTTGTCGCCATTTAAATTTTCAGGTGGTTCAAATGGCCGTTTATTTGTCTGTTTACAATTCCAGTCCACATATCCTCGGCTAATAGTTCTAAGCTGCTAACTCCATTTTTGACTAAATTGACTATTTGGTATCAAACGAAAGAGAAAAAAATAGCGTATAATCGTCAAATATGCTAACTACGCAAACTAAACCCAGGTTATAGATTTTGAGCCGCAATCTTTTATGCTAACTCCACGCCTGTCAAATCACGCGGGAAATCATGTTAACTCCCGCCATTCGACGCCATCTTCTAGCAGTGTGAGCAGTACTATCAGTGTTTCCGAGAGTTTTATTCTAAAAAATAAGGTTTTTTGAAGCTTTACACGTGACTGTTATTTTTGTTTTTTGTAAAATGTAAGTACTATTCTATAATTTGTTTATAGTTTTGATACATATATGTAATCAAAATTGATACAAAAGCACAAATGAAATGTATTCTTGTATGATAAGGGAGTTAGCATAATTTATTTCTTACTAATTCATGTATTGTTTGGGAGTTGGATATTTTTATTTTTTACATAAGAGTTTTATAACTTTGTTTTGGTATTTTAACGCTTTATTTGAAAATTAGTTTTTGGTTTTGTAATGATGTTCGACGGCACAGTAGTAACGATAAAGATATTTTAATCCATAGGTTTTGTGTTCAATTTTCGCATGGCTCAATTATTTATGTGCTATGCTTGATGTGGTGGCTTATTTTGCTTTCGTTTTATCCACAGATGGCTTCAGATAGGGATAGGAAGCTTATCAGTTTAGCTCTTAATACAGAACAACATCGCGATTCTCTTACTACGCGGCATGAATTATTGCTTAATAAGGGAAACACCATTATTCACAATAATTTTGATGCTGATCAGAATAGTAGATACACGAATACATTAAACAATGTTATCAATATGATGGACTACCCTACTGAATCTAGTTTAAATGTACCGTTGGAAGATTACCTTGAACATTACTCGCTAGTAGAAAATGCACAGATTGAAATAGTTGATGTTCCTGAATGTTTTACTACATTTGACGTACCTAGTGAAAATGCAAACGTAATTAGCAATACGCAGTCTTTAAAAATTAGTGACAATGTTAGGGTTTACGATTCATCGATGCTAGAAAATTTTAATGGTACTTATATAGAAAACTGCGATTTAATATCCAATTTTAGTGATAATTTTGGCGATCCTAAATTAGTTCCATACTCATTAAGTTCAGAAAACGATAGCGATACTTCCTTGCCTGAGAAGAGTAAATTCAGAAAAAGACGAGCTCTAGTAAATAAAAATACCTGGTTTGCAGAAAAAACTAAAAAATAGCACGAAAAAGGCTCTCAATATTATGGCAAAATTAAAAAAAAATCGAAATGGGTCTAAAAGTTAGAGAGAACCAAAGCGTTTAAAAGACAGATGCAAATGTAGCAGAAAAACAGGCATAATCAAGTTTGGCATTATAAAAGATGAAGAAAGAATGAAACTATTTCAACCAATTTTGGAAAGCATATACATGGGAAGAGAAGAAAATATTTGTTAATGATACTGTTCAGTCAGTTCCAACAAAACGTCATAGGGATCGAAAACTGTCTGATAGTTCTCGACGAGCTCAGTCATTCAAGTATAATTTAAAAACAGCTGATGGTGGTTATATAAGAGTTTGCAAAACTATGTATTTAAATACTTTGGGCATTGGAAGAATGACTGTTATTGCTTGGAAAGATAGAATTAAAGATAATACTTGCATTCCTAGTCAACTTAGAGTTAACCCTTTTGCAAAACGGGCAAAAATCAATGGCCGAATTTTTTGACTCTCTACCAACAATGGAATCTCATTACTGTCGGGCTTCATCTTCCAAAAATATCTGCAAACTGATTGGAAAACAAACATGGATTTATATAAGTTTTACGTATCTGACTGGTGCAAATCGCACCCCATACAACCGATAAACTACTTTTTGTGAGTTTATGTCATCGAGAAATCTTTCTATGTTTAGACCCAAAAAGGACGAATGTGAAATATGTGCAAGATATAATGGGACAATGGAAGAACATGATTAACAATTACATGTTTGTATTGAAAAAAGAAGAAGCTAGGAAAGAAAAACATAACCTAAGTCAAATGTCAGCACATTGTACTACAAAACATAGCTTCAAGTGCATAATCTGTGCTTTTATAATAATATCAGCAAAGATTGCTATTGTTTTGTATGGAACGAAACGGAACATATTTTATTGAGAAAAAGATTCTACCTAAAGTGGAAAACAAAACTATTATTATTTATTCGGATGGCTGTGGTTATCAAAATCGCAATGTGACTATGCCAAATGCGCTATTAAATATGGCAGTTAAAAACAAAATAACCATCGAGCATAGATATTTAGAAGTCGGCCATACACAAATGGAAGTGGATGCTATGCATTCTTTAATAGAACGGAGAATGCGTAATAGAATCATAAATGTTCCTGCGGACTATGTTCAAATTATTGAGTCTTCGCGCAATAATCCATTTGATGTCAAGTATTTGGAACATACTTTTTTCAAAGATTTCCGTAATATTTCGAGCTACAAAAGCATTCATCCTGGACGATCATCGGGAGACCCTAAAGTCACCGATATTCGCGCACTCATGTATTCTTCATCAGGAGAAATTTCATATAAGTTGCGGTTTGAAGAGCCATAGATGCTGCTGCCCCAAAGAAAAAGCCCTTTTTCAGCAAAAGTTTTGAGGAAATGCAAAATTTGAACCAAACTAGACTGAAAATTAAAGCTCGAAAATATGATGACCTTCAACAAATTAAAGAAGTCCTGCCAGCAGATTTCAGAAAATTTTACAACAATTTACCGCATGATTAAAAATCCATATTGTTTGTGTTAATAATGTTCAATTTATTTTTATGAATTTGTTTCGGTATTAAAAACTATATTACATATTTTTTACTTGGTTTTTAATAAGAATACTTTATGATATTTTATATTTACGTGAACACTACACATTTATTAAAACTACTTTTACGGATTTTATAGCGTTTAATTTACTTAATTTTAAAAATCAAGTAAATTAAACGCGATAAAATCCGTAAAAGTAGTTTTAATCAAATAATACTATAATTATTAAAATCTGATAACTCCCAAACTAATCGCCATAAAAAATATTTACAATTGTAAAATATGCTAACTCCAATTTAAGGCCGCAAAGTGTAATTAAATTGAAATAAATTCAAAAATGTTGATATAATAATAAGAAACAAATAAAATTTTACCAAACTAGACTTTGTTTATTGCACTTATTTGAGTATTTTATTTTTAGATCAGTTTTTTATTTTTCCTCGAAAGCAGTATGGTTGGGAGTTAGCAATTTAGTATATTTAGTCGACGTTTCTTATCACTTGACCAAGTAACATGGATTTTTTTTGCTAGAACTGGTACAACCTGTCTTATCGACCCGTACCCGCTTGACGTTTAGTTTCGGGACATACCTGTATGTTACTTTTCCTATTAATCAATTGAATAACTTTTTAAGAAAATGTGAAAATGAATATTTTTATATAAATTGTTCGATAATATGGTGTTGAGAGTTGTAAAGCCACATAATAATTTTATTTGTACGAGGGTGGATTGAAAAGTACTCGGCCTAACCAAGAAAATAAACACATACTAAATCAGTTATATTTTTATTTTTCTACGTAATCACCATCAAGTTCAATACACTTTTGCCACCTCCCCTTCCAAACATTTAGACCGTTGAAAAAAAATGATTCTTCCTTAGAGTCAAAATATGCGTCTACAGCTACTTTGACCTCGTCGTTTGTCGAAAATCTTTGACCTCCCAAGTGCTTTTTTAGGTTAGGGAGCAGAAAGAAGTCTGATGGTGCCAGATTTTCATTCCTCGACGTTTTTCTTTTATTTCCTCTTGTAAACGACGTAGTAAGGTGCAGTAGTAATCAGAGTTTATAGTCTGACCCCTTTCAAGATAATCAATCATAATCACACCTTTCGAGTCCCAGAATACTGAAGCCATCACCTTATTTGCCGACAAAATCGACTTAGCCTTTTTAGGTGGTGGTGAACCAGGTCTTCTCCACTGTTTTGATTGTTGTTTTGTTTCCGGTGTACAGTAATGAACCCATGTTTCGTCCATAGTAACAAAACGATTCAAAAAATCATCTGCATCGGCTTCAAATAACTCGAAACAGTCGCGTGAAATAGTCAATCGTGTCCTTTTTTGTTCAACTGAAAGCAGTCGCGGAACCCACCTCGCAGACACCTTGTGGAAACCCAACTCGTTGACAATGATGTTTTGAGTTCGTTCATAAGAGATGCCTATAATCTCGGCTATCTCTCTAATTTTTAATCTGCGGTCTCCCATTATTAAATCAAGTACTTTTTTAATATTTTCGTCAGTAGTTGACGTCGAAGGCCTTCCAGAGCGGGATTCATCTTTCACACTCTCTCTACCACGCTTAAATTCTGCTATCCATTTTTTGACGGATGAATATGACAGAGCACAATTGCCTAATGTACTGACCATGTCATCATGGATGGCTTTTGATGATAGCCCCTTCTTATGGAGGTACTTAATGACGGCACTCTGCTCGATTTGCTCCATTCGCGGATATTATGTCCGATTACTTTGTTAATAAATTTATAAAATCACAACTAATTATCGCACACGTTTCGAACTTCACACAATGAACTAGTCTGAACTGAACTAAATAATGTGGGTAGATTTGATTTTTAGAATTGAATGGATCTGTGTTAGGCCGAGTACTTTTCAATCCACCCTCGTATATCTTTTAAATACTAAAAATATAATTCAACTTAAACTGGACAATCGACTTTAGTTTTGACAAAAGAGGCGACAGAAAGAAACTTAAACAAAATATGGGCAGGAGCATGTTCCTGATAACAACATAATTAACAAAAAATTTCGTTGTCAACCTGCCCGCCCTGCGTGACAACTATGGCAGAACCCTCTCGATGCGGCAATCTACGGGAGAGGCACATATATTGCCAGGATATCAGTGGACTTTTATAGGCTGTAAAGCATGGATGGATGGATGGACATGGACAATCAACCAATTTGAAAACCCTACTTACCAAGCATAGCAAATACGAATTATGTGATGTAATTATTTATTAATGAAGATGTTTTAGAGAAGTACTCTAGGATTTTTACACAAGCATACAGAGTTAAAAAATGGTGGCCTGGTATTTTAAAAAAATTGTAGTTTTTAAAAAATAATCCACTAAATTATTTTTTCATTGAATATATTACTACTAAGTTCAAAGCAATTTTTACTCAAATAATGTAGTAATAAAAAACTATGTTCGGTAATTTAGACTAATCGTTTTTAATCAAATAACATGCAACATTCATAAATCAGTAACAATATGATATTGCTAAAGTTTTTTATAGTTAACAAGCGAAATTAGTAAATGGGAAATTCCGTTCGTGTTGTAATTGGACTGAATACTCTAGGAAGAATAGCGTAACAAATTAATATGTAATTATATGAAAGTTGTTTACCTGGTAAAGCCACGCTGCAGTTATATTGTAGTTGTAGCGAATGGGTCGACTCGGCCAGGGAAGGACCACGCTCTCACAGAATACTAGCCTAAAATAGCGGCTTAATACTGCTGTGTTTCGTATGGTGAGTGTAGAGAACCGGACACCCGTTTTACTGGAAACGAGGCATTCCATTTTATTCCTCAGGGGTGAATATGCATCTACATTTTGATTCTTAACTGAGGATAGATGTAGATGTCTATGAGCCAAATAATCCGTTTACCATCGAGTGGACTGCTTTGACTGGTTTGTCACCCTTATTCTATAAAAAGAAAAAGTATTTACTATTTCTGGTAACCTTTGATTTTTAGGAGGTACAGTTAGAAGGCCACTGGTCACAAATTCATCCAGCCTTGGACCATGTGGTTCAAATATTTCATAAGGAGATGGAATCTAGAACCAGGGTTGTATCTACTCCCCAACCAGAGCAACGCAAGAGCATATCCAGTGGGATATCCACGCCTGTTATTGCTGTCCCTATAGATCCAGGTATTTGTTTACCCTTTCTAAGTATTTACACCACCTGTTTACCATGGATTTTAAGTTCACTTGCTCAAGAATGCGTCAATTTAAATTTCTTTCAAAGAGAGAATATGGTATATTAACCATGCTGAGCAAAGTGCCCAGCATGGTTAATATAGAACTTTGCCAGCGGACTGTTTATTTGTTACTAAAACTTACTTGTTACTAAAGCGGGATTAATAATGTGGTAACTAATTTTTAGAGGTGCATGAAAAAGTCAATAAATTGGAGACAGAAATATTTAAAGAAATCGAAGCACGTGACGAACAAGAAAAACAAACTGAGGAATTACCAAAACCTGTACAAGAATCGAAAGTTACTAAAAGGTAAATTTACTTAACACAGTGCTATAAACATGTGAATTGTAATAATTTTAATGGTTATACATTATATGTATATATGTTGTGTAATGATGGCAATACTACTCCATATCATCTCATGAGTGTCATAAGATTACAATTAGGAGAAGTAAGCGACAAAAGGAAACTGAAAGAGGAGATGGGTTGAAACATCTTCGTGCCAACCATGGAAACTATGGCAATATGAGTTCTTAGTCCATCACTAGACTTGATAGACTGTAATGTATAATTTGTGTATAATTGTATTTTATAAAGTATATTACGTAATTAAACGTGTAAAATAATAATATAATAATTTGAGAATTTATTTATAAGGAGACCTGGGAGACCGAAGAAAAGCATATCACAAACTATAAGCAGGGCACAGAGTCCAGAAAAGAAACCAAATGTACCAATGGCATCTCCGAAATTGCAAATTGAAGAAAATACTGAAAAGTTGCCACCTGCTAAAATTGAAAATGAAACGAGTGCTTCTGTAACAAGAAGGACAAGGACTCCTAAGAAAGTGCTTCAAGGTATATAAAAAATATCATACAATCTAATACACACAATATGGACAATTACTAATTATTCTAATATGCCATAAATATGTTAAATTTATTGTTGCCCTTAAGGGTGTAATCCCTTCAGCATTACTTATAAAATATCAACTAACTGTTAAAATATGAGAAATATTACTAATATACGCAATTTTTTTTAAATTTTCTGTTTTAGAGAGCACCGAAAAAATCGATAATAATGTTATAAACACCAGAACCAAAAAAATAAAAGAAGTTTCCGTAGTAGAAGGAGTAGAAGATGAAACCGATGTCCGTTATAAATTCCCGTCTCCTGAGCCGTCAGAAAAGAAGACCTATAGGAAATCTGGTGCCAATAAAACTCCAAAACAGCAAAAACCTATTAATAGCTAGTGAGTAGTGTTTCTTTAAAAAAAAACAACAATGTTTTGACATTTAATAAGCTCACAAGTTATTTTTATGACTAATTTTACTAACAACAACTTCAAGGTTGTTTAGTTTCAAAATATCAAGGACTAAATTTTAGTATTAAGTAAATGAATTTTCCCTTTTTTTATTTTAAGTTATATATATTTTATCTAGTATGTTTAAAGGAAAGAAATTGTAAAAAATTAGTCGGCAGATAAAAAATCATTTGAATAATATTATAATTCTATACATACATATTTTTAATCAATAAGTAACTATATGTACACTTATGAATGTAGTGATTTAGATCTAGCCAAATATAGTGGCGGCGCTGCTTCGCGGTGCTATGATTTAGATCAGCGACAACACAATGTAGGCAATAAAATGCTAGATGTGGTACTTAAAGCACTAAGTTGAAAATTTATCCGGCCCGAAGTCGCATCGTGGTAATAATGTACACAGCTCTGTGTCGCACCGTGTAGTGTCGCTCTCAGATCATATAATATGTATTTTGTATTTTACTATGCTTTTATTTTCTTATATGCCAAACTAACTAATCGTAAAATCATTTTTATCAATAGGTTTTAGATAATAAAATGGACTCATGTGAAATTGTTGTAATTTTAAAAATTAAGTACCCGTGTTATATAAGCATCGGGTAGGAATGTTGAGAATATCCCTTTATTTTTAACTTCATTGTATGTATGTGAATGGGAGCAGGTGTGTTAAGTCAAATAAAAGTCTTAGAGTCAAATTTGTATTATTTTTTCCAAAAGTAGCATGTGGACTTTACTCTGAAATGAAAAGTAGTTAGTAATCAATATTATATTTGCATTTATGATCATGTAAAAATGTGAACTGTGCTAATTAGTGCTAAATCGAAATGGAGCAGCGAGGTCGACTTAATCTTAAAATATTTTATATAAGTATAATGAAAGGAAATTTTAACCTTTGTATCATACCTAATGCGAATTCGATTACTAATGTAGCTTATGTCTACAACCAAATACGAGAAATAAGAAATTATAACAAAAATTCAGTTTATTTTTTATTTTAATAAGTACACACATTGCATCCATTGATATCAACCTGCTTCCATTTATTATGGCATGCATGACGCTTAATAGCTTTCTAGTTCAAAGTTGACACTGCATTTCTTACAAAGTTCATGAGCTTTGCTGCTTGTCTGCATGCCGTAACACTATTTTTTTCATATTTGACAGCACACACGAAAACGTTGGAATATTCTCGTCGCCAACTAATGTATCGGTTAACTCTGTAGATAGCAGTCAGGGCTACCAGGATTCTGATATAAGCCCATATAATATATGCCTTAGAAAGAAGAAAAAAGTTAGTATCACTTCTTTATACAAAAGAAAAAATTATCAAACGCGACAAAGTATACGTAGGAGAACGCAGTTAAAACTTGATGATATTTCTGACCAATCCAGCAACTCATGTCCAAGTTTTTGCTCTAAGTCGAAGTCAATACAAAATTCCAGTTTAAACACTGAAGTGTACAGATCTGATTCCTATCAGTTGCTGATGCCCAAAGCAAGAAATTCCTTTAACCAACTAGCAAAAATAGATGAAGTAAACCTGGACGATAAAGTAGATTCTGGGACAGTATTACAAGAACCTAACATAGAAATAGTTAAAGATGATCAATTTAATTCTATGGGCAGAGCTAATAACACTGAGTTAGGGCTAAGTGGTAATACTGATATTGAAAATTCTAGCAACATATCATTACCTCCATCACCTGTTTTATCTATCGTAGAAAATATATCAATAAACAAGAACGCCTTGAGTAGTGTAGAAGAACTAACTGAAAATGAAAACTCTAATAGAGATAATCAAAAGAAAGAATATATTTGCAACGACTATAATATTACTGATGTAGATATTACGATGCCGCTAATGGAACAAGACTGTGGGATACAAACATATAAACAAAGTCTCCTAGAACCTAAGTATGACTGCAATGTTAATAAGTCTTCGAGCGTGACCAATTCTATTATAAATAAAATTTGTACAGTAAATATTGGAGAAAACTTTACTTTATCGGATTCAATCACACAAAAAATACAAAATTTGCTTCTAGAGAGTGCTAAAAAATTAACAACGAAATTGCAAGGGGTTGAAGTGGTTGATGATAATGAAAATAAAATGGATGTAGATGCTGAGGAAATCCAAACAACTTACAAAGAAAGATCAAAAAAACGGTGTTCAACACCACAAAGACGTAAAGGTGCGAGAAAAGTTAAGTCAAAGAAACCTGAATTTGAAACATTTGTTGAGAAAGAGCATGTAGAAACTTGTTCTCAAGGGGGAAGAAAGTCATGCCCGCCTTTAATTCCTATGTCTAGTGCTATTGAAAATATTATTCGTGATGAACACATTACTACAGACACAAAATTGTCCAATGCGAAGGGCAAAAAGAAAAAAGACAATATTATTAAAGTGAAAATTCTCAGACCTAAAACGAAAAGTGATGCAAGAAATACAAATACAGAAAAAACAACCCTGAATATGTGTGACAAATCCTTACATGCAGATAGTGGAATAAATGACACTGAATCAAGTATTTTTTTCAAAGGATTTAATGACAGTGTTGATTTCATTCATAATCATTCAGAAACTTGCTTGCAAGCCAATGAGTGCATGGGTGACAGTGTAGAGTTTATAGAGTGCAGTACAAAATCTGTGATATCTTTAGACAGTAACTCTACGCAATCACTTGAAATGGAATTTGATGGTAAATTAAATACAGGATGTTCCCAAAACAGCAACAGTAATACTGAATGTCCCCAAACCAGCATCGGTAAGTGCGCTAAAGATTACCCGAGTCATATTTGAATATTATAAATATATCCTATAAAGCTTATTTATATAATTTAAAAGATAATTCTAACAATGCTATTAGCACTATTAATATTCCCCTTAACCACTTCAGTTAAGTTTCAAATGATTGTGTCAAGAGTGGTAAACAACAGTAGTCGAATGGCGGATCCGAACCCATGTCTTTTAGGGCCGATCCTCAATTGCCGTTCACAGTTCGTTCTCGGTCCGATCTCGGTCTGATAAAATATTATCAATTAATAATATTCATACTATCCGTAACAGTCAAGTTTCGTTCGAATCCCATTCCAATAATATAATAAATCAGAACGAGATCGGACCGAGAACAAACTGTGAACGGCAAATGAGGATCGACCCTTAAAAGTTTGCGATCTACACCCAACCATTAGGCTACCGTTGATTCTAATTATCAATATCCCCTATAACTATACTTACAGTTTTTGGATTTACTTTACACACACATAATTTATAAATAACTTCATTAAATAAGTTGGACTTCTGAATGCAAAGATTATGTTATAATACGTTTTTTTTTTTAATTTTGCTTATTATTTATAATTTACAGCTAATGAAATAATAAGTTCAAAAGATATTGAGAGTAATGTGGGCACGACGTACCACACACCAATGAATAGTGAAGGATCGCCTACTAGTCTTATCACTGAAGATTTATCCGATGACGTGCCAGTGGAAAGAGCACAGCCTTCTAAATGGTATCTTTTTTCCGAAGATGAAACTACGAATACAAATTTTGCTCTTCAAAAGTTCTCAACTAGCGACGTTAGTTATGGATCTAATCTTAATCAACTGTTTCCTATCATCTGTGCTGTACCGAATTTATCCACAATATCCGAAATGTCTAAAGACAGTGACACAAAGCCAGTAGCAGATTTGGATTGAAACACAAGAAATGATTTCTATTCACTAAGTGTATTTAATAGTAATTTTTAACAATTTTATATGGCAAATTTAAATAATTGTATTATCTATAGTGCATATATCCTAAGAATTGTTTATTATAATATTATGTAGACTTTTTTCGTGAATTTTTTTAAACAAATATATATATTTTTTAAATTCATTAATCTAATATCCAAAAGTTATCATTGACATCTTTATTCTTAACTAACCCGTAAAATCCACTGCTGGATATCGGGAGTGTATCACGCGTTGTAGATACAATTAGAAATACATATAATACTGTTATATTATATTTATATACTGTTATAAATATATTATATTTATAACAGTATCACCCGGTGTCAGCGACAGCGACACTTGTATATATAGAGGTCAGTGGACAACTCAGATACCGAATCGAATCAGTGGGCGAGCGGCCTGTGATGGTAAAGAAATCCGAAAGAACACGACCATTATTACAGTAATTTTTAAGTTTAAAAAGAAGTAAATAGCAATAATGTGATTAAAATTACATATATATGAAAGGTACGCAATCTTTTTGTAAATTTAACGTGGCAGTAAATCTCTTGCATCCAAAAAACACTGTACAGTCCAGCGTTTTTGTAGGGCATCGATTCAGCCACGCAACTAGGTTTACTCTTACGAGCAGTGCGGCTGCAACTATAGTCAACCAAATCTAAGAAATGCATTTTGACAGCTGTCAGACTTATTGCACCAAGCATGCGAACCAAAAAATGGGAACGTACAATATTCGATTATTAAAAAAATCGATGTCGATTATTTAGAGTTACTAGTAATCATTTATAGTTTGGTTTGAATAATACCAGAATAAATTAAAAACGGATAATTTGAAACACAAGATTTATCGGTTTCTTCGTATTTGTTGTAACTGCTTATTTCTAGGGGCACAACTATAAAAAATTTATATTGAAACTAGATTAAAAATAAATTTTTTCAATCTCTTTCAGTACAACTACCTGTGCTGTCGTTGTTTAGATTAATTATTATTTAATTTTCAATAATGCACTCAAAATTAATGTCTCTCAAAGTCATCCATAATCTTTTTTTAAACACTTTTTGTTTTTGACATGTGCACATGCTTCAACGAATGTATAAAACCGAGTCACAAAATAAGAAGAGAAACACAAAATCACAAAATTACGCATAGTAAGATCCCGAAATGGCGGGAAATTGAAATTACGTAGTGGTTTTTTCAGCGCGGCCTTTTATATGAGTTTTTTTTTTGCCTACACAAAGGACAATGGCGAAATAATAGGTGATGGAATTATTAAGCGTTTACTTAAGTCATCATTACAGATATCAATAAAATAATTTAATATAGAAAAAATAATCATACACAATCCAAAACTTAACTGACTAGTTGTAGTTCTTACGATTCGTCAGTTAAGACAGACGAAGATCTTACAACATACAGCCGAGTTTGACGTGTATTTTATTCAGAAAACTCTTCTGTATATACTAATGTGTTCTTTAAGGATTCTTTATATGCTAGTAACTACTCTATATAAACATACAAGCTTACCAGGCGGACGTTGTCTGTCAGTATCTTAAACTATATTTTAACATATTTTGCATTTGTAGACGCAAGAAAAAAAGTCAACTACAGTTCATAAAAGATAGCTTGAACTCTGCGACAGCTGTCAGTAAAATCACGCCTATGAAGTCCTGAATTTCTTAGTAGTACAGACAGTACCTGTCAATGTCATACTTTATGGGCATGCCGACCTAATTAGTGCATGCCCATAAAGTATGACATTGACAGGTACTGTCTGTACTACTAAGAAATTCAGGACTTCATAGGCGTGATTTTTACTGACAGCTGTCGCAGAGATCAAGCTATCTTTTATGAACTATAAAATTTATTTGGGAGTTCGCCATTGTCCTTTACGTTGACAAAGTAAAAAAAAAATTGTTTTATTCATGATTCATGTAATTATTATCCACTGGAATGTCGGGGTCATTTTGGCCAATATGGCGCATCTGTTGAGCACTTTCCGAAGTACTTAGTATATAACAAGTATACTAAGTATATATGTATATATATACTAAGTAAGTATATTGCAAATTATTTAGAAAATGCCAAATTGCACGCTATTTACAAATAAATATGTATTAATATCTGTCTGTCAAAACAGCGAATCAGGTTGGTAGTAGTGATAATACGATGTTATTGGTTGTATGTGTGCTCACGGCGACGCCTATCGTCGTACAAAATACGGTTGACAGCAATTCTATTGTGTATTATAGTATTCTATGGGAAGGCCTATATTCAACAGTGGACCTTAAATACTATGTAACAGTGGCTGTAAGGATTCTAGAAATGTTTCAACCTAGCGTTACATAACATTATCGACTAATATAGTAAAACAAAAACATTGATTTTTAGGAGTACTTCACAAGATCTGCACAATATTATTATTAAATATGGAGTGAAACACTTGATAATTAATATTATAAAATAAAAAAATAGTAGGAATATTTCCCTACTATTCCTTTACAGATTTAATAACAAGTATTTTTAAATTTTTATATATATTTTTTCTCTGAATTGGTAGTCCATGTTATTCAACAAGCGAAGGAAGAACTCAATAATATGCCATTGTTCGTTTCTCTTTAACGTTATTGGATTGAGGTTATTTTATATATTTATGTCATTTGTCTAAGTACGTATTTTATGATCTGCTAAAGCCCTGGGTAACCAAGAAATATCGTCCGGGACGTAGGAAGGGGAAAAAATGCAAAGCCATACGCACGCTCGTGCGCAGCCTTGAAGTTTAATTTAGCTTGCGTGCGTGATTTATCTAGTTAAAAATAATTCTGCAGGCTATTAAAACGTTGTCAAATAGTTATCAAAGGAGTGCAACTTCTATAAGTAGTACTATTATTTACTCTGTTCTTTAGTTTCTGCGCTGCTTAGCTCAATTGAACGAGACGGAACGTTTAAGTGCTTAAAGTTAGATCACTATTTACGTCATTACATTAAAAGGAAGTTCATGAAATAACTTATTTCTATAAAAAAAATAAGAAACGTATTTGGTTGTAACCAGGTATCGTTGATTTATTTGTGGTAAAAAGTAGATGAGCCGTTTGCTTGTGACTAAAATTAGGTCTATTACACAATGAAAGTTCGATGTCTCCGGTATTCGAGTAGCACAAGTACCATCGCAACCGCACCTTACCATACTGTTGATAATTATTTAATAGGTGCTTTCGTATTCTTGACAAAGTTAACAGTTCGGAATTTATTAGACCTAGATTTAACCGAAAGCACTTGTAACCGGCTAAACCCAGGTTTCACTTATACCGCGTGTGAATTGCACCATCTTTTCGTGTTTTTATTTTATTTTCTTAAGTATTCTAGGCCATACGGTCCTAAAGCTTTGCAAAAATGTATTATTATAGACTAAAGTATAGATGTTTATTATGCGGAGTAACGTACATTTTTATGGCGCTATATGCGTATAAGCTTTGGTCGGGAAATGTTTGATTACATTATTCTTACCAAAAATCATGTTTTACCGATATAGGTAGAATCTTTTTCTCTATTTAGTACTTTTTTGAATAATTAAAAATGAAATATACACGTTGTTAGTGTAAACACCGTTATCCTTTAAACCAGTGGTTTGGTTTCACTTATAGAACTTAAATTCAATTAATTTATAAAAAACGTTATTTTCTGTCATAAAATTTAAAAAGTTTCTGTCCGACACCGTCCGTAAATTCATGCATACCCTATGTGATGTAATCACTGTAAAGATCACCGCCCGCGCAAGCTACCTACACTACATTACAATAAAAACACAATAGGTACACATAACTTGTGATGTAACTTTTCCTTCATACTTTCATCCTGGCTTAGGACAGGCAAAAATTGACGAATTAAGAAAAAATTGAGATTTTACTGAAAAAAAAAAATGTTTTTATTTTTCATTGAATTTACGTTCTTTAAGTGAAACCAAACCACTGGTTTCAAGAACAACGGTGTTTACACTAACATCCTGTATGTATATATAACATGTATTTTGAAGTGAAAATTTCTTTAAAATCCTTGTGTTGTGAAACTCGAGAAACGAAAAAGGGACACTAAAAAGAGAAAAACGATATAGGATTAAGCCTGCGAGAGAATGAAATAAAATACAATGAAGTGTAAGTAGTTTTTACACTTGGTAACAGTGTTATAATAAATATCCCTACGATTTTCCTACACCTGATACTCTGCATTTGTCTCATTCTCTCGAAGTTTAGTTTTCAGAAAGTTTCACTTCTACCGCATGTTAACTGCTGTGAACACATGTTATTTTATTTGCCAGCCAGCGCTTGATTATCATCCCACCTTATTGTAGTGGTGATGTCGAAGTATATTGACTCACGATTTTGCGTGTAATTTATGCGTAGCGCTTGAACGACAGGTTATCTTTGGCCTCTTTATACTATGACAAATATGATAGTAAGTACATTCTTATCTTTTGATTTACTAGTAAAATGACATCACTATTGTTATGTGTGATTCGCAAGATATGTCTTTAACCTAAACCTGTCACCGTGACTGTTTCGTCACTCATATCAAGTCCGTGGATATGTATGGAGATTTTTAGTTAGTTTTGAGTTACGACGTAACAACTGAGTGACATTTTTGTACGCTGCCCGGCTGAACAAGCCCGTGACGTAACTGTCACCGCGCCGTTTGGTTTTCATAGCAGCGCGCGCACGGGTAACAAAATTGTCACTCTCTGCGTCGTTTGTTCGCTATTTGCATTGCGACCTGTCGTAAAGCGACAATTAAAAACTAAAGAACCTAACCTAACAACAACGAAACAACAAAAATAGAACAAAAACGAATAATTTATTTAAAATTTTAAAAGATATTTACAGTTTTATATAAAAAAATATTAAGATGATGATGGGTGACGTGAATTACAATTATTTTTTTTAAAAAATAATAAAGATAAGTGAGTACTGAAACGGAGCCCGAAGACCAAAGTGGCACACCGCGCTTGGCAGTGGTGCTCACCGCTCACGGAGTATGCACAGGATATGCCAGTGGTAGGTGCGCAGCGCCTGATCTAGGCACACGCAGCGTCTGGAGAAGGCACACGCAGCGCCTGAAGTAGGCACACGCAGCGCCTGAAGTAGGCACACGCAGCGCCTGGAGTAAGCACGCATAGCGGCTAAAGATAGCGCGGGCACTAGTAGGTGGAGGCGTAGGCGTGGCTAGGCGACGACTTCAAGTGAAGGCAAAGGCTTGCAGGATCCCGGGGCAGTGCGGCCCCGGGATAAGGCCTTTAGGAGATGCTTCTAGTTTGAAAGCTGAAGCGAGACTGACTTTATTGGTTTTTTTTTTGCGCCCGAAGCAATTAAAGGGCTACCCTATACGTAGGGAGGCGGAAAATGCATTACGCATACCACGATAGCCGGTCTATCGTGGTTATGAGGGGCTCACTGTCCTACCGGGGACCCTAAGTGATACCCTCTAAAAACCGCCTTTGGGGACAGGCAGCCGGCTGATCAAGCTGTATTGTGCCTTATCATGAGCGATCCTTTTTTGGGAAAAGAGGGCGCAGGCGGCTAAGTGCCGCTGAGGGAGTGCCTACGAAGGCAAATTAATGTTAGTTATTACAATAATTTAATTTAATTAGAGTTCGCCTGAGCCGCCAGGAGACAGTTCAGGTCGTTTGACAGTTTATTAGGCGGGTCCGAGAGAGAGTTTCTCGGCCTGCGGAAACGATAGCGAGAGGGGGGTGGGGCTGCATAAGAAGCTGCCTCACGAATTAAATGGTTTGGGTGAGACTCTGAGGCTTTGTAGAAGTTCTCAGAGTTTTTTAAAAAAATTGTTGAATTGTTGGGAGCTCTAAGTCCCGATGAAGGTCGGCATTACGGACGTACCAAGGTGCGTTCGCAGCTCGACGACAGAAGAGGTTCTGAACTATTTGGAGTTCATTTAAAATATTAGGGTTTGCGTGGGCAAAGACGGGGCCCGCGTAGGACATGACTGGTCGTATACAGACCTTGTAAAGGGTACGCTTGTTTCGAAGGGAGATTTTACTGTGTCGGCCCAACATGCTGTTGAGCCTACTCAGATAAAATCGTGCGTGACGGGTTACTCTTTTGACGTGGGGCTTGAAAGTGAGCCCTGTGTCTAGAGTGACACCTAACCACTTTATTGGCCGATTGTTCGGCTTTTATACTTTTTTTAGAGAGCTCCGCGCTTGACGACGGATCTGAGGTAAGAACGGGAAATTATTTAAATTAAAAACAAATTTTTGTAAATGGCCAAGAAGAAAAGAGTATTTTTGTGGAAGTTTTGAAGTAAAAACATCAGACCGGTAACGAATTTGAATAAAAATTGCCATGACAACCAGATAAACAACGATGTCAAAACATATCAAATTTTGGTTTCAGGCTCGTAATAGAGAAACGGCAAGAGTTAAGTGAAAAATGAGATATTATTGATATAGAAAAAAAGTAGCGCAACAGCGCGCACGAAGCCCGAAATTGCAGAGTTACGGAGAACTAAATAAAAAAATCAAAAAAGGTAAACTCCATCGACACCGATTTAAAAAGTGCTGATAGCGTGAAAATACGAAGTGAAAATGATTTGTTATTGTGTTCTTATGGTTTAAAAACGTTACAGAATCCTATGGAAATAAAGGTGATGCAAAATATCCAGTTTTGAGGTGAACGCAGAAAATCAAAAACAGAATGGAAAAATAAATTTAAAATAGTGTAAAATGATATGTAAATAGCATAACACTACAGACCAGAGTTTAGCGCGTGCAAAGTTACGTGACCGTCTACGCAAAACATCAATGTTCATGAAAACGATTTCTTTTGATACTTATCTTTTTCTTTTTATATTTTATAAGGGTATTACTATACCACATAGGGTAGATATATGAATGAGAAATAACTTTTAGGGGTACATGTTTAATAACAGCAGTATATATAATATTGAACAAAAATTATCAATGGCGCTGTGTAAATTCTGCGAATGTAAAAACAACCAATCACAATCAGAAAAATATAAGTTTAACTTGTGGTAATCTGCTTTACGAAATATTTTTTTTTTTTGTTATTACATGGTTTTATTGGGGGTATTGATATATCTGTAACACACGTCTCTAACGCTGGATCGCTGGACACACGTACTCCTAAAAATCAAGTGAAAACGCAATGAAATGTAAATATTTTCAAAATTAAATACTTAACGGTTAACAGTGTTGTGTTAAGTGAATCAAAATATTGTATGGTGACTCAAGTTATTAGATAAACAACTTAGCGCAAGAATTGTTCTTCAAAGAACAATCACTCGAACCAAAAACTTTATTAAGTGTGAAAACTACAAATCCTATTAAACATTTAAAAAAATAACCTTAAAAGTGCTAATCATCAACCTGAGCCATAAGACATACAAAACGGTAATATCAACGCTATCTATCCCTAAACTTGAACACTACGTAATCAACCATACTCAAGAGATACATCGTACTCAATATCCGTAAACGATCGAACTAATCAAACTTTCTATTTCACCACGTAACCAATAGAGGGCATTGCTCACAAAAGTGATCAAAACAAATTGTCTTATAGCCCACTTAAAGTTTACAAAGACATTACAAAAACCATGGAAGTAATTAAATCCATGCAAAAGATTGATTTGCTCGAAATGAAAGAAGATATAAAAACTGCTATTAACAATAATATAAATGACAAGTTTAGAAGCTTGGAAATTAAAAATGAACGTATAGTAAAGTAAATTAGAGAAGCATTCCTCAGCTATCAAAAATTTAGAATAGATACACGAGACGCAAAAACCTGATTATATTTGGAGTAGAAGAACGAGAAAAATCCTATCACGATTTAGAAAAAATAATATTAGATATAATATAGAACTACTTTAGCTTACAATATGAGAATGGTATAGAATCGGTCAGAAGAATTGGGAAAAAGGGCGAAAAAATTCGACCTGTTGTTGTTACGTTCAGCACAATGGGACCAAAAATAAAAATTCAGCAAAACCAAAAATGCCTAAAGAACTCACCATACTATTTCAAACAGGACTACCCCCTAGAAGTCCTGAACAAACGCAGAGAACTTCAAACCCAACTGTAAGTAGAAAGAGAGTCGGGTAATAAAGCTTTTATAAAATACGACAGACTCATTGTATTACCCAACAATAACAGGGACATACCACAATGCCATACAAGCAAAAGAATTTTATCTGTATCGCCCGAATCAGAGACACATGATTGCCAAAACACCACAGAAAACAAAAAACAACCTATAAAGAAAAGCAAGAGAACTACTATAAAAACTACGTCCTGCAAAAACCAAAACTTGTTTATGGTACTGAAAGCATTTCGCACGATCAAGCACTAACAGTAGAGTACTATGAAACAGAATAGCAAACACAAAAGGCCACTCCAGCTCCAGCTCTCCCAATCCAGCCGGTCCCCGTGGGAGAAAAAGACCGAAACCCTTCAGAGACAAACACCTCAAATAAGCTATATCTAACGAACAATAACTTACTCTATATTGCGACGTACAACGTTAGGACTTTATCAACACACGCCCGCCTATTAGAATTAACGGAAGCCCTGAAAAAGACAAAATTTGATATAATAGGCCTCTCTGAAACTAGAAGGCTAGGAAACTCAATTCAAGAATATGAATATATTATCTTTTGTTACATAGGAGAGACCCCAGGCCTTTATGGCGTGGATTTTCTCGTGAAGAAACACCTCAAAAACCATATCGAGAGTTTTACCGGTCTTTCAGAACGAGTAGCTATATTGACGCTAAAAAGTAAACAATTTCGGAATAAGTTTAATACAAGTTTATGCCACGACAGACGCTGCAAGCGATGCTGAAATAGAGTTCTTCTATGATACCATCGACAAAGCCCTTAAAATATCAGAAAAGAAATTAATAGTTATGGGGGACTTTAACGCCAAAATTGGTCAACCAAAACCAGAAGAAAACTTAATAATGAAAAACCACGGATACGGCACAAGAAACAATAGAGGCGCACGATTAATAGAATTCACATACGAAAACATACTTTCAATAATAAACACTTTTTGTAAAAAGAAAAATAATCAGAGATGGACGTGGCGATCTCCGGACGGTACTTGTAATAACGAAATAGACTACATACTGACAAACTTACATAAGAACGTGCAGAATATACAAGTCGTCAATTTGATTTCCCTACGGACCACAGACTTTTAAGAGCAACATTTCTTATACAAAAGCTTAAAGTAAACATAATAAATTATGTAAACAGCTTAAAAAGCTCCCTTAAAAGCGTAAAAGAAAGATCGAGATATGAACAATCACTCAACGAATGCAATGAAGACCTTATGAACTGCCTAGAAATTAACTCTGTACAAGAATGCTATGATAACATAATTAACATTGTAGAAACCAGTTTGAAGAAAGCTCTCGTAAAAGATAAAGATAAAGAAAGAAGCAGCGTGTTATCAACTGATACTACAAAATTAATACAGCGTAGAAGTGCTCTACAAAAAATAAAACCAAAGACGCGAGCTATGAAAAATGAATTAAAAGCGCTGTACAAGCTAGTTAGCAAATATGTTCGAAAAGACTACTCAAACTATCGAAAAACATCTTAACTCAACAGGAAGTATTAAGAAAGCGTATAAGGAACTTCAATCTCATAAAACATGGATAGAAGGACTCAACAATCCTCAAAGAACAACGCATGACAGAAGAGAGATTTTAAACATAGCAACTAACTTTTATAAAATTTGTACAGTGCCCCAGAATGCCTAGACATAGACCAAACTGAACCGGAAAATGATGACAATGATAAAAATATAAACCCAATGGATGAATCAGAAATTACAATGGGAATAAAAATATTAAAATTAGAGAAGAGTCCAGGACCGAACAGAATAACAAACGAGCCAATAAAACTGATAAACTGGCAGGTACTTACCTAGTAAGCCCTCTGACATATCTATTTAATTTGATTTTAAGTTCTTCTATAACACCCACACAGTGGTCCGAGTCAAATATCATCCTATTGTTAAAAAAAGGTGATCCAAAGAATACAGGCAATTATCGACCAATTAGTCTTCTTCCTTCACTTTAGAAATTATTCTCATCAATAATACAGAAGAGAATCAGGAATACACTGGAAAAAAGTCAACCGATCGAGCAAGCTGGGTTTCGAAAGAGCTACTCCACAATGGACCACATCCACTCTTTGGAATTACTTATTGAAAAATATCAGGAATATCAACGTCCACTCTACATAGCGTTTGTAGACTACCAGAAAGCTTTCGATACAATACTACATCCCGCAATATGGAAAGCTTTACAAGCACAAAAAGTGGGGAAAAAAATACGTCCAAGTCTGAAAACTAAATTGGGATAAAATAGGTATATGCATAAAAGGGAAACATATTTGCCACTTGAGGTTCGCCGACGAAATTGTCCTATCAGAAAATAGCATAGAGCTAGAATCAATGTTACACATATTACAACAAGCAAGTAGAAAGGTAGGACTAGAAATTAACCTGAGAAAAACAAAACTCATGACAAATTCCACAAAAAACTCTACATGTCTTGACAACACGCCAGGAGAGTATGTCGAGAACTATATCTACTTAGGCAAACAAATTTCGTTTCAAAAACAAAATAATGATAAAGAAATTGGTAGAAGAATAATAAAGACATGGAAAAAACTTTGGAGTCTAAAGGAAGTTCTAAAAAGTCAGATGCCATTGAAAGTCAAGAGCAAAGTCATAGACTCATGTCTTTTGCCAACATTAACCTACGCATGCCAAACTTGGAAGTTCACACGAAGAGTCAAAAATAAGATCACATCTTGCCAGCGAAGCATGGAAAGAAGCGTCACAAAAATTAAAAAAAGTAAAAAAAAATCGTCACACTATCATCAGGCAAAAGACAAGAGTAACAGATGCCCTCACACACGCTCTAAAGTTAAAATGGAGGTGGACAGGACACGTAGCGAGAATGAGAGCGATGGACAATTCGCATGACGTGATGGCCAGGTCCTACAGGCACTCGGAAAAGAGGAAGGACCTACATATAGATGGGCAGACGACATCACCCGAGTCGCAGGCAAAAACTGGATGTCGGAAGCCAAAGACCAAGACCGCTATGCATGGTATATATTTTTAATCTTAAATCTTTATTCTATTTTAAATCTATAATTTTATTTTCATTTTATACAATTTTTTAATTATATTGAAAACCAAAAATTGTATGTATATTAAAATAAATGAATGATTTCTAACAATAAAAAAATATTAATTCTGGTGTGCCCCAAGGGTTCCGATTCTGTTTGGGGTGTTCGTAAACGAAATTCCAGAATTGATGAAATGGTCTCGTGTCTCAATCTACTTGTATGCGGATGACTTAAAAATTTGCAAGACGATTGTGGAAGAGAACGATTCAATAAACTTACAGAACGATTTTGATCAACTGATTAAATGGTGCAAAGTAAATCGTATGGACTTAAACATTAGCAAAAGGTTTCTATGTGCAATATGCGAGAAAAAGTAACACTATCGACTATAGCTATCACATTGGATGTAATAAAATACAGCAGTTAGACGAAATTAGAGACCTCGGGGTCATATTTGATAAAAAATTAACTTTCGTACCGCACGTTGAAAACATTACTAAACGTGCATCTAGAATGTTGGGTTTTGTCATAAGATATATCAAAGTCTTTCGAAATGCTAAAATTAAAATTCTTTTATTTAACAGTTTGATTAGAGTACTGTGCTGTAGTCTGGAGACCTCATTACGCTACACATTCACTGAGAATCGAGCGGATCCAAAAAAGATTTATAAGACATTTGTCATACGCAAGCGGATTTAGGAGTAATAAGAAGCGTGTATCATATGAAAATAATTTGATCAATTTCAAAATGATTTCTCTTGACAACCGCAGGGATATTATTGATTTGATTTTTTGCTTCTAAAATTATTAGTGGTGTTATTGACTGTCCTGAAATTTTAAGTAAATTTAATATATGCGTTCCCTTTCGTTACCCGCGTTACGCTCGTAAGATTACACCATTGACTAGACCATATAGAAGAACAGTGTTTGGCTCCAATTCCCCAATTGCTAGATTGAGTAAACTTGTTAACACATTTAGAGATAAAATTGATATATTTTTTCGACCCACCTAACAAGCTCCGTCGCACCTTAAGAGACCATCTTTTGTAACATATTATAAAATATGTTCTTTCCTTTTCGCTTCTATATATTTTTATTTGTATTTAGTTATAATTTCTTTTAATTTTTAATTATTTCTTTATCCTAGTAATATAGGTACACAGTCCTGAGAAAGTTATTTGCATGTTGTATCCGCCTGTAATTATTTGTACATTTTAGTTCTTATTGCTTCATTGTATTTATATAGCATGTAAGGAATGATACAAATGTTGGTGGATCAATAAAAAAAAAACAAGTACATTTAATATTTTATTTGATTTAATTTAAATTTAAATAAATTTAATTTCATTTAAATTAATATATAATGAGAGACAGAAATGAAAATAAAAATGTAATAAAAGGGACAAAAAATATATAACTATTCACTCATGAGATAGTAACAAAAACAATGTAACAGTCCATTTTTAACCTATTATTACTACAAGAAAATGTTATGTGCAATAGAGATGGGCCGAATATTCGTTTTATATTCCGTATTCTGCATATTCGGCAGCTTTACCGAATATTCGTATTCGGCCGAACATTCGGCTAAATCACCGAATATTCGGTAAAGTGGTACTCAAAGTTACTCAATTCGTACATATCAATACAGTGGATGTATTGAAATGTACGAATTGAGTAATGTGTATGTCTTTAATAATTTTACTGTTTGAAGTATATTTATTTATGGGTTAAATCTACTTGTATAGCGTTATGTTTTTGAGGCACTGTAGATTTATTTCCAATTATAGCAAATAGAAAGCTTGATAAAATTTTGTTTGGAATCAAACAAAGAAACATCACATTGCAGTCGTCAGTTTCTCTAAAATAGGCCCAAATAGTAGATCTCCTGCCACTCATTTTCATCATATAATTATCAATTTTCACTAATAATAACACAACGAAATACTTTTTTCTCACAAAAATAGTCAAAGCATAAGCATGTACCGGCAATTTGCTCACCAGTACTAGATGATGCAATAACATGTCAGGTGTGTGTAATTTTTATTTTATTTTATATTATTTATTTTATATTATTATTACATAAATGTCGTTTTTAGTAATGATTATACGGGGTGTAGGTTTAAAAAGGGTATACACAACCGAAGGAAAATAAAAACTGCCTCTTCATATAAATTTCGCCTCTACTTTGTACATTTTGTATTTTACTACTACTTTTACTACTTACTAATTTTACCGACAGAAGGATATTTCTTCTTTTTTTCTATCCATCTATTTCCGTTTCTTTTTTTTTGTAATAAATTGAAATTCTCCAAATATAAAAGTCCAAGTCAATTAATCTAATACTAATATATACACTAATACACTTTAAATGACATTGAAATTAACTTTTACTTAAACTAAATATAAAATACTATGTAACAATTGTGCCAAAATATTAAAAAAATTTGGCATCAAAATTTTATATAAAATGTATATGTATTTCTTAAACTACATTGTACTGTATTTTTTTTGTGGGGAAGGTAGTTTTTGGTATTGTTTACCTGGAATAGTGAAGTAAAAATGTGATTGTTGTCTTCCATTGTTCGCTTATACGATATACTGTATTATCTTATTTATGCGCGTACACACAGAGTTTAATGTATTTTATTTGGTTACACGTTCTGTTTATTTGTCCATTTTAACAATTATTGGCATAGATAGATATGACTCGTTACGATTATCATTGAAATAATATATAGTTTTTTTTTTTAATTCTTATTATGCGAAAAAATGTTTAAGTTTTATTTTCAAGTCTTGTATGGTTAGCTGGCATCTTATCTCCGTAGGTATAGAATTTAATATGTATGGTATTAGAAATTTACGTGTTTTCTTACCGTAGTAATTATTAGTTCTAATTGGTGAATAAGGTGTTTTATTCCTAGTGCTATAAATGGGGGTTGCGTACATCGAGTATTCATAACATTCTTTTAAAAGCATAAATTTCACCTTTTTATGTATGTGTAAAACTTTGCAGTACGTGAAAAGGTGTGAGTAATCATTTCGATATTTGCCCTTAATGTGTTGAGGCAATATAGATTTTAAAATTCTTATTTGTAAGCTGTATTTTTTATCTAGGTAAGTGCGGAAAATTCGTTCATAACTACTAAGACCATATTACGATACTATCGATTCCACTAGAGCATTAGATGCATTAGACGAATTTTAAATGGAACTTTATTACGAATAATATGAAATTTCGCTAGGATTGCCCTTAATTTACTACACACGTAATCAATATGATTCTTCCAGTTCATCCTATTGTCTATGATCAGTCAGTATGTGTGATACTTAACAAGCGGGATTTTTTCACAGGAAGAAGTTATGATATTGTGCAGACAAAGATGAATGTGAGCAATAATGCTGACTGTCATAATATTCTTGATATGACTAGAATGAATATGTAGTACCGTAGTTTTTGTAAATTTATTACAAGTCCTAGATCGTAAGCCCACATAAAGAGGCGTTAAAATCATCTTGTAATTTTTGCATGGCGAAATCCACATTTTTATTTTTTGACAGAAGGCACGTATCATCTGCATATTGGTATAAACTACATTTTAACTATATTTCCTAATTCATTTACGTAGTAGCTTCTAGGTAGTGATCCTGCATTTGTCCTCCTTTAGATGAGTATGTTTTCCTTGTAGTTATATTTAAACAACAGTTGTTGTTATCAACAAGAGAAGACTCCTAGCTGTGGAATTTTACAGGGGTGTTTGAATTATCTCCTGTCCTTGGCATATTGTTGACACACGTTGGGCAAGTTCAGCACACTATTTTTTTAATCTGAGTGCAGATCCACTCATTGGTAATGATAGGGCCGGGCGCAAGTAGGGCTAGTGCACATAATCTGCGATTGTTTTTATGTTTCTTGCATGCGTTACAGATATTAGACATTGTAAATTGTTATCAGAGACGCTGTTAAATTAATAAACAACATGCGGCTTCGAATTTCAATAACGATGTACATTAAAAATATATTGTTTTTGTTTTATAGACTTACCTAATAGGTATACATAATTTTTGGGCCTAGGTATACATATTGGCTGTTGATGTCTGTTGTTGGGATTATAACTTAATTCATCTCTTATGTGATTTAATATATCGCAACGCCTCTGTGGGTAGTGGGAATTATTGTAAACAACACGTGCACCGCACACCTGCGCATTGCACCTGCAGTGGCGCGTGTAGCTACTTGTCTCGATTGTATAAAACGAACGGAGCGGCCGCCGTTAAGGCAGTCATGGCTTTGGCGTTGCACGGTGCACTTGTATCCCGCTACTAGCTCATCCTAGACTATTCGGATAATTAATTCGTGGAAACGAATTAATTACTATTATCAGCTATTAAATTAGTTTCAGTACAATTTATAGTTGATTGCCTGTGATCCGTGTATTTTGTAATTGTAAATTAATTCTATTTAACTACCTTCCTACAAATATATAATCAAATAAGACTGGTGTAAGATGAAAGTATTCCCTAAACTTTTCGTCATTGCAGTGCAGACGACGACCCACTAAAATTTCAAAAGCCCCTTCAGTAGTACAAGCTTTGTATAAATCACTTTATTTTCTTCTTCTGATGATTGCTCATCTTCCAAATATACGAGTAACGCTAAATCAATGTCGTCCATTTGCAACCGTTGACACTTTGTGGTCTGTTCTCCGTCATAAGATATCCGTCGAAGTCTCGAACATTCAACAGGTCAACAGCCATCATATTGCGTCCGGTTTATGACGCCACCGCTTTTGGAGGAAACCAAAGCTTTACAGAGGGGTATGCCTTGCGATGCCGTCTCCTTTCGTTTCATACTCAAAGGCTGGCCGCTGTCACTCCTACGGCGCACCGGTCAGTCTAGGCGCGCGACCCTACGCACGGCCTGAGTTCCTGCGCGCGCGCACTCTCGCGTTCGCGATGAGGAAACCGGTTGAGCGCGCTTTAGAAAATGTGCATTTTTTGTATATCAATGAGTGAGAAGGTATTATTTCACCAGTTGATACTTCAGAATAGGCTACACCAATTAGCACACAGTATTTAGAAGTCGATAGACACCCTGTTCCTCGAATTGATGATTTATTCGTTAGGCTAAACGGAGGGAATAAATTTACAAAAATTGACTTAAGCCAAGGCTACGCGCAGTTAGTACTGAGTGAGGAATCAAGAAAATATACCACTATTAATACGCATAAGGGTTTATTTTATTTCTATCGTTATATATACGGATTATCGTCGTTTCCGCGTATTTTTAACGTACACTTGAAAATATGTTTACCGACTTGCCAAAAGTAGGGGTGTCCTAGACGTCCTAGACGACGTGTAGGGGGGTCCTAGACGACGTGATTATAACCAGAAATGATGTTAAAGAACATATTAGGACGCTTCACACGGTTTTGAGCGGTTACAAAAATTTGGATTACGCATAAAAAAGGAAAAATGTAAATTTTTAGCTGATTCAGTTGCTTATTTAGGTTACGTAATCTCAAAACACGGGCTAAGTAAATCGTCAAAAAAAATTGATGCTATAAAACAGTTTCTTCAATCAAAAAATTCATCGCAGGTTAAATCAATCATTGGAATGATTATGTATTATAGAAAATTTATTAAAAATTTAAGTACAATTCTATTCCCACTGTACGAATTATTAAAGAAAGGCAAGGAGTTAATCTGGAAACGGCGTTTAATAAAATAAAAGATTGATTGTCTTAAAGCGAGATTCTTATGCATTACTCGCCTGAACTCCCACTAGTGTTGACAACGGACGCGAGCAACGTTGGCATAGGTGCCATCATAGCGCACCGCCTCCCAGACGGCAGCGAGCGGCCCGTCGCGTACGCTTCTCTGATTCTCAACCAGACACAATATTTACAAATAGAAAAAGAAGCACTTTCTATAATTTATGGTATTAAAAAATTTCATCAGTATTTGTATGGTCGAAAATTTACACTACGAACGGATCATAAGCCACTTGTGTCAATTTTTGGAATCAAAATGGGCATACCGACGATGGCTGCTAGTAGGTTACAAAGGTGGTCCATTATTTTGGCAGCTAATACGTACGATATAGAGCATGTGGCAAGTGCCGATAATACGGCGGACGTTTTATCCCGTTTACCTACCGGACCGCAGAAATCAGGTCTGAGACGACCTATCTGAATTTATACATGATTTCTTACAAATTACTAGTGAGGCAATTAAAATTGAAACGTCAAATGATGAATTATTACAGAGTGTCATTAAGTACATTCTTTCCGTATGGCCAGATAAGTGTCCCGCTGACAGACTAAAGACTTTTTACGGTCGTTAAAAGAACTGTATTTTGAAGGAGGCTGTATTTTGTGGGGCTACAGAGTAGTTGTACCGGATACAATAAAAGATAAAGTTTTAAAAGAAATACACGTAGCTCATCTTGGAGTCGTTAAAATGAAAAGTATAGCGCGCAGCTATATGTGTGGCCAGGCATAGACGCGGACATAGAGAGGGTTTGCTTGAGACTGTACAACGTGTGCTGCCGAAGCACCGGCGCCCGCGCGAGCTTACCCACAACCGTGGCCCTATTATTCCCAACCTTGGACGAGATTTCATATTGACTTTTTAGTACTAGCCTTTTGAAGGCGAGTCGTTTTTTGTTTTAATAGACTCGTCAACAAAATGAACAGAATCATTTAGATAACCGCGTACCAACGCGGCGGCGGTATTAAGAGTTTTAAGAGAAACCTTCGCTAGGTTCGGGTTGCCACGTGAATTAGTCTCGGATAACGGTCCACCGTTCACAAGTCAAGCTATATCCGATTTTATGACTTTAAATTGCATAATACATACGCTCGCCGCCGCATATCATCCTTCTTCAAAATGGGCAGCTGAGTGTGCGGTTAAACTCTGTACGCGTGCCTTAAGGAAAGCGAAGAGAGATAAATTAGATTTAGATGCGGCACTGAAAACATATTAAATGGCTTACAGAAATTCCGCACATAGTACGATAGGCGAATCTCCGGCATCAGTGTTGCAACGACAAGCTTTACGTTCTCGATTAGATTTAATTAGGGGAAGGGAAGCATTGGAAGCGAAAGTAGAAAGGGCTCGAAATCGACAAGTGAAGGATACAAGGGCTTCGTTGTCCCATATTTAAAAAATATGAGGGAGAAGCACATGACACGCCGTGTGGGTGAGCGCCAACTAACCAACCCACTCCCCCCCCCCCGTAAGTTGGGAACTGGCGCATAGTCTACAACAAAATAACTTTCAAACCAGTAAAACAGGGCTTGGCCCGTGGTAGTGCCTAAGCACATATAGATCGAGTTAGAGCATTTTCGGTTGGGGACCGAGTATGGACTCGTGAGCATTCGAACCCAGACCGATGGAATAGGATTAAAGAAATGATAGGTTCACGACATTACATGATTGAAAAGGGGACGGGTTTAAAAAAGAAAAATATAGATTTTGCATATTGCCATGCTGCAGTTATATCAGTAGTGTAGTTGTAGCATGAATGGGTCGGCTCGACCGGGGAAGGATCACGCTCTCACAGAATACCAGCCTCAAATTGTAGCGAGTGTAGAGAACCGGAGACCCCTTTTACAGGAAACGAGGCATTTCACCTAAGTCCTCATGGATGACAACGCATCTGCATTTTGATTCGTAATCGAGGATAGATGTAGACGTCTATGGGCCACAGCAACCACTTACCATTAGGTGGACTCTGCGTTTGTATCTATCCTATATAGATAAAATATTAAAGTAAATATAATTCATACAACAATTGTACAAAATAAATAAGTCCCGCTGGGTTTCTTGCTGGTTCTTCCCAAGAGAGAGGTTTTATTTTGTGAACCAGTGCTAAATAAAAAATGACTTTCAATAAGTATTATACAATAATCTATATTGAATAAAAATCATTCATTTCATTTCATTTACTACAAAAATATCTGACTGAATTAACTGACCAAATTTTAGACTTGACGACTGAAAACAGGGACGACTCTATGACAATTACTATAACTGATACATCCGCCACTGTATCCGTCGACCAATTAGAAACTAACACGAAATATCCGTTACTAACTATATCTACTGATAGTAGTATATTAACGGTGCACTCTGCACAAGATCTGGAATCTAATGGTAGCCGTTAACTCAAAACCATATCAAATCTTAGTTTATAGTTTATATTATATACCTGGCATAAAATGAGGTAGAAGTTAAAAATTTATCCCGAGATAAACAAAAGTTTCTCGAAGTTTTTGCCCCACTTAAAAATGAAAATCTTATTAAAAATTTCTTAAAAGAGTACATTAAGCCTAAGGTTTAATATTTTATTTATTTCGAAAACTTTTAACATAGTAAAAGAATTCTCTAAAATTATTATACAGCTTTTTAAAAAGTGAATGGGGTAGAATTTATTGAATTTACGGAGCGTGTTATATACACGAAAGTAGCGTTGGCGAGGTCCAGGAAGTTGGCACCCGGAAATAATTATTAAAAATGCGACTAATATAAATCGATTGCGCGTAAAAAATAATGTTTATCGGTACTAATTATTTGTTTGCGCGTCAAATATTTGTTTAGATATTTAAAAAAATAAGGCGGGTACTGTGAAATAATATTTTTTTATTTTTTGCTTAAAATGACGGTAAAAGAATAATTAAACAATGTAAATTTGTAGATTTTCATACGCGCAATCAGTACCCTATATCAGTTTATCCATAAGTTATTTATTTACATCGTAAATAAATAGTTAAATAATCACATAACCTCAGCCGCAGCGTCCGAGCTCGAGAGTGCAATATCCCTAGTTCGCTAGCGCTTTTGTCTTTAGTTGGCACACTGCAATTCGGCATTTTTGTCAGAGCTCGATTGACTCAAGTGTAATAACTACAGCTAGACATTACCTCCCACAAGTTCAAGGTTGGTACAGCAGTATCAGCTAACCTTCTTTTATTGATAGCTTGGGGTATGAAATATGATTTATCAAAATGTGGAGGAGCAAATAGTACTAGTCTGTTTAGGTATCCAAGATTCATCATTTCTATAAGCTGCAATACAAGTAGGCCACCTAAGTGGATCTCTTGGAAATATGTAAAATTAAACCAATAATAAAAATGTTCTATTTCTTGTAATACTTTATTATAAAAACTACAATACAGGGTATTTTTGAAACGCTCCCGAAAACGAAGAAAAACCATAATATGAAGGATACTTTTAATGATGGTACAAAAATATAATCGACCCCAATGAAAAAAAAATCATTTTTTACAACGTTTAATTAGCTTTATTAACCCTCTATCATGTTAGTACAACTAAATGAAACGATAATTTATATTAAAAAACCATGAAAATAACTAAACATAAAACCAGCAGTGAAACTTCAATAATAATCTAGCTGGCAAGGGTCATAGTACGCGCGATGCCGAATCCTCTAGGCTGCGGGGACATGAGTAGATAAACGGAATTATCTACACATGGGCCGCCCGCAATCGTACTAATAACTAATAATTTAAAACACTTGTCTAAATATCTAACTTATCTACTTTACCTACTATTTTGCCACTGTCCTAGTCTCCACCTAGCCACTTTAATTCGAATTCACAGGTTAAATATACTAAATAGCTGATTCGATTCTCCGATGTAAAATTTACTTAAATTATCCATCGTGTTTGTACGTTTATTATTCTGATGTATTCAGTTATTGTACCTATTTAAATCAGATCAGTACTAAGTGATTGAAAAAATTTTTATATGAAACAGCTTACCGATCGAAATCCTTAAATGAACCTGCCATTATTGTTAACCGACCATTGGGTTTGGTATTTCTTCGGTTCCAAAGGCCGTTTCTGGTAAATTTTGACTCGTTCATCCGGATGATGTGCTCAATGAAACCAAACTCACGTTGTTGTTGTTCTAATAACCAACGGCAGAAAAATTGCTGGCAGTCGTGATTCATCATCATCATCATCATCATCATCATCATTAGAGCCTTTCACAAGTCCACTGATGAACATAGGCCTCCCCCAAGTAATGCCACAAAGCACGGTCCTGAGCCACCTGCATCCATCGACTTCCTGCATGTCTTACCGGGTCGTCACTCCATCTAGTGGAGGGTCGCCCAACACTACGCCTACCGGTATGAGGCTGCCACTCGAGAACCTTTTTTCCCCATCGGTTATCGGTTTTTCGAGCTATACGGCCGGCCCATTGCCACTTCAGCTTACTAATCCGTTGAGCTATGTCGGTTACTCTGTTTTTTTTTATTAATTTATTTTTCTTTTCACATACAGTAAGAAGTATAACAATTAATAAGGTGTAAACATAAACTCTTTTGAGTTTTACCGTACACCCTAAGCCGTCGTTATACATTAATAAAGATTAAGACTATTTATAACATATTTGCTACACATTTCATACATCCATACTTAAATAACAATCACAAGACAGCTACACATTTTGTAAACACAATGAGGGTATATCACAAAATAAGTTTATGTAAAAACCTTTTGTGGACGTTCCTATTCAGCACTGTCTTCATTTTTTGCTACTTTTTATTCTACAGGATGTTTTTTAGCAAAACGTTTATAACAGGTATGGTATAAAGTGTGGTTTGTGATTATTATTATATAGTGTTGTTAGTTTATATTTATTATGTATATGTATTTTATGTATTTGTTTTGTATGTGGATAAATTTGTTTTCATATTCTATATATTAAAATTTAGTGTTTATATTATGTATATGCTTACTTGAATTTATTAATTGCTATTATGTAGATAGATATAATTATTCTAATGTATAAGTTAATGTATATTATTGGGTAAGTAATGTTTAACAATTATAATGTATATTATATGTATTTTTTGTTTATTATTTGTAGAAAATATTGTTTCAAGACGTTTTTTAGATTTTCATATGTTATTTTATCTCTAAAAGCATTAGGTATATGTTAATTAGGTAAGGTGTTATGTAATTTAATCGTCTTTTACCATACAAGTTATTATAAGAAGGTAGTTAAATAAATAAATAAAAAGTATTTATTTGCCACACAAAGATACAATGTTAAAATTTAAATAGAGAGCTTAATAACTGGTCAAAAAAAGTTGTAGTCTGATATTATCTTGCCTACGGATTGAATAATTTTTGTGTGGTTTTTGTAGATTTTCAGTAAAATAATATTGTGATAAAAGAGTTAGTTCTACTTTTTCATGAATTGGTAATATTTCACAAAATGCAAAGAGCTTACGGTAATCTTTAAAGGTGTTTTTTTATTTTTATAGTACTATTCTTTTTAGTATACGTAGCTGGAGTGAAAAATATTATCTAGGTTTGTTTTAGAGGTTCTTCCATAACTGGACAAACCCATATGACTTGATGATATAGACTCAGCCAGGGACTTATAGAGTAGTAGTGATAGAAGTGTTAGAAGTGTTTTATAAGGAATTTTAGGTTTAATAATTGAGAATTTGGCTAATATTACCCTGTTTGTTGCTCATATGGTTAATATACTCCTTCCAGTTTAGCCGATCGTCGATTGCCAAGGTATGTATATTTACTTACTTGTTCTATAGCATCACAGGTACATTACAGAGATTTGATTGTTTTACACAAAAAGACATTAATGGTTGTGTGCTATAAGTTTTAATCTAAAGTGCTTCTGTTTTTACTAGAGCTGATGTAAATTAGTTTGGTTTTGTTTGAATTAAGTACAAGTCCAACGTCATGAGACCATTTCACTAATATGTCAAAATCGCTTTGAAGTCGAGTAAGAGCATCTTCGATGTCTCTTCCTGTGGCAACTAAGCATGTGTCGTCCGCAAACTGGTACAGCTTACAGTTTTATGGCGTATGAGAGATTATTTACGTAGGTGAGGTAATGCAAGGGTCCTAAGACTGAGCCTTGGGCAGTACCTTCTGTTGCAAAACTGAGAAACTATCTGCATTACTGACCCTAACTTGATAGCTTCTATCATGTAAGTAGTTTTCGCACCAAGTTAATAGATTACCTATTATTAATATTCGCTGATGAATGGTGCTTTTCCAACTCTCTGGCGTAAAGCCTTTATTATTCCCATCCCGAAAGCTACTGAATGCAGCTCTTTATCTAATTTCAGACCAATTTCTATTCTGCCTTTTCTATCTAAGGTTCTGGAAGCTGTCGCTAATAAACAGATTTCTGCTTTTGTTTTATCAATGAATATTCTTTCCCCTTATCAGTCTGGTTTCCGCCCGGGTCATTCTACTACTACTGCTCTTCTCAAGGTTACGGAAGATACTCGTGAGGGGATGGAAAAATCAAAACTGACCGTTTTCATCTTAATTGATTTTTCTAATGCATTTAATTCTGTCGATCATGGTATCCTGTTAGCTCTTCTTTCTCATTTGAATATCTCGTCTTCAGCTCAGGAATGGTTCTCAACATATCTTCGGGGGCGCCAACAGGCTGTGCGTACTGGTCATATACTATCTGACTGGCGTGATGTGTCAATTGGCGTCCCTCAAGGCGGTATTATCTCTCCTCTTCTGTTTTCCATTTTTATAAATCTCATCACACTAAATCTCAAGAGCTCTTACCATTTGTATGCTGATGATCTGCAGTTATATGCGCAAGTGGAACCTTCAAATATCCTAAGTGCTATTTCACTGTTAAATGATGATTTAAAATATATCTCAGAATGGTCTACTGTGTATGGCATAAACGTGAACCCGTCTAAATGCCAAACGATAATCTTAGGTAGCTCAAGATTATTATCTAAACTGGATATTGCCACCCTACCATCAATTATGTTTAATAATAATGTCATACCATTCTCTACTAGTGTAAAGTACCTTGGTCTGTACATCGATGGTTGCTTAACATGGAACAAACATATACAGGAGGTGAGTCGCAAAACTACTGGAACTTTGCGATCTCTATATCGATTTAAAAACTTTCTTCCCACCAATACCAAGATTTTACTTGTCCAATCACTTATTGTACCGTCGATGTGTGTTGTTCAGACCTGTCTCAACTTCATCTTAATACATTGGATCGTCTGCTGAACAACTGCATCAGATACATTTATGGTCGTCGTAAATACGACCATGTATCTTCCTTTCGTACACAGATAAACTGGTTGCCTATCCGTCAGCGCAGATATGTTAGAATACTCTGCACCCTTTTCTCAATTTTGGACGATCCATGTGCTCCCGAGTATCTGAAATCTAAATTTCAATACAAGGGAGATTCTCATAATTTTTCTCTCCGTTCCTCGGCCAATCTTAAGTTACTCACTCCTTTACACCGTACTGGTTATTTATCTCACTCTTTCGCCCTCGTGGCCATCAGACTCTGGAACGACATCCCTCTTGACATTAAAAAAGCTCCCAACAAATTCGTCTTTAAAAATCAAGTCCGTAAGTATATGATTAAATCGTTGCAAGTTTGAATTGACTAAGCTCTCTTTTTCGTATATATTTCATATTTGTTCTGACATATATAATATTTATACGAACCTATTGTGTATGTATGTATATATATATATATATATATATATAATTATATATATATATATTTATGTATTTATGTGTATACAGTGTATGTATGTATGTATGTATATAATATCTATGTATTGTTTATTACTTATATTATTATTTCTGTTATCCTCTCTATTTGCTGCACCGCCTCCATAATGTCTATCTCTGTTTAGCCTAATGGTTAACTGGGAGAGAATGCCCTATGGCATTAAGTCCGCCATATGTACTTTTTTTGTGCATGAAAGTATAAATAAATAAATAAATAAATTACCTCTGACCCCACTGTCGTTCAAGTTTTGAAGAAGCTTCTCGTGTCTGAGAGTATCAAATGCCCTGCTATAGTCAACAAAGACTACCAATATATGCTCTTTTTTATCTAAATGGTTATAGGTCGCGCCACCAAAGATAGAATTTAATAAAGTACACTGCGCATGTACAATCAAGCAGAAAAATGAAAATTTTATTATGGTATTTTAATATGTAAAAAGTCAAAGGTCAACATTATAACTACACATCAGTCTCCACGAAAACGGAAGGATATATTTATATATCATCGTTAGGTTTTAACTGCTTCTAAATAATATTCTGCATTTTATGTACACTAAAGAAATAAAATATTTTGTATTTGTATTTTTGTATTTGTGAATGCTGTTTAAACTATACTATGCGATAGCCTTCGATTATAAGTGTAGAAAATAACAAAATATTTACAACTTTATACAATATACTACGAATTACGCTATTTTAAATAGTCCCAAAATAATTCATAAAGTAATAAATATTTGCACACTATTTGAAAATATTATATAAAATATTTTTAAATAGTACTTTATATAATAATCGCAAATATTTTAAATTTTATAACAGGTAGTCGCTAACACTTTCGATATCGATAGTACACCAGATGACACAAAAAGATGCGCGGGCGACGGGACGCAGGAAGAAAAGCCGTAGGAGTAGCGCGTCGCCCGTTGCTATGGTTTCGCTTCCCCGTACCTCACACCTCACCGTGCCGACACCTATTTTTCGCTTCTGCGCACTTCCATTTAATGTCATCTTTCGTGGCGCGACCTATATAAATACTGTCAGTGAAAGTGGATAGCCTGCGCCCTCTTTTCCCTGCGCCCTCTTTTCCCAAAAGAGGGTCGCTCCCGATACGGCATAAGAAAGCTTAAACAGCCAGTTGCCAGTCCCCAAAGGCGGTTTTTAGAGGGTAACACTTAGGTTCCCCCGGTAGGCAGTGAGTCCCTCATAACCACGATAGACCGGCTATCGTGGTATGCGTAATGCATTTTCCGCCTCCCTACATAAAAAAAGTGGATAGCAGTTGTGTCGTACTTCTATGTGGTTGAAATCCATATTGGTTGCAAGTTAGTATACTGTTATTGGCATAAAAGTGTTGCATTTGAGTTCCTCAATGATTTCAAAAAGTAGGATAGGCCCATCTAAACTTTACTCATAACTTTTTCATACAAGAAAAAGTAGCGCAACTGTCGTAATACAAACGTCATATCAAAACACGACGTAACCAGGGTCGGATTTCGTAGTACAATTATCCTAATTGTACCATTATTTCATAATTTGTTATATGTTATATGTAGTACATAGTATCGTAATAAAATAAAAATACCATAATTTTACCTAAAGGTCGACTTGTATTCTTATTGGGTCCTTTTACATTTTAATATTAACCCTACGATATCGAGAATTTCTGTATAGTACATGAGTACAGCGTTTAAAAAAAATAGAATTAGCTCCCTTTCTGGTCAATCGATGCTCGATCGATGCATTTATGTTGTATCCTTGATACAACTATAATGAGGGGCTACCACGATAAAAACTCTATGCTCCAGAAGCAATCGATTTGAAAACAGAATTTCAAAATATTTTACGAATCAGATTTCCAGATTCAATTAAGCAGCTATGATTTCTTTTGTACTCTTTTTGTTTTACCCTTGTTGAATATAAAATATATATGGTACCAATATTCAAAATATAACTTACACTAAGTTCTTTAGACAAAAATTAAACAGAAATAAAAATAAAACCGTCAAAAACCGAAACGTATAGATAAAATAGATGCATGACGCCAAAATCCCGGCACATGGGAAAAAGAAACATGAAACGTCAAACGTGATATAATTTTTTTAAATAGTATAATTTTCTTTTCCATGTACACTATTTTTGAGGGTCCGAACCCAACCCTGGCCTAACTTGGTAACGTAACTAAACTAACTGTAAAATAAAACTTTAAAAATGCGTTTATATAATAATTTAATTGTAACAAAATTAATATAAGGTTATTGATCGATGATTCGACATCCCATGTTTTTTAAATTTTTGTATTGTAATTTTTGCATTATTTTACCACGCAACTAGACATATTTGTGACAGACAAATCTGTCATGCGCGCGCACCACTGTCAACCAATTCGCGTTGGCCCTAAACTGTAATTTTAGGGCCAACGCACTGGTCTGTTTTTGTTGTTTGAACGGCCCGGTTCTTACGCTAGTAATATATCCTTTCAGCTGCGGAGACTCTAACCGTCATACTCCGTTGACTGCGGAGCTGTTTAATAAAATTGACGGCTCATTGGGCGCAATCCGTTTAAACGCAAATTTCTTGATTTTGGTATATCAAATACTATATGTATACATTTCTGAATTCTTTATGAAATTTCCTTCAAACAAGTACATAAATTTAATAAAGTCCCAAAGTAATTAGTGTAAGTAAATATTGAGTAAAGTCAAAATTGTCATATTTCTCGATGAAACAAAGTTTTTAATACTTCAATTTTGTTTTATTTTAATCTTTAATCTATTGTTTACAATATTTTATGTGCAAAATCATAGGCTACAATACAATTTTTTATCATAAAACGCACTAATAATAAGCTAACAAGAACCCTCAATCAACTTACACCGATGTAGAATGTAGTTCGGACCAGATACGGCATCAATTCATTAGTCAATAAAAATTGTTTTTTTTTATTTAAAAAAATATATAGGTACTTAAATTCATGAAGAACCATGTGGTTTTTTTTTCAGGACTAGTTGAACCTCTCTTTTTCCTTACATGATTCAGTCATCTTTAAATAGATCTTGCTAAGTTTTACAAATCTCATAAAGTATTTCATAAGTATTCTTAATGCCGATATCAAAATTTTAGCCGTAAGTGCTATATTTATTGAAAAATTAATTACTTTATTTCAGCAAAGAATTTTCAACAGCACTTGTAAAGAAATAAAGATTCATTCATTCCCTTAAAAGCCATAAAACCACTCAAGGGTTATTCCCGCCGATGTAGAGTCTAAAATAACGTTTTTTGTAAACAATACTCCTGCGCCCTCTTTTCCCCCTGCCGAGTACTTTTTTGGAACAATACTCAATACGCCATAATGTATATCGCCATGTGTCGAGTGGCAAAGCCGTTCAGAGGCGCCGCGGGGTGCGCGGCGGTTATATTACATTTCCAATAACTAAAATAATCTTAACAACATTATTTCTCAAAAAGGTAATATATTTCCTTTAATACAAATAATATCTACGAAATAATAAAATTTAAAATAAATATATCTCTTCCTGAAATAAAAAAAAATATTATGGATATATATTTTAAAGAACCCACTTCATAAGAAGTGGGTTTTTTAAAAGAGCATAAGCTCCAAAAATATGCCACAATTAAAGTCCAATTTTGCTCTATTTGTGCATTATGTACTAGTTCATTAAAACATTTTTATACGTGGTAGAGCCATGCTGCAGTTATATTAGTAGTATAGTTGTTACACGAGTGTATCGGCTCAACCGGGGAAAGACCACGCTCTCACAGAATACCAGCGTGAAATATTAGCTTAATACTGGCTGTGTTTCGTATATAGAGAATCGTAGATGGTTTTTACTGGAAACGAGGCATTCCATCTTAGTCCTCACGGGTGACAACGCATCTGAATTTTCATTTGTAATCGATGATAGATGTAGATATCTATGGGCCTGGGTAGATATCTATCAGGTGGACTGTGTGCTCGTTTGTCACACTATTCTATAGAAAACATACAAAATAAAAAGGTGTATTCATTTCAACGATGAGAGCCGTGGTGGCTCAGACCTCGGTGGTATATTTAGCTCTCGCGTTAAATTTCACAGTACGCTAGCAAACCGGGTTCGATCCCCGATGGCATCAATGAAATTGTTAATTGCAATTTTAAGTGCTGATCTACCACGTGCTTGGCGGTGAAGGAAAATATCGTGAAGAAGTCTGAGTGTCTGAGAAATAATAAAAAATATTTTGAAGACATGTGATGTTCGCCAACACGCATAGGGGCAGCGCGGTGGACACGTCTTTGCCTTAAAACCCTCGTAGAAGTGAGGGAAGGCCCAGCAGTGGGATGTAAATAGGCTGTAACTTAACTATTTCAACGATGATAGTTTGAAATAATTAGCTGAACAAATTATAGCTAGACAACAATAAAAACTAAATGGATGTATGGACATAAGTATAAAATTGAATAAATATATAACATGGGTACTCATTTCTTTAAAAGGCTCCTAGTACTTTTTGGATTTACTGTATGTACAGTACTATTCATTTACGAATGGTACCGTAGGTATCAGCAATCTTGCTCTAGGTTGAAATATAACGCAACGTTACACGATTTGCACAACTGAAACGTACGTAAAAAGTAAATCAAAAAGAATTATTTTTTTTAATTCTTTTTGATTTATGAATTTTGCAAAGTACATACAGATAAAATACATTAAAAAAACCGATATAAGAAATATGTGTCTGAGGTGACCTTAAAAACCACAACCTGTTTATATTAGAATAAAAAAATAAAAATTTCAAATATTAAATATTAAAATAAAAATATTAAAAAGCATAATTGTAAATACTTTTTACTTTTCTGTTTTAATAAATTGTTTACAAAATTCTGAAGTCTTGTGTTAACATACATGGCATATCCAAATGCCACATCAAATTTTTGCATAAATCATCATCGAATGAGATTGGAGTCAACCAAGCTCCGTTTGTCTGCTTGAGGGCGCTAGATTCTTTCAACAGAATTTGAACGTGATGCAGTATGACAAACTTTAGTTCCTTTTTTCGCCACCCGCAAAACAGAGAACTATAATAGAATTCACTACTGCGGACATCTCAGAAATGGACGCTATTGCACCTATTGTGTATTTACATTGAAATTTTGAAAATATTGCACTTTATCCTCATTTTGATGTACTAAAACTGTAAATGATGAAGACTTACACATATTTTAACACAAAACTGACGGTCAACACTAAAATTTTACGTACATTTCAAGTCAAATTTCCAAACCAGCATGTTAGTTCTAAGATAGCGGTTTGCTTCATACAAATTAAAAAAAAAAAACAATTTTACACTTACTTAATGAGATAAAACACAAAATGAGATTACAAATAAGGAGGTTGCTTACCCAGGCATTGTTTTAACACAATTTACCACACAATTAATATAAATTAGTACAAAATAATTATTATTTATATATATATTCCGAAAGAAATGATGGGCTCAGAAGAGCTACAACCCAGAGCCGTAAAGCCAATTGGTAAAAAACTCAATACAGGAAAATTATGGAGTATAGAGGTAAGGAGTACAGACTCTGTATAAAACATATGCCTTTATTACACCACCCTGAATCAGGGCCCTAAATGAAGGGTGGGCGTGGCCCCTAGTTTGGGACGTCAGTTATTACACTACCCTGATTTTACGCCCTTACTCAGTCATAAGGATGGACAAGTGAAAAAAGTATATATATTTATTGAATCTATATTTTTAAAGTAATTGTAACGAATCATTTACTGTGTTTCGTCCTGCTAACTCTAGTTGCATAACTCGAGTTTAGTTCGAGTTGTGTGTATTTGAACTTGAGTTAACTTGAGTTGTAATATTTCCAAGTAAGCACATCTATAGGATGCAACGTCGCTCATTAAAAACATCAAAGCTTATGTACGATATATCGATTTTTTCGAGGTTTTTTATCATCACTTAAGTATATACATACGTACATAAGAAATAAATAATCATTTTGGACAGAAATGAAACAAAGAAGTATAATAATCAAACATTATATTTATGTTATTTTAAGAAGTTTTACACTATTTATTTTTACACATTTAATTTTATCGAATAATTATCAGAAAACAAGAATTAATTAATTTTTTTTTACTTTTACGTTTATTTCTTTCGTATTGAATCTTAAATAACAATTTTGACAACCTGGTGCCTAGTAAGTGGTTTCTCTCGTGGGTGATTATTGATCCAGCCCCTGAAAATAACCGCTCACGGGATACCGAAGTTGCCATAATAGGCAAATAGATCTTATCTAGACCATGAAGCCCGCGAAATAACCCTTTCATGATATCCCACATGTAATATATGAAACTCGTGTTTGCTTCAATTTTATTTCTTATGATGTGGTGCGTTAATTATTTATGGTAGTTCCTTAAGTTACCGCAGTCAGTATTATCGCATTTTTGATTACATCAACGAAACTATACCAAAATACAAACAGGTGAATAACCGTTCATCCATAAAATCAATATTTCAGAAAAATGATTGTAACGAAATACGAAGTACCGTAAGTTGATAAAATAATTTCCATTACAAAATAACTATTAACTTATAAGACTGTACCTAAGCTGTTCATTAAGTTAAAGCTCAAACAATATAATTATTAATAAGAAAATGAATAAAACAATTTCAATCCATTTTCAGTATTTGTAAACTTATCTTAATTAATTATCACAATAAATAACTACAATTTTACATCGAAAATGGAATTACTGATAGAAGGCAATTGTACGTCTGAAGTTCAAGTATATTTATTATCGGCTGAAAGACCATTCGCTTGTTTGATAATTCGTTATTAAAATTTTCAGGGTTGAGTTATTTCTGATAAATACTAGTAAACCTTCTAACTTTGAAAATTTAGACATTATCTAACTTTGACATATTTTGTTTCGAATATTTATTTTTCGACAACATAAAATTCGTGATAATCATCGTTCGCAACTTTTAACATACGTAATTTTATACCTTCGAATTGTTGGTTATTTCGTAACCTTTGACGGCAGAACATCGTTCATAAAACATAGCTCATAAAGAACCATGTTTATGAATGTTATATCGATGTTTGAAAGAATTGATGTATCCTTTGCATCCCTAGTCGCGCAGCGAATAAGTGCCCTAACTCCCTCAGTGTTATTACACTGCACGGTGGAAGGGCACTGCAGACAGAGTACACTTTGACGCCCTAATTACTTTTTTCTTCTTTTTACCCTTAGTCCCTTTCTGTTATTAAACCACCCCGAATCAGGGCGTAGAGAGCCTGATTCAGGGTAGTGTAATAGGGGTATAAATGTAATAGGGGTATAATGTCCTCCTTTTAGCCTTTAGCGTCTTTTAACGCCTTTAGCGTCTCAGGGCAAGATGAAGCTGTAAGAGTCGCATAGACTAACAGCACTAACATCTAGATAATAGAGTGTCCTCCTTACCTCTATAATCCATGAAGAAAATGAAATTATAAATACACCCATGTCCTAGTTCCTACATGTATAGCTACCTATAGCATTATCATAAATAAATGGATATGTTATATGTAGCAAGCATAGAGGAAAGTAATATATCGTACAGTAGTCTTGTGCCTGCTCAGTCATCTTAAACGTCGCTCCGTTTTAGTTCATTTCTAACAATGAACTAGTTCGTTCTATTAGTTCTATTAGCTCTATTCCGTAATCAGTACCAATAACCTGTTTAAATTGTATTTATCTGTGTGGAATGGTAATCTCAGTTAGTTACTTACAGAATCAGAGAGGCATTCATTGGCTCTTGTCTACGCTAGTATTTCTTATTAGTTTGTGCTCTTGTTCTAGATTGGCTACTGACGGGTTCTCGAGTTACGTTTACGTTTGATGTTGGCGTCTTGCTAGTGTAGGTGTACGAAAAGAGCTGTTGGACGGATTAACAATCAGCATTCGGAAACGTTTCTTTTAGTACATTGCCAAGATACGTTTCCTAATCGTTCATCGTTCGCGAACTACACAATATCGTACAGTAGCAAGTATGGAGAGTAGAGGTAAGGAGTACAGACTCTCTATAAAAAGTGTCCGTAGAAAAGCGCTAAATAAGGACGGCGCCACTGCAGCTCCGGTGTAAATTTTAAAAAAAACTTTTTATGATGTTTTATTGCACAGACTTTCACCATAATTCTTTTTATAATAATTATTTTATTGCTTTAAACATTTTTATTTTCAAAATCACTCTCAACGCATTTTACGGCGAATTATCATACCCTGTAGCAACTCGAACGCTGTAGTGGAGAGTTCGAACTGTTATTTACTGCTTACGGATGGACACGTTTTCAACCATGGAGGTTAGAGAACAGGAAAACGATCGCCGTAAAAAATAGTGTCCCAGAAATATAGACACCATAAGTGAGGCGCTGCGATCGCTAAGTTCGCTCAATAAAAGTCATTTTCAGTTTAATTTTCCGTTTAGATGCTAAACCACTTGCACATCGACGCACAATAAAATATTTCTCAATTTTTTAATGTTTCTTTCTGTCAAAAATTGAAATGCATGAAAATTTTCTTACCAACGCCCCGAAGATAATTTGTACATTATTCAATTAACTTTAATATCTATTTGTACTCATAAACAGGTAACTTCGCAGCCACTACTAACCGACGGCAGCGCTGCTATAAATTCTACAATACAGGCGGGCTATGCTTTAGTACGTATACTCTATTCCAATTACGAAGTCCCATTTGACAGATGTCAATAATCAAGTACTAGTAAAGTACCGCTATAGTCGATACTTGACGATATTGATCTTCGATTACTATAACGAACAAATTAAAATCGTATTGACAGAAAAAGGATTAGCATCAAATTAAAATTTATAAAACTGTTTTTTAATTTTAACTAGATAATAATTATATGATATTTTTATCAAGATGGAACATATTGATCATCACTAGCCGAAATCGATATTACATGGTCGGCATCGTAGTCATCACCCTTATCATCGTCTGTAGAATCCCATGTATTTATTATAATTTGGTTATCTATGACGGCGTCGATAATTATGTCTCTGTCCCAATCAGTGAAAATCAAATTTTTTGTTCGTAAAACCACACTTTCCCAATTCGCGGCAGTAACACTATCACAAGCTTCTTGCAACAATGACAGCATTTTGTTTGCAGTAAATGGTGGGCTGGTATTTTTACGAGCCGCATAACCTAAAATAAAGCTTTGCCTGTTAATATAACAACAGATAAAATGTTAAAATAGGTAAAAATAAATTATAAAAAAGATTTGTTTAAATTCTTGCCTTTAATTTGCGCCCAAATCAATTCTATGGCATTGTATTGACAATCGTAGGGTGGAAAGCGCATTACATTGTGTCCGGCTTCCTTAGCCATTTCGTCCAATACGTATTTTGGTCTAGCTGGCTTATTTATAGCAACCAAATGCAGCAGCTCAACTTTTAACATGGACATGTCAGCAACAATATTATTGCCATTCAGCCATTTCACAATATCGGCTTTTTTGCTGCTAGAATTTGGAGACTTACTTAATTGTATTGGATGATACGGTGCATTATCCATAATGATCGTCGATGGCTCATTCAAGTTGGTCAATAAGGTACAAAACTATTCCTTAAATTTTACAAAATTCATCTCTTCATGGTATTCCACAGTTTTCTTAGATTTAAATGCCAAGAGGCAGTTCGGAACAAATCCCTTCATGGAACCCGCATGACAAATAATTAAGCGTTCGCCTTTGCCACTAGATACTTTTGTGGAGGAGTGAGGAGTGTCGTCTGTCCATATCTTGCCAGCTGTATGATTAGCGTTTAGCCACGTCTCATCTAGAAATATAACATTACTCCAAACGGCAATGGACTTTGCTGATCTTAGCAAATTAAATCTGGCTAAAGCTATATCTCTACGTTCCATCAAAATCCGCCTTTTATCACATTTTTTATAAGAAAAGCCAACATTTTTTAAAACCCTCCAAAAAGAAGTTCTACTACCGTGAAACAGTCCAGATTCTCGTAAAGTATTTGACAATTTATCGAGAGTCGGCAATTCGTTCCTACTATAGTAGCCATAGATATGGTTTCTAATGGCGTCTTTATCAAAAAAAAATAATATTAAAAAACTGAAGGTAGCCGGGCTAACTATGACATTGGGACGTCAAACATCTCAGTCCCCCCGAGACCATGGGTGCTGTAAAGCACTCGAAACGTCGGGAATTAAAAATAAGTAAAATCAGTTAAATAAACGCGATAAAATCCGTAAATTTAGTTTTATTCAATGTGTAGTGTTCGCGTAAATTTAAGAAATCATTATAAAAAACAAATAACAGTCAAAACTTAATAACAACGAAAGAATTATCAAACAGTTATAACTACAATTACAAGAACGAAATAAAAACACAACACAAAATCAACTAAACTGAACACGCGTATCGTATACAAGGCTTCTGCACTCGTACTGAAGAGACAAACAAAATGGGCGGTCGTGATCACGGGGTGGACGCAGTGTTGACAGATTTCCACTCACGCAAGGAATCTGTCTATAATCGATTTTATACGATTTTTTTAGTCACGTCACTATGTAAAAAAGTAAAAATAAAACTATAGAACATAAACGCAAAACGGCAGTAAAATATTATTATTATTTAAAGTTTTAATTATTTTGAGCACGATGTCTAAAAACAATATGTTGATTGCGTGTGTGTGAATTAAATGTATAATGATTTAGATTTATTGTGCATTTTTAAATGATGAATTTACGAACATGAGCAAAAAATTGCATTATTATTTCAAATTATACGAAACGTGAAGGTTTAAGTTCTAAGAAGTGTCAAAAGGGACTTCATAATTGGAATAGAGTATAGCAATCGTTCTCCTGTTCTCTAACCTCCATGTTTTCAACTATTCTCCTATTGAGAGATTGTCCTCCTTACCTCTATACTCTATGGTAGCAAGCTAGATGGACCACAGAGTACTTTTTGTATAATGTATACCTGAAAACCTGAAAACTTAGATGAAAAGATGGACATTGACTTTAATTCACAGAGTACTTTTATAAACTGGAAACTGATTTAATTGTTGTAGAGTGGCGCAACGGGAAAAAAAATTAAATGCATAATAATTAAATTAACTGTGTGCAATGTAAGCTTAACTAATATTAAAAATGACGAGGGTCGTACCTCTAAGAATGACTGTTAGGGATTGCATCGTTTTAATACTATTGTTAATTTTGAATACTATCCATGTAACAGATATGGGTAAGTATTTTGATACAAATTAATGATTATAGCCTTATATTTATCACACTTTATAACTTGCATTGTTTTAGCCAATAACAACATGGATCTACATAGTAAAGAAAGTAAATTAAAGGAAGAATCTGGTGACAAAGGTGTTAATTTCAGTGGTAATGATGAATATTTGAAAAGTTGCCCTTTGGTTGATCAAGAAGTTCCTGATTGTGCTGCACTTAATTATCCATGCATCATTTGTGACCGAAGTATAGACTGTGTTTATGGCAGCTTTTGCAATTACACATGTGTTGTAAAACCCAAAATCATATGTAATGTAGGTATATATGAAATAGTTACCATTTATTTTCAATTACAATATTTACATAATCATTATATTAATTTATTCATCAAGGGCTCAAAGACTTTCAACAAAACAGCCATGTGTCGATTTTGTTATCAAACTGAAAAATGGGAACATCGATGTGATCTAAAAGCTAACTGCAATTCTTTAGCTTCACCCACCAAGTTTTATTTGTAAGTAGTCTTAATAACTGCATTTTGAGTAACTAATCCAGAAATTAAGAATTTCCCTTTTTTTTATTTTAGGACCAACTGTACAGTGTCTGATGATATTGTATGCTTAGGCAAACGAAGATTCTTAAAGAAAATAAGATGTTCATGGACAGCAGGAACACGTTGGGGCACAGCTTTCATACTTGCTTTAACGCTCGGTGGCTTTGGTGCAGATAGATTCTACCTTGGACATTGGCAGGAAGGTATTGGAAAGCTCTTTAGTTTTGGTGGACTAGGAGTTTGGACATTAGTAGATGCCTTGTTAATTGGAATTCACCATCTTGGTCCTGCTGATGGTTCTTTATTCATCTAAATATTTACTTGTAGCAATAAGATCAACTATGTAAGCATAAATAAATTATAAAACATGTTCAGTAATGTAATTTTATTTTTAACAAATAATTCTAATGTAATATTCACTTGCAGTGCTTATAGACCAAATCAACAAGTTGACTTTTTTTTAAACCAGTCATAGCAGGTGGTTTTGAAGTAGCTTTATTCTTTAATATGTTTTTTAATTGATTTGTTGTGTAGCTATCAACAGTTTTATTGATTATCTTTTCTTGTAATTCATCCTCATTAATATCTTCTAATTTTACTTTCTTGGTATTATTACAAGACTCATTTTCATTTTTTGATCTTTTTGTTGATAATACTCCAAAAGGTCCAAACAGTTCCTCAAATAACTCATCCCTGATATCTTCAAATTTTTCAGGATTTGGTTTTGTTGTATCAACAAATGGTTCCATATTTTCTTCTTGTAAGGATTTTGCTTCAAGTGCCCTATATTCAGACTGTAATTTAGGGTTTTCAAACATATCAGCTTTGTAATCAAATTGTAGGCTTGTCAAAATGTCCTTCATTAAAACTTTATGTGCATTTTCAACTACTATGTTTTGATCAGTGTTGTCAAAAGTTGGTATGTCTCTCACATTTTCTATAAATGGTATATGAATGACATCAAATCCAATTTCAATATCAAGGTCTAAAGGGTTAGTGCATGGGACAAGTGCAACAATAGTGGGTCTCGCATTGACTCTTGTACACAATATACATATAGCTACAGTATCCATCTCAATACAAGCTTTATGTAAAGCTTTAAACGCAATTGTTGAACCTTCAATAACACTTTCACTTGGGAATATAAAGTAACTTGTTTTCAAAAACCACTTCTCTTTACACAATATTCTGGCTGGCTTAAAGCCCAATAATTTAATCATGGGAGGTCCAAATGGATTTTCTATTGCTTTCTTTTCTTTTTCAGTAAACTGTATTCTCTCACCTCCATACTCTTGATAGAATAACAGTTCTGATTTTAATAATGGGACCTCTTTAAACTCCTTAATATCATTGTCATCTTCAGGAAATAAGTTGCCAGACCCTACTGCTACTTTGGTTGTCTTTGTCACACTTTCGACAATTTCGTTGGTCTCTTTATCTAGTTTTGATGTCTTATGATTAGATTGACTGGAACTTTTTAAAAGACTGTAAACCCCTACTCCTATAGATAAACCGTTACCAATTTCAAAACACAACTTTGCTACAGCTAAATGGCGATGAGAATGTGTGTACATTAATGTTTCTATAACTTTGCTATCCCAAACAGCTTTCGGCAAAATATAATCCTTTGATTTATTTGCTTCAATCAAAAATTTTTGATAAAATGGATTGATTTGATAATTATTCATTGAAATATTTATACATTTTATTTCTGCATAAGACTCTGCTAAATCAATAACTCTTTTCAGGGTTTTTTCTCTATCAGCCTCAATAGGAGGGTTATTTAGCTGAGTTAAAATAATAACAGTCTTTGATGACAATGTCTTATTACAATTTTTAAATATTTTGCTGCAATGCCATAAGGCTTCCGAAAGTATTAATTCTTTTGCTTTCCCGTACGATTCTATGTTTGCCTTACGTACTTTTTTATAACCATCCAAAGTTGGCACATTCAGAGGGAATATATCCACAACATTGCTCGTATTAAAAACAGATTTGGATTGTTCTGTTCCATAAACGGTAACGCCGATAATATGAGAGCTCGACGATCTTAAATATTGTCTGATTAAACAGCATGAGGCTTCTTGTGCAACGGAAATTACACTTGAATCTTCTAGAGCATTTATAAGAATTATAGTACCAGGTATTCCTTTCCATGTCGATGATTCTTCAATTTCATCGTCTGAATCCATACTCCCAGTATTAAAATCGTAAATTACAAAATAATATTTGGAAACGCTTAGAAATATTACCGTCAAACTTCAAATTTATACTACAGCTTGACAGTTGACACTTGAGAAAATAAATGTTGTTGTTGTTGATGTTTTTTTTATTTAAAGGCAAAAGAATCTGCTCATACAGGCTAGTCCGGTGTGTATTTTATTCATGATGCATTACATTGAAAGGGGGACGCCCATTTTCTGCCATGGAACGCCCAACAATGTGAATTTGTTAAAAAATTATATCTTTATTTATGGTTATTAATCGCGGTATTCATTTATCCTCAAACAATGGGAATATTTTTGCACAAATTAAAAGTACCGGAAACATAATAATAAAAATTAGGTAAATCATTATGTTATTAGTTTGTGAATAAAAAAAAAGTGTTACCAATCACAAAACACATTTAAAAAATCGATTCTCTTTTTCGATCGATTATTTACGGTGTCATCATTACAGTGCTAATATAATTTTTAAATAATTATGATGTTACGATAATTAAACAAGCGAATTACTAGCTGATTTCTAATGAATTCTTTAGAGAGTAACAAATGCTACGGCACAATTTAACTGTTAATCTTAACCGATCTTCTTTGAAAACAGATAAGAACTGTTATTCTTATCTGTTTTTAAAGAAGATCGGTTAAGTTATTCTTATCTGTTTATAACAACACATTTAAAATAGAATCATGTTATGATAACGAAACAAGTTAGTTTCCAGCTGATTTACCATGAATCCTTTAACCTTTTGAGCGGCAAAGTCGCCTATACTTGACCAACACCTGCGGGCCCTGAGCGCCAACGACGTCTATAGTTGACAAAAAACCCGGCTCCGAAAAATATGAAATATAGATATTGGAAAATTATTACAGGTATTTTAATTCTACACTCCTCAAAATAGGAATAACCCAGCAACATGTGAGTATAAAAAACAAATCTTCTAGAGCCACAAGTACTAAGAAACATTGAACTAATAAAAATGGATTTTTATCTAAGCAAATACTATGTCCAGCACGCCAAAGTCGTCTATGGTTGACCGCTAGTGTCAAACGCGGGAGGCATAGATTTCTTGAAAACTATCCAAAATTCAGCTCAATGGTGTTTTTTTTTCTATTATTATTGATATTTGAATAAAATTAAAGGTTATAAACATAAAACTATAATTAGCTACATGAATAAAAAAATGTTATCAGATTATCTTCGCATAATAAATCTAATATCTCCACTCTAGCGCATCTTTAGCGCGTCATCGAAAATCAGTTCACTGGGCACCGTGATCAAGGATAGACGACACCCTGATGACGTCATAAGTGATTACCGAGAAAAGTAGAGCAATGCAACATGAACGATTCCTCAGAACTCATTCGGATTTTGGAAAGCGTCGATGATGATGAATTTTGATTTTTGATTGATGAATTGAATTTTTGATTGATTGGTGAACAAATATGTTTATTTATTCCATGACCAAGATTTTAGTATTATAAGGCTGATTTACCTAGTGCGAATAATTATATACAATTGTTGATTAATGAATAATTATGTACCTTTTTTAATAATAATACAAAATTACAATTAATGTTTTTTTTACTTAGGGTGTGAAGAGCAATTTTTCATTTTGTGTTGTGCCATTTTCTTTCTCAGTCTCAAAATCATCTAGCAGCATCAGCATCATATCAAATCCCCATTGTCATAAGAGTGTAAGACTTTTCTTCTGTGCGTCACTTGGCCTACGCTTTCCCCGACACATAAAATATTATGAATCGATGTCTGTATATTTCGGTTAGATCGATTTTGAAATCGATACACAACATTCTAAGAATGTTTCAAAAGGGAAGGTCAGCTACGCCGTTGTCGTCCAGTCGCGACAGTGTCGTCATTAGGATGGAGAATAGTGCTAATGTTTACTACTATTTTATTGTTATTGTTTGTTTTTTATTTATGTTTATATGTACAAAGTACATATATAAAAAAAGTGGAAGACGGCACAAGATTAAATAAAACATACAGTTTATTAAGAGTCATTTATAGCATAAAAAACCAACAAAAACAAGTTATTTCACGTTATCGATATATCAACTCTTGGCAACACTATTTTGTTTTGGCGCTTTGGCGTACAGGACACGGTAATGCGTTTTTGGCGTAGCGCTCAAAAGGTTAAAGCTTAACAAAACGCAACTGCACAATTTTTATCAATTTCAAGACAAAAACAACCGTTGTTATCGGCTTGGTTGAAAACGTTAACAACCGCCTTCACATCTGTAGTTATGATAATTAAATAAGCGATTTAATAGCTGATTTACAATGAATTCTATGCAGTATAACATAACGCTACTGCACAATATAACTGTTATTCTTATCTTTTCTTAACAATACATTTAAAATGAAATCATGTTACGATAATTAAACAAGTGAATTTCTAGCTGATATACCATGAATTTTTTAGAGCTTCATAAAACACTACTGCACAATTAACTGTTCTTAAAAATACACTTAAAATAGAATTTAAATAAAAAAGGAAGATACATTTTAAAAAGCGAACAGAAGTTAAAACACCTCCAAGATTATTCTCTTTTTTATGAAATTATTAATCGAATAATAATCGAATCGCTATGGATATTATGATGTTATGATAATTAAACAAGCGAATTACTAGCTGATTTACTATGAATTCTTTAGAGTACAATAAAATGCTACTGCACAATTTAACTGTTATTGTTATCTGTTTTAACAATACATTTAAAATGGAATCATGTTATGATAATTAAACAAGTGAATTTTTAGCTGATTTACCATGAACTGTTTAGAGCATAACAATACGCTACTCCACATTTTAACTGTTCTTAAAAATACGTTTAAAACATAATTTAAAAAAAATAAAAGAAAATATATTTTAAAAAGCGTGTAGAACTGAAAGCGAAACTCAAATATTATTATTTTTTCATTAAATTACTAATCGAATACAAATCGATATCGTTTCGTTGTATTTATGTTAGTTATGTGGCAACATCAAATCTGACAGCTATAGGAAATATGTCATGCGAAATGAAATCACAATTCAACAAGGTAGTAGTGAATTCACAACTAAATAGTTGCCATTGTGTTATTTTGTTTGTTATTTTTCAAATAAATTCTCAAGAACTCATATGGAGTGAGATTGTCGATCACATTATAGTGTGACAACAGTTAAAAGTAAGTGTTCAACAATTTTTAATTTATTAATTCTGGTGCTGATATTTGATAGTGATGAATGTATGAAATGATGAAGTTGTTTTATTTTTTAACATATGCACAAGCTATACCTGACAAACAAAATAGCTTATTTGTAACACGGCGATAAGATTAGCTAGCTAACACCAGATAGTTACGAAATGGACAATTTTTATCAAATACCAAGAAATAAGACAGTCGATTTTTAATTGTTTTTGGACTACTGGTAGGCAGTCAGTCCTTAATTATTAAATAATATAGGGCATTAAGTTTTAAGTAACATTTACCTATATTTGAGTTTAAAGTAAACAAATCTATTTTATTTTGTTCACTTTGTCTTATTTTTTTTTATTTAATATTATTTCAGTTGCCATCGTCATCGCGTGAGTGTCATGATTGCGAAGGATTGATAAAGCAGCAACACGTTAAACTTTAGAACGGGAACCATCTGAATCATCTAGTCCATCCTTGTAGCAATCTAAAGTGAGTAATGTATTGAACCTAGAACAACAAAGCTTAGATCATACATCATACAATATACTGCTGCCTAATTTTGTAAGAGCACCACTCACACAAAATCAATGTTTTTTCCTGGTTGTAACAATTCCAATCAACTCACTGTTCCATCAGCATTGCGGGTATGTATTTTTGTGAATACAATTACTATGTACCTCCAGAATGTAGAATCAGTAACTACCATTTAAATAGTAACTCTTGGTATTTACTTTTAGAATTAATATATAACCATATTAAAACATTTAGTGTAGCACAAATTATAGATTTTTCTACATTATTGTAAGATAATATTTACCATCATATAGACTTTGAAAATATTTACAATATGCCCGAATATACTGTACATTATTATCTACGCTTATCAAAGGCACAATGCCAATAAATTCTGTCTGAAGTGCCCAAAATGTCAAGTAAACATAGTGGATGCTTTGCACTTGCTGTATATTTGATAAAAGTAAGAACAGGAGATAGTGATGAATGCATATAGGCATTATTGCAAGTACCAAGAAACAAATTAGAGCGGCTCATGAATATGGCCCAAGAAATATTAAATCAGGATGTTGTTCCTATGAATTTTATCCATCGTTACCACTCTCTGTGCCAAATTCTATTCAGTAATTATGATATTATATCTGAGGCAAATAATTTCTTAGCTTTCCTAGATGTTTTTGTTATCCAAAATCCTAACAACATCATAGGTCACACTGTGTATAGAAAAAAGACCCATACAAACTGATATTTAAGCAGTGAATCTCACCATAATCCTTCACAATTAGTTACCATGAGCAAATCTTTGTTACAGAGAGCATATGGGATCTGTGAGAACAAGCACCTGGCCGTGGAGCTTCAGCACGTCAAGCAGGTTCTGCACAAAATCAAGCTTCGGGTCCCACATCTTCGTCACAGTGACCGAGTGAAGCCGACCGCAGTTGAGCGTGTGCCTGCTGTACTACCGTATGTCAAGGGTGTCACCCCAACCAGATAGACATACATCAGATTTGATAGACCACAAATCCTCGTTAAAGAACATTAATTCCTACCAAGGATGATATGTGAGGCTACTGAAATTAAAAAACATCCTAATTTCAGTAGAGAAGGCGGTTGGGTACTGCCACCTGCTTGGGACACTATAATTAATAAAATTAAAACAAACCCCAAGCATACCACTGCAAGACTTAAAGATAGAGTAAGTTCAATCTGCGTAGATTGGACTATAAAAATAATAATAAAAAGCTGAAGGTACTCCATGTCCCAATACTGACATTGGGATGGCAGTCACCTCAGTACCCCATGACCATGGGTGCTATAAAGCACCTGAAACGTCAGGAATTAATAATAATAGTATAATAATAATATAGCCACTTATTTCCGAACTTTGGGGTTACATAATATTTGTGTTTGAGTTCCTATTGTAATACTAGTTAAAGTAAGTCCCTCTGTTCGGTGTGCCTTTTGGCATAGGCCTCCAAAAGAAAAATCACGCGTCGGGAATTAAAAGTTAAAGAAATTAAAAGCAATAAAATTGGTAAAAGTAGTCGTTAAAAAGCTGTATTTGTGAAAATAAAAAGCTTTATATCATAAAAATCCCGACTTTTTTTAAACCAATTCCTTAACCATTTCATTATTTTAATTGCATATTATCATTTCCATATGCTTTTATATGTGGGCACCCATGGCCGAAGTGTCTATGAACAGTGGGCATCCCCCTTTTTCAGATTTTGCTGACAACGGTTTAAGCGTATAAATAACTTGAGATTCATATCAGCATAGAAGCACTATTGCCTCTATTATTTTTTTCGGAGAGTTTGCTGTTAGTCCTGTGGCTTTTACACCTTCATCAAAATAGACTCGGTAAGTGAGGACTTACGAGCTATTAAGTGCAACAATTCCTGAGGCTAGGCACCCCGGTCCCTTCGATGTGATTTAAGGGCCTCTCAGAAGGTGGTACAAATGTGGGCTTGAACCACTATAGAAATGTGATATCGGTTCGATAAACTAAAAAGACCCCGTATCACGAGTATAGAACCTCCTGTACGGGGTATGTCTGTACCCTCACGATCGACACTAAGGGCGGTGCGCCCTTGTGATCTTGTGACCGCCCAATATACCAATTAAGCTACTTGTAATCATTAATAAACTGTCAAAATTTACCTTCTTATTCTAACGATATTGTAGCAGTTTTTCATTGCCTAAAAACACGGACAAAAAGACATTTTCTAAAAATAAATCCATGCTAAATCGATTTATTGCCCCCGAAACTCCCATTTTATGAAAATCGTTGGAGCCGTTTCCGAGATTCCGATTATATATATATATATATATATATATATATATATATATATATATATATATATATATATATATATATATATATATATATATATATATATAGTTTCTCTTGTGCCTAGTTTTGCGTTGAAGTCTCCCATCAACACCGTGTAGTGGGTTTTGGAGGAATGCATGGCTCTAGAAGTATCCTCACACATTTCGATTAAAACTACTTTTACGGATTGATTTCCTCCACCTCCTCATCGGGATGTGCCGAGGTTGGTTTGTAAACCTGTATGACCTTCAGCGAATACTGTTTGGTGATTCTGAGTATCATGTACACGACCCTCGTCGACACACTCCCAATCTTTACAACGTTGTTGACGAGAGACTTGTGGACGATAAATCCGACACCCCCTTGGGACAGATGGTCGCCCTCCCGGTGATAGAACAAATTGCCGGACTCGAGGATTACCGTGTCCTCACCCTCTCTTCGGACCTCGGATAACCCTATAATATGCCAGCGCAACTTGTCTACCACTTCTTCCAGCTCCGGTATCTTCTCGTCAGTCCTCAAGTGCGTGCGGTAAATGTTGCCAGGTCGAGTCGTCGTAGGTGGCAACCGAATTTCCACCGGAGATTCTTAGCACCCCCAGTACGAAACTGCAGAGAGGTGTAAGACAGGGTGACGTTATTTCCCCGAAACTCTTTGGACCGCTGCATTGTAAGACGTTTTCAAGCTACTGGACTAGAAAGGATACGGTATTAAAATCAAAGGCGAGTACATCACTCACCTTCGATTTGCCGACGATATAGTCCTTATGGCAGAATCGCTGGATGACTTAAGCACTATGCTCAATGACCTCAATAGTGCCTCGTTTGACATAAAATATAGGAAAATATAATTTTGTAGTAAATAAATGTAACAATCCTTTTAATATATATGTTAGACAAAGATATTAAATTACTCTTTTCGGTATACCTTATATAGTACTCACTAATTACAAAACGATTTATATAAATTTTACCTATTACGAAGTTGAGGTTTGGCCGTTCTTCACTGCTTGTTTAATCCAGGCACACGACACCTTCGTACCACAGTTCATACCTTGTTGAACAAAACGCGTAAGAGATGCCGTTTCGGCGACGGTTACGACTTTTTTCTCGCGAACATTGAGCTATAATCGACAACGCTTCCTATCTCATTTTCTCCCACGTAAAATTTTATGAATTTATGTGTCTGTCTCTTTTTACTGTCGCTTTTTAGTTTCATCCAGTTTCAAATTACAACGATGCTACAGAAGTTTTTATTTCAAAAACTTAAAATAACCATTCTTCCATTTGATATATCAATAAGTTCTTCATAGATTTTTAGATATTTGATGAAATATAAAATATCACTAGATTCTGTCGATGTGTTTATATAATACACAAAATCGCACGACTTTTACTACGTACATATAAAAAAAATTAAACTGCATTAACTAGGATTTATACGTGGTAGGGCCATGCAGCGGCTATATTTCGTGTAGTACGAATGGGTCGGTTCGACCGGGCAAGGACCATGCTCTCACAGAATACTAGCGTAAAATAGCAGCTTAATGCTGCTGTTCCGTATGGTGAGTAGAAATGCCATTAAGAAAAACCAAAACATGTGGACAATATTTTAATGTCGGCATTTTGGAGTTGTCGGTGGAAATGAAAACTTTATTTTTTAAATTATTAGGCTACAAGATTGTTGACACGTAATTTAAGTAGTACACTTACTTTGTAAGTGTATTTGGCATTGGACTTCACTGCGTCAACCAATTTGGATCCTTTAAACCTTTATAGGGCAGAATTTTGTTGAATTTGAATTTTTGATATTGTTTAAGGTTAAGGGGTTGAATTTTTGGTATTGTATAGGGACTGTAATTACTGTGATATTCACTAGCTGATTTATTCATTTTTGGCTGTAGGGGGTAGTTCCATATGAAACAAGACCATTAAGGGATAAACATTTGTGGTTTTGTTTGAATCGGTGACCGTTTAGGGAAAAAATTAAATAAAACCAAAACATAATTAAACGGTTTTTATTTGAAATAACAATATTTTTGGTTTTTTTCATCTTTCATACGGTTCACCTGGTGTTAAGTGACTTCCGCCGCCCATGAACATCCGCAATACCAGGAGAATTGCAGGTGAGTTGCCGGCCCTTTGGAAAGGAGTAAGCTTTTGTCTTGAAGGTCCCCAGGTCGTATCGGTCCGGAAAAATCGTTGGTGGCAAACTATTCCACAGAGAGGTCGTACGCGGAAAAAAACTCCTTGTGAAACGTACATAGGTAGACAGCCAAGCATCCAGATGGCGTGGATGGTATCGGGAGGTTTACCGCGTGTGCGTTCATTAAATTTGGCGACTAGGATTAATTCGAACAATTCCTCAGACCACTCCCCGTGATAGATATGATATAAAACGCAAAGGGATGCAACTTCCCTAAGCAGCGCCAGTGAATCGAACCGATCGGAAAGAACTCGGTCGTCGACGATTCGAGCCGCTCTGCGCTGGATGCGATCAAGTGGAAGGAGCTGGCACTGGGGAGCCCCTGCCCAGAGATGGAAACAGTATTCCATGTACGGCCGAACCTGCGCCTTGTAAAGTTGCAGGCGGTGTGCCGGCAAAAAATACTGTCCCGCTCTGATGAGCACCCAAGCTTTTTACAGGCCAATTTGGCCTTCTCTTCCAAGTGACCATGAAACTGTACGTCACTCGATATGTCGACGCTGAGGTTTCCGATACTGGCTGAAGCAACAAGGAGAGTGCCTTGAAACTGAGGAGATACGACAAAGAGGTTCTTTTTAGCGGTTAACGCGCAAACTTGTGTCTTCTGAGGGTTAAACTGGACTAGATTTAGTCGCGCCCAATCTGAGACTTTCTTCAGCAAAGACTCGACTTCAGAAACAAGTTTGTCCCGGTACTCGGAGACGTTTTGCCGAGAAATATTGGCACGGCAGGTGTTCAAAGCATCACCAGTGCTGTCATCTGAATAGCAATAATTGTTGCCGGTTTGCAACATATCATTGATATGCAGAAGAAACAGCGTTGGTGAAAGCACTCAGCCTTGTGGAACACCATTAGCGGGCAACAGCATTAATAGGCTTGTAATCGGAGCTTGCACCGTCTACAATCTCTCCGATCTTGATGCTCCGTCTGCAAGAAATCTGGTGATCAATGGCACTATTTCTCGGGAAGCCCATCGGAAGGGAGCTTCTAAAGAAGCGCTTTGTGCCAAACCCGATAGAAGGCCTTCGAAATGTCCAAACTAACGGCCAATGCCTCCTCCCTGGACTCTACTGCCGCCGCCCATCTATGAGTCAGGTAGCCTAGATCACCAGCTGTTCGAATACGACGAAAACCGTATTGGTGAACACTAATCAGCTGGTGATCCTCAAGGTACCTCGCCTGGTAAGCCAAGGTACCTGCCTCATGAGCTGACAATTTACAATGGACTCCATTGTTTTGGAGAACAAGGAGGTGATGGCGATGGGCCTGAAGTTTGATGGGTTTGAATGGTCGCCTTTTTTAGGGATCGGGTGGACGAAAGCCGTCTTCCATGATTTTAGGACTACGCCTGGGGAGTAGGAGTACCGGAAAAGACGCGTTAAAACCGGTGAGAACTCTGGAGTACACATCCTCAGCACAATGGGGGGGATACCGTCAGGCCCACTCGACTTGTGGATGTCCAGGGTGAGGAGTGCTTTGCGAACCGAGCGCTGTGTGAACCGCACCCCCCGCATGGAGCACTCCCACCGCGGGAGTCGAGTTGGACGCAAAGAAAGAGCCTATCGGCTTTCTCGTTTGAAGCATGGGCCAGTGAGTCGTTCTCCCTGTGCAGAGACGGAAGAGATGGCTGACAGAAATTAGCCTGATCAGCCTTGGCGATAGGCCAGAATGAACGGGTTTCAGAAGGAAGGCGAACTAGTTTCTCGCCAATTCTGACTTTGCCTTGGCAATGACTCTTTTGAAAGACCTGGAAGCGGAATTGTACTTCTTTTTTGGAGCGCTGGTGTTTACATCCCGGGACGTTGATGCGTCAGCCCAGGCTTGGTAGCACTGCTGCTTATAGCATGATGCTATTTTACAGGAGCGACCAAAGCATGGCTGAGATTTGCTTCCGATGGGCACCACAAAGGAATAAAAAATTCCATACCCTGAAGTACCACATTAGCGAGAGAATCAGCAACAACGTTGGGATCGTCCGGCAAAAGCCCCCAAGGGTAGGATGCGAAGAAAGACCGCATCCTATCCTAATCAGCTGACCTATAGTGCCAAACACGGCGGCAGCCTGCAGAATGCAACTGCGATTTCAGCGTGAGTGGCACCACACTTCGGACAAGACAATGGTCTGAGGAGCCCAAAGGGGCATCGACGGAAATCTGATATCCGTCCGGATGAGAGGTCAGTCAGCAAAAGGTCCAACTGGGAAGGTGCATGATCCTCCACATCTGGAATCCACGTAGGCGAAGTAACCAGTTGTGTCAGACCATATGCCAAGGCAAAATCATGAACAGATCTCCACGCATGATCGGTTGAACGTGAACCAAGCCATTCGGCGTGGTGGGCGTTAAAATAGCCGAGGATCACGATATCTGAGGAGGGTATCTGCTGTAGCAACGAATCTGTAGCCATTTGAACGTGGTCGAAGAGTCGGTCTGTTTCAGCATTACCGCTATGAGACCTGTAGAGGTACCCGTAGACGCGCGGATGGTCGTCGCTGTCTACGCGCAGGCAAAAGATGGACAGTGCAAATGATGGATAGCTCCGAACCTACAAGACTGCTGAGGCGCCGAGAACAGATGTCCTCTCTGACGTATACGCAAACTTCAGCCCGAGGAACAAAGGAGTGTTCCAGTTTGTACCCCGGGTAGGAGAGATACGAAGCATTAGCCGGAGAGGACACCTGCGTTTCGGTCAGAAAGAGTAGAGCCAGCCTCGCCGTCTCGAGATGGTAGTTGACGGCGCTTAGGTTAGAAAGAAGTCCCCTTGATATTGCAGAAATTCACGGCTTCAAAAATTCCCCAGAATACGCGGGGCAGCCTGAGCACTCACGCTGAGAAGTGGAGTAGCTTGATCGTGGACGCTCAGCGAGGGATTCTCCAGGGGTGCTGGTACTCTCCTGGGGTAGATCTTCACTTAATTCCGCTACCATGTTTAGGGGGGGGGGGGTTAATTGGGCCTCCGGCCACCTACCCTTACCAGACGAACCGCGAAAGCAGAGCTTCCACTCCACGCCGGTATTCTGTGAGTTCGTGGTACCACCCTGGTGTGAGCCGCCCCATACGTGCAATAGCAAAGCTGCCGCGTGACCATACCACTGTTAAGCTTACTTACTTGTATTGAACCAAAACCAACCTTAGGACTCTAGGAGAGGAATTATAATTATTAGGGTTCAAGTCTTATAAATTTCACAAATCAACAATCTAGGTAACAATCAAACTTATTTTTAGTAACCTGTAACAGAGTAATCAATCCTGCAGCCGCTAATCTCCCTGACATGACGTTCAAAGATAGTTCATACTCAGGGTCCAATTCTCATCCAATATCTGAATTTTCGGCTTGGATGTCATCTATGCTCTCAATCAAACTGACTAGCTGATCGTAGAGCATGTTTTCTAATACTACTATAAACATTTAAAACAATTAGAAAATGCATAACTCAGTCAACGATTCAGTTAGGTTGCACGTAACGAATAAACCTCACCGTTCTACATACCTACACTTTGACACATAATATCATCTTTGTGCAATAATATCTAAATAAACGAATTATTTTCTGGCATAAAGTGATAATTCTACTTTGCAAATATTTAGTGTGATAGCCCCAAATAAGTAAAATAAACAAGTGGGAATCTGAAACATGCACATGTTCAAATTCTGACCTACAAATCGGTTTTTAGTAACTGTTGAGTTCAAATCGTTATTGTACTTAACAGATATAAGTTAGGATTAAGATTTATATACCGAATTGAAGTAAAATAACTAAATTATTTATTTACTTACTTTTTAAAACATAAATGGGTATTTTTCAAAAAGTTTGTTCACTAGAAAATTACGTGTCATACGGCTTTAAACATCATCATTCATCATCATTACAGCCCTTCACAAGTCCATTGCTGAACGTAGGCCTCCCCCAAGTAAAGCCACAAAGCACGGTCCTGAGCCACCTGCATCCATCGACTTCCTGCATGTCTTACCAGGTCGTCACTCCATCTAGTGGGGGGTCGCCCTACACTACGCCTACCCGTACGAGGCTGCCACTCGAGAACCTTTCTTCCTCATCGGTTATCGGTTCTTCGAGCTATATGGCCGGCCCATTGCCACTTCAGCTTACTAATCCGTTGGGCTATATCGGTCACTCTGGTTTTACTGCGGATATCCTCATTTCTGAGTCTATCACGCAGAGAAACTCCGAGCATAGCCCTCTCCATAGCTCGATGAGCGACCTTGAGCGTTCTCATACGGTCAGCAGTGAAGGACCACGTCTCAGATCCGTAAGTCATCACTGGCAACACGCACTGGTTGTACACTTTAGTTTTCAGAGATTGAGGTATACCTGACGAGATGTTTCGTAATTTCCCGAACGCTGCCCAGCCGAGTTGAATCCGTCGATTGACCTCTCGGTCGAAGTTGGACTTACCTAGTCGTACTATTTGTCCCAGGTAAACGTACTCGTCAACAACATAACATATCATAAACACTCACGCCTGTCACCCAGAGGGGTAGGCAGAGACTACAGACTTCCATTTGGCACGATCCTGACACACCTCTCTCGCCTCCTTCACATCCATACACCTACGCATACATGCTCGTCGGTTAAGGGTACTCCTAATTTGGCCCGTTTTCAATAAATCGCCAATTTGGTCGATAAATTTTCGCCTAGGACGTCCCTTTCCGACTCTGCCATTCACTTCTGCAACATAAATTTTCTTTGTCACTCTTTCCTCATTCATTCTTTCCACATGACCAAACCACCGAAGCATTCCTTTCTTAATTCTGGTCACAACATCATCTTGCATACCACACTCTTCTCTTATTACACAATTTCTTACCCTGTCGTTCAGATTCAGCCCTAACATACTCGACGACCGCATTTCTACTTGACGTTGATTCTACTCTCGTGCTTCTTCTGCCACACCCAACTTTCACTACCATACGTTAAAGTAGGGACCAACACAGCATTGTGAATTGCCATACGTGCCTTTTTTTGACACATTTTGACTCTTCACAATAGAGTGCAGGGCCCCATTTACTCTATTTCCCGCATTCACTCGTCGTTCTATATCCTTATCATATCTCCCATCCCTGCTAAATACGCAGCCCAAATATACAAACTCATCTACTTGCTCGATCAACAACTCGTCAACAACTTCGAGCATAGTGCTCCCAACAACTACCGGCATAGGTGTGACATGGACATTAAACATGATCTTTGTTTTATCCATGTTCATCTTAAGACCTATCCGTTGGGAGACACTATTGAGGTCATTGAGCATAGTGCTAAGGTCCTCCAGCGATTCTGCCATAAGGACTGTATCATCGGCAAATCGAAGGTGAGTGATGTACTCGCCATTGATGTTAATACCGTATCCTTTCCAGTCCAGTAGCTTGAAAACGTCTTCCACGCAACGTGGAACACCGGTACTTGAAGTCCTTCAGAAGCTCTTCAATTCCGTCCTCCATGGTGGTACTACTCCGGAGGCGTGGAGCAGAAGTGCGGTGGTCTTGTTCATTAAGAAAGGCGACAACCCTCTCTTGAAGAACTACAGACCGATTTCCCTTCTGAGCCGCGTCTACGTGCTGTTTTCGAGAGTCATTACGAATCGTCTCGCACGCAGACTCGACGACTTCCAGCCTCCCGAACAAGCCGGTTTCCGAAAAGGCTTCAGTACCATAGACCACATACATACCCTGCAGCAGATTGTACAGAAGACCGAAGAGTATAATCTGCCACTTTGCCTGGCGTATGTGGACTATGAGAAAGCCTTTGATTCCGTCGAAATTAGGGCGGTGCTACAGTCCCTTCAGCGGTGCCAAGTTGACAGTCGGTATATCGAAGTGCTGTAGTGTTTGTACAGTAAGGCTGTAAACATATATTCTGCAAATTAAAAGTTTTAAATCTTTTGTTTTTTTGCCTAAATATGGCAAAGTAACTTCAAAATTGATTATTAAGGCCGAATACGAAGAGAACTGGCGAAAATTAATGTATTTCTCTTGACTAGAACTTTGACCTGAAGTAATTCTAAGCTTTAAAACATTTTTGTAGGTTTGTTCGGGTCCTTCACAAGGTCACCGTCATTTTAAAATTTTAAAATAAATGAATATACCAACAAATAAAAAAATGTTAAAAAATGATATGGACGGAAGGTTGCGTTTTGAGGGTCATGTGCAAGAAACCATGCGAAACTGTTTCTATAGACTCAAAGTCTTGTACCAGATCAGAGAGTATTTGACGGTGGACATGCGCATTAGGTTGTGTGAATCACTCATTCTGTCGAAGCTAACTTATGCGGATACAGTATTTGGAGAATGCTTGCTCGCAAGAACGAAAAAATCAATACAAAGGGTTCAAAACGCCTGCGCACGTTTCTGCTTCACAGTCCCTAAGAGATCACACATCACCCCATTTTTAAATCGACACGACCTGATGAGTATGGCTGCTCGACGTACTCTCCACCTTGCATCATTGCTTTTTGGAGTTATAAATACCAGGGAACCATCATACTTATACCAAAAACTTATTTTCTCGCAGCGTGCGATTAGGACAGCATCACGACTCACATACCCTAAGCATCACACAGCTGCCTTCCGTGGTAGTTTCCGTTTTGCTGCCACGAAGTGCTGGAATGATATACCACCACCGATCAGAAATAGTAAAACAGTTGACACTTTTAAAACTTTATTAAAAAAGTTTCTGATTTCCGTACAAAAATCCAGCAAATAGGCATAAATGGTATGATTCAATCTCAATGCCAGTACCGTACATGCACATACGAACGCACTCACATACTCAAACACGCATGCACACATACACATACACAATTTATTTTATTTTTCTTGTATGCATACCACCGTTCGTCCATCTTTACACTATCAAAGTTGCACGGACACGTGGAATTTTGACAGTTTTTTTCTGATTTTATTTTATATTTATGTTTAGTTCATTTTTTTCTCTTGCTGTTACTTGTCATCTGCCTCACACTCCTGGCTTCACTGAAAATCAGCGTTACGAATTGATGTATTTATATCTTCAATTCGTGACTTAAAGCTGAGTGGAGACCATTTTGGTGCATATTTTGTTATTACTTTTTAAATATTTTTGATAAGATATTAAAAAATGTTTTATTTTTATTCTTTTTTGTTATAATGTATGTACCAAATAAACTTTTCTTTCTTTCTTTCTTTCTTATATATAAAATTATTGTTCTTCCAAAACTCTGTGAATTTTAATTTAGGAATAATTCTTTTACGTAAAAATGTTTGTATTGTGATTCCGAAGGTACCTGCTATCTTTATTTTCGATACAAAATATTATTTATTAACATAATTCGTTTTAATTAAAAACACCTAATAATAATATCGTATATTGCCAGATAAAAGTTTGCTGTAATAAATTACCAGGCGCTTCGACGTATGACGTAAGGTAACAACAGTCGATGTGTCTGTAGCGAAAATCGTTAATTTAGTGTTTTATACGCGTTTAAGTGTCTATAAATGTTAATATGGGTAGGAAAAGAAATAAATGTTACCTAAGTGGTAAAACAAAGAGAGTTTATCGCATGAACGCTGCTCGAATGTTGTATTTTGAGGTTAATACTTATATTTTTGTAAGGTAATTTTTTATTTGAGGCTTCTTAATAGGTTGCATTTTTACTCATTTACATTAGCCAAACTGATCATTTATACTTTTCTAGTTTCAAGTGAGAAACACTAAAAATGTAAAATATCAAGATCCAGTCGGAAAAGAATGCGTATGCGAGTAGTGCAAGCACAGAGACCGCAAATAATGTCAGTCAATGTATTGTCCGAAAGCATGGGATAAGTACATAATTAAGAAAAACCGAAATACTTCGGATGTGAAGTGATTGACCAGTCGGAGTAGTCTTGTGAGAATTTACATACACAGTACCTATCCCCATATGGGGCAATCACCGACTTTTTAGTTTTTTTTTCTTTATTATTTATGCAATTTGCATTACGGCATCTTGTAAGACTCACAAGAACAAACATTTTCAGTTATATGAGGTTCTTTACGTACGATGCACCAATAAAGAAAAAAAATCGTTATCAATTCAATAACTTTTCGAACAATATTTTATAACGAATAAAGTACAGAATTTATAATCTATAGGAACTAATATTATAAATAAGAAAAATGTATTTAAGAAGTAAGCAATGCTCTCTGTGTTGTTCATTACTCTGCATCTCAGCTAGTTCGTCAAATATAATCAAAGCCCGTACGGCTTTGATTGTAGGTATTATACATGTCTATATAAACAAAGCGTAAGCGTATAACTGGCGGCGCGTGGTTCGCTGCGAAACGAGCAAGGTCATTCGCGTCGTATTCGGCCTTAATGTATTTAAAACTACATAAATCTGTATATCTCACATAAATATAAGCATTATGAGAAAGACGAAAGGTGATTCTTTTAGTGTCCCACCCTCGTTTCGCAAAGTTCCGCACAAAAAATATCCGTATTATTTTACATTTTCTTTAATAATTGTATATAATTTGGTAGTGTTATGTGATCCGAATTCGATGATATTCTTTATTTATAGTGTTTTAGAGCAAAAAATAATATAAAAGACTCGTTTTAACTTGTCCCTTAATACGCCGTTGGTGGAAAATTCCATATACGCTACGTTGATTTCTGGACTTTGAACAAAACAAATTATAAATTAAGTGTTGGTTTTTACTATTGGCAGCATTTTAGCTAGCAAACGGTCGCCGTATAAGTTTTTGAGAGCAGTCGCGTGTGTAAAATGCAAGAGAGTGGTTGAGCGTCACGTTGTCTTGTTTTTATTTTCCATCACGAACTTTACTATTTGAGGTAAGTAATGATTTTTTGTATTAGAAATTTTGATGGCTAATTAAAAAAAAGTCCTAAGAATCTGAATTGAAAGTAATATTTATTAAAATTATATCGATCTATTCAGTTTTGAAGTTTATTTCTGTTCCGGCGTCATACGCCACGTCCCCTACGCAACTAATTGTATTAGCGGAATACCGAATGTGACGTAGTGGAATTATTATGCATGGTGTACACTGTGCTTGGTTTATTTTGAAGTTTTTATTGAGCTGCTTAACCTTTAATTCTATCTATATATAATTTAGACCTTACAGGTCAAAATTAATATCAATTACGTTTATTAACAAGAAAATAAATTTTATTGATTATTGCGTAGTACATACTTTTGTAATGCGTTTCTTTTTTTCGATTACAGTAGGTAGGACGAGGATTCGTACTCAACTTAATCATACAGGTCAAGATTCTCACCATGGCATTGACGGCTGCGGAACGGTCTAAAAGGTATAGAGAAAAAATAAAACTGAACCCAGAAAAACACGAACTTCATAAAAAAGAGCTAGAAAGACTAAAGAAGCATTTTAAGAAAATAAATGAGTTAACTGAAGAGCAAAAATATGCTAGACGTAGGCGATGGCGGGAACAAAAAAATCAAAAGAAAAAAAAAACCGACATCAGCGCTAGAGGTGACGGCAACAAGTAACTTGGATGCAGCGGAACAACAGTCGGCTGCAGTGGAAAGTAGTTTTTCGTTCATTCAAAACCAAATTAAAAAAATGCAACAATTAGTGAAAAATGCAAAATGAGTGCTATTGATTCTTTTGTACTTGACTTAACTGATCCTTTGTTAATGGATATTAGATTTTTAGAAGATTCGCCCTCTCTATTAATTAACGAATGTACCTCTCTTAAAGTTCCAAAAGCTGACCAAACCGATTAACGTCATTTGTCTTATTGTTATGATTTTTATATTTAATTTAATATTTTCTTGTTTTATTTCTCATAAACATTGCCTCAATTTAACTTAAAAAGAAAGTTATCAATTAAGCCTTGTTATAAAATTAATTTAAATAGCATATGTATTATAAAGAAGAATGGCAAAGTAAAGACAAGACTGTGCAATAAAAAGTACCATAAGTAGCGTAGAGGAATAGTTTTCATAGAAAAAAAGATGTTTTCATTTAAAATTACCAATTATAAGTTCTTTAGCTTGCTACATATTTATTTATCTATGATAAGTTTGTGATTTTTGAGACTGAACATGAGAACATTTTAATAAAAATTATATATTTTTGAAAGTCAGTTGAGTTTTAATAGTTATCTAAACTTTGTGATGTAATGGAACTTTGCAGACGATGTACCTTATTAATACATAAATTTCTCGTTAATTTAAAGGTTTTTCACGCGTAAAGGTTTAAGCGCCCATTACATTATCCAATTGGCAAAGCGTGCTAGCTAGCGAACTAAATTGCATGGTGTAGAGCGTTCTAGCGTGCTAAACACTAGCTATGCTAGGTTAGTCAGTCAGTCGGCGTGCGCTCGAACAGGATGTATTCAAAATAACGTGACGCAACCATCGTCTAAGGAAAAGGAAGTGCTCTTAAATATGAAATAATGAATTATACAAAAACATGCAATTTCTTTGGAATAAAAAACATAAGGATTATAAAAACAAAGATATAAGAAATGATGGAATCAAAGTGCTTCTCGAAGTTTACAAAGGATTAACATTGTTTACGGTTGAAAGTTTTTGTCATAAATATTCTTTGACCCAACATTTTTTGCGTTTTTTAATTAATTATCATTATTCTTGACACCATTGCCAAAGCTATGCCAACTTTCTGGTGTTTTAATGGTATGTACCATATTCCTTTAGCGCTTTTTGATAGATGATGTTTGGACGACGATCACTATCGAAATGGAAGGAATTTAAACTAGCTTCGCTAGTTAGTCTAGTGTAGTGAGTGAGCTCTTTTTATTTCGCGCTGCAGCACTAGATTTAGGATATATATATTGGATAATGTAATGGGCGCTTCAGCAGACTTCAGAAAAGATTTTAAAATTTAAACACTTTAAAGTTCAGTCTAATTACTAACTCAGCTTTTATTAAATCAAAGGCAGCTGTGATGTGAAGAGAAACTGTTTATCTGGAGATTTTTATTTTTTTCGGGAGTCTAGAGATCATTTAAAATGTCCCGACCATCTGTCAACCCTTATGGTGAGTGTAAAAAACCGAAGGTCCTTTTTACTTGAAATGAGGCATTCCATCTTAGTCCTTAGGGGTAGCAACGCATCACCCTTTAATTCTTAATAGATGATAGATAAAGATGTCCATGGGCCATAGCAACCACCTACCATTAGATGGACTGTGTGCTCATTTGTCACCCTTATTCTATAACAAAAATATTCATCAAGATTTAAGATCTTCATTATTTCTTTAAAGATTATTCTCATAAGAAAGCTTGAATTCTATAAAATGAGTTATAACCAACCTACAGAACAAAACATATAAGGTACATTTTTTTTTAAACGAATTTGTTAGATCATGACTATTATTCACATAATGCTAAATCCCCTTTTTAAATAAGCTATAGTTCCGAAGATAACAATACTGGTAAACACAGTAAGTATACAATCTTAACTGTAATTCATAACTCAACCTACTATGCTTACCTCAGTCCCATGGTGTTTAAGTCAAACCGTCCGAACTTTTGCGATCTCTACTAAATTGTCTCCTTTAAATTGAAGCAGTTATTGTCAAAATTTCAACCGCAAAATTAATTATTTAAGTTATTCTGACAGTAATATAAGCTAACAATTTCCAACGTAATACAGTTATTCCTTTCTAGTTTAGAAAGAGCTTTGCTGTATGTAATCATCCACCCAAAGTAATCCTATCCAGAAGCTTGTTTGGCAACCTTTTAAAGAAATCCTTATTGCACAGTGTTAGATATCCAAAAGTAACTTATACATGTTGTTGCGGACGGCGAGGGAAGCCGCCACACTGGCCAGCACGCCATGCGTCGCTACCAAACGGCGCGCTCGAGTGAGTGCGGGAGTACGTCACCCGTATACCTACCGTTACGTTTACACCAAAACCGATTTTGTCGGCCGATGGCGGACAGAACTACCCGGACGAGTATGTGCTTACATTGCAACAGTGTACCACGTGTGCCGACATTGGACGTTGCCGGTATTCATTTCTATTTTCATATTTTCAATGACCATAGTCGTTTAGGTAGATAACAACACTGACAGAAACAACAGAATAAAGACAAAATGATTAAATTAAACTATAAATACACTCAATTTGTATTGTAGACGCCGGCAGTCGGGCGAGAAATCTCAACAAGTTCGGACTCGACGGTTGATCGGCCGTTTTTGTGCGTTATCGGACGATTACGGTCGTATTTGTGTAAGCGCTTTCTAAGTGTTTGATTCGATCGTCCGTGTTCGGCCGTCATCGCCCGAGCAAACATCGGCCGATGACGGATTAGGTGTATGCGAAGCGTACGGCGCACGTGGTGGGGATGATGAATAAAAGGCGGCCATCCATCGTAAGTAGATCCAAGTAGAATAAGAAGAAAAGGAAGATACATCTCAGTGCTAATATTAGTTATTATATAATTAACTAACTACTACTACTATTGTTTATAGTTTCGTCCCTCTTTCATTCTTATCGTAGAAGAGTCTTCACAATATTTAAATACCGTTTTATAAATTAATACAGTCCACTTGCTCCGAGGCCGCTTCAGTTGTATGTTACCTTTGATGGAAGTAATTTACGAATAATATGCCAAGTTAACAAGTTAATTCGCAACATATGAAATGGACTTATTGTTACAAAATGATCGCATACACCATACATAAATTATAATCCTATTCATTGTAATTTTACAAAAATAGCTATCAGAAGGATTAATATTCAGGGTCAATAAATAAAAACAACATAATTTATTTGAACATAAAAATTAGAATATAATCATTTTTTCAGTAATTATTTAAAATTATACACTTAAAAGTACATTTATAGTAAATTCAATAAAAAATACCAGTGCAGACGAGATACATAAAAGAGAAAATATTGTTTTAATTACATTGTTGGTTAAATACTTTGCTTTCAGTAAATGCATTACAAAATACAAGTTGGAACATAATAGAAATTAAGTTAAAAAGATGTCACTCGATATAGAAAAATAAAGATAAGATTGAATCACATTCAAAAATTACCCACTAGTGACTAAAAATTTTACTTTCATAAAGGTTTGTTCAAACCGCGACCTCCTGTAGCGACAATCGACAATGTCCGGACGCGTGGACGTACGAGGTTTTCATTGATTGATTTTGGATAATTATACTAACAATGTCGCACTCGGAGGTCCCTTACATGCGCTAGAAATAAAAGTAACATGTCATCAATTCTATATTTTTTTAAATATTGTACTCTGATCAGTACCCATATGACTATGCTCGACGCCGGGCGATGTGTGCCACGATCAGCGCCGATTTATCGCGAATCTCTGACATAATTTAGCCATCGAAGTACATACAGTAAAGGTATAAATAGTGAGGTTAGTATTAACTTTGGCAAATACGAATGAAGCATGGTGATGACGTCGTTAAATCGACATAATTGTGACAACGAATTAACGTTTGTATGTTACCATACAACTGAAAGTCGCTTACTTGTACAGCCCGGGGTGCTAGTTCTCCAGTCACTCTGTACCCTATGATGTTCCGCCTAACGGTGACTGTCCTATCATCACCCGAATAGTCCACCCCGGTGTGATTCTAATAAAGCGCGATAATATTGAGCCGCAACATTTCAGTCTTCAAAAAAGAAGCTGACGCACCTACCACTAGACGAATAATTTTGTAGGTGTACATTGAGCTTTAAAACAAGTTAAGACAAACTGCTACTGGGGCACGATGTCATCGAGATGACGTCATTTGTGCGTACTTTTCGTACCCGTAATTGTGTGGCGTGTGCGTTCCGGTCACTGTCACAAATCTTAAAAACTAAAGGTGATTCGAGCGAATAAACAATGCGGCAGTGTACAAAATTTACATCACATTCACTCGAAATATTAAAGCATACGAGTTAAAAGTTCAGCGTCGGAGGAATACACTGAAATACATTAACATACTCAAGAGGTCAGTGGCTTGGACCAGACTACAAGTGGAATGCTTTCTTATTACCATTGGCTTCGGCAATGTGAATGTATAAAGCAATCTTTCTTTAAATAATGCAAAACGTCCTTAAAATGTCCGATGCCTAGATTTTTAAGGGTATGTTCCGAAACGTTTTCAGTATACTGCCGAATACAAATGGCGTCATCAATTGACACTATATTGTACTGGCGTGCCGCCGCCATATTGTGTCGGATATCCGGCCATAATAAAACAATTTTTAATTGTGTGTGCGCTGAATGAAGCATGCTAGAATTTGTTTTTATTTATTCAAATACAAAAAAATATAGAATAATTGCTGGTATCTCCATTAGGAGGATATAATGATTTTTGGAGAAAGACAAAATAATCGCCAAAACTTTTCCAATATGGTGCACATGTATGACGTCATATACTGTCCTATGTTTTGGAACGTAGCACCAGTATGGCGTCGATTCATGACGTCATTTGCATTGGACAGTACACTGGGTTCTATTTTGGAACATACCTTAAGTTTATTACGACAGTTTTGACAACTTTCGTGTCAGCGAAACCATTCAAGTCGATGCCTAGCTACCGCCTCTGAAATAATTGTTTTAAAGTGATGTGAAGCTTAAAATTATTTCCAGTTGGGTGTAGAACTGCGCTAATTTTAATATTAGTTCGATTTTACATACACATAATGTTACATAACAGTAAAAAACCTACCTAGCAACAAGCGAGCGTCGCTCGAGACGCGGGCCACTGCGCACGAACGAGCACTTGACGAGCCTTGTGATGATTACCTCCCAGTTAGTAGTAAGTATCATTTTCAATTTTAATTGTTGCGCTATTAAACATTATTGAATATATAGGAAATTGTATTTTTTTAATCCAAAAATAATTTAAATTACATTTTTATAGATTACAACAAATTGGAAACCTCGTGTATATTTCTCAACTTACAAATTTTCAAGGGAATATCTTCTGGTGATACCAGATGTTTATACCGGCGCCGTGTACGTAATGTCGATGAGACGAAGGCTTTAACAGTTTCCCTGTCCAGGAAAAGGACATAATAGTTAAACAACCGAAATGTTTATTTATTCGTGGGAAAGGAAAATGATTAAAAGGTTTATCGAAAAGACATCTTTAAATATATAGTTCTTATCAGACTATAAATATCAGTAGCATCTTTGGTTTTCATCTGTGCTAGTTTTTAAGCCCGACACTGGGCACCTGATGTGCGTGGTCGGCGAGTGGCCCGCGCAGTCACAGTGCAGGCGTTACATTTTCATTTAAGTAATCACTTTTTACATAACTCCATAAACGTAAAATGAAAATAAATCACCTAACTATGACAAGTAGAGGTTACTGTCTATTTGCATTATTAATTAATGTTATTGATACAATTACTGCCCTAATGCTTAAAAGTAAGATTTTTATTTTTATCATTAATAATAAATTATGTTATACAGTATATATATGTATAGTGTTGATTACGCCAAAATCGCGAGTGTATACAAAGTTTATATACTCACATATCTTACATTAGATGTAAATAGAACCCACAGTAACGACGCGATGTCAGATGGAGATCACGCTCCAGTTAGTTAGTTACTGTTAAAGTAAACCGTCGTCCGCTACAAATAGCGATTCCCCGCCGATACAGACTCCACTCATCTTCTCGAAATAGTCACGGATATTGACATGGTTCTAAACATTTGTTACTCACTTAAATATAAAATTAAATATTTCAGTTTACATGTATCATTTTCAGTACAAATACGCTAGAGGAAATAAATAAAGTTTTTTTTTTTAAATATAATTGAATAGAATAGTAGATCTTATATGGCTACACCTAAGGTTTAAATTGTAAAGTGATATAGAAAAAATATGAACACAAAACTATTACAAATAGTATATGGCATAAAGAATCAATGCTCTTACAAGTATAATTAATCAGTTTGTGCTTAACGTGAGGCTTAACTTATAAAAAGTATATTTATTCGGGGATAGGACACAGCTCCATACAAAATGCAAGTTATGCAAAATAAACGATATCTTAATCCGACTGAGCGGTTACTGTTGTGTATTCAAAAGATTATAAAAATAATTTCTCATTGTAATACCTAATAATGGAATGATATTTTGTATCAGTTTAAGTAGGCCTGTGACATACTCCTGCATTTTACTACTGAGTTTCAGCGCTAAATTTTGGTTCCTTTCTTATTTTGGTCCGTAAGAGAGTGAGTATATAAGCATATTTCTGTTTCCGGAGCGCGCTGAAGCGCCGTCCCGCGTTCGGCGAACGACCAACCGAAGACTACAAGCGAACCGACATCCGCGGTCGCTGCAAACATAATCCAAACGAACGAACCGAACACGGAAAGACGTTTCGGTCCCGAAACGATGTAACTAGATCTCGGACCGCATAAACGAATTCTACGAGCGTCTAGCACCAAAATTTAGAATTGAACGCGAATTATACAAAACGCCTTGTCCGCAACAATTGTCTACAAAATAAAAGAAAATTAATCAATGGGAATATATTACAGGGAAAATAATGAAACCGGATCTAGTTACGAAGGTTCGGGCGCGAGCCTATACTGAAGTATAGACGATGCCCGAAGCCATGTGACTGATATTTGCACATTGGCGGTATAACCAGTAAGCTTACTTCTCATAAAAATATATAATATAATAGGCTTAGCTGCGGCCCGGCCACACCCTATATATATGTTCGCGAGCGGCCATGATATGCTTGCTCGAGCCAAATACCAGATAGGAAAATTAGTAAACAAAGTGTTAGCCCCTTCATACATCGAGGGTGTGAGCGGTTGGTACGAGGAATGACGGCAGTATTACCACAACAACGTGCCACTAATCCCACTCGAATTCTTTTATCGCTCTATTATATTTACTAAAATGTAATTATTATTTAATATTAGAAAGTTTTAGAATATTTGGTACAATTGTAGAAAAAAAAGCTACCGTTATATGTCTCAACTAAACTTAACCACCCATCAGTAGAAATATTCTTTCTGGAACAGCAATATAGCTGAACAGTTTTTAACCATTTCTTTTTCCCATGAGGGGCGAATTAAAAAACAAAACAATGATGTAAGTAACTAGACTGGTGAGCGAATAGGCGAGTGTAGGAGTCGGCACGAAATTTGAGCGCTGGACAATTTTAGTGCGGCTTGTTTGCGCAAATTCATTTTAGTTACACGATTGTGTACTTCAAACTATCATATTGTGATTCTTACACCAATCAATGATTTCTGAATGAACAATAAATCGAGTCTGATGTTCATCTTGTATTATCAAACAGACTTAGAAGCTTACAGTTATCTGTGTCAGTCTAACCGTAACCAGTGGAACTAGATTTAACGATCAATCAATAACACAGAATAAGTCCAAGTTCCTCACCATCTTAGTGAAATTTGACATCTGCCTAAGACATGTGGAAGTAACCCCAAACAACAAATGAATTTAATAACTCTACAGGGTGTTAGTGTAAACACCTTTATCCTTGAAACCAGTGGTTTGATTTCACTTATAGAACGTAAATTCAATGAAAAATAACAACATTTTTTTTAAAGTAAAATCTTAATTTTTCCTTAATTCCTCAATTTTTGCCTGTCCTAAGCCAAGATCAAAGTATGAAGGAAAAGTTACATCACAGGTTATGTGTACCTATTGTGTTTTTATTGGAATGTTGTGTAGGTAGCTAGCGCGGGCGGTGATCTTTACAGTGATTACGTTACTCGGGCGCATAGGGTATCCATGAATTTACGGACGGTGCCGGACAGAAACTTTTTAAATTTTATGAAAGAAAATAGCGTTGTTTTTTTTAAATTCATTGAATTTACGTTCTATAACTGAAACCAAACCACTGGTTTCAAGGGTGTTTACACTAACACCCTGTATAGTGCGCAAACGAAGGTCAGCGCTCACAGTGCGTGCCGCTGGCCGCGTGGTGCCGCCGCGCGCACCGCTTAGTAGAGGCCGCAGCCGCGGAGATTGTTCGCGATGATCACGTCGGTCACTGCGTCGAACACGAACTGGATGTTGTTGGTGTCGGTGGCGCACGTCATGTGGCAGTATATCTCCTTGGTTGTTGACTTGTTCTTCGCCTCGAACTGCGCCTGGATGTACGCGGCCGCCTCGCCGTACTCCTGTGCACCTGTTAACAAAGATAAAGTTTACACATTTTTTCATGGAATAAAGGTAACCATCGAGCACACAGTCTGCCCGATGGTATGTGGATGCTGTGGCCCATAGATATCTGCTTTTACAGACATTTATCCTCGACTAAGAATCAAAACGCAGTTGTCACCTCTAAGGACTAAGATGGAATGCCTCGTTTCCAGTAAAAAAGGGTCTCCGGATCTCTACTCTCACCATACGAAACACAGCAGTATTAAGCTGTTATTCTGTGAGAGCATGGTCCTTCCCCGGTCGAGACGACTCATTCGTGCTACAACCATAATGTAGCTGTAGCGTGGCTCTACCACGTATAAACATTTTTGTAATTATTCTACTTTAAGAATACAGTTTGATTTATCCATCATATCCATATTCCAATTTATATAAAATAAATCCGTGAGAAAGAAACTCTAATATCAACACTTTTCTAATAAAATAACTTCCCACGCTATGAAATCTGTCCAATATTTCACTTTATGCCAAGGTGGCGCCGGTTTAGTGGCAGAGAAAAGGTCTTGGATGCCCACTTTGACAAATGAGTCTGGCAAATATTAATCGCGGAATGAAAAAGAAAATGATAGATGTATCGCAATTTCTCGGTAGTCAGGCCTTGTTTGTTAATAAGCATGGCTTACTGCTTGCATGAAGTTAAAGATTTGGAGGAAATATATATGCATTTTTTAACTGTTATAAGCCAGTACTTGACTACTAAACCGTGTTGCGGCGGTTTAGGAATATCCACTACCGCATATCATCCCGTGGGAGTCACTAGAGGCAACAAAGGGAAATTAAGCAGGTGGCCAGCAGTTTCTTCCTGACAACAACTTAAAGTAATAAAAACCTGCAGTTGCGTAATATCTCACCAATAAATCAAACTGTGGGGAAGCCTATATATATTCAGCAGTTGAATTTTGATGGTCTGTTCTAATCGTATTTCACCAGATGGTGAGTGGCGATGTTTTTTCCCCTAAAATCGATGACTTTTATTAGCAACTAAAATAGCCGACAGACATTCTGCGATGAGTTTTAGTCTAGTAAATAATAAAATTATAAATAACCACATTGCCACCCAAGATATTGTGGTTTTCTCTTTTGGCACTGAACCATAATATAATATTTATTAGCAAGTCATTAAAGTTCATAAATATAGAATTCGTTGATAACTCGACTACAGCTCACACTATTGTATTGACAAAACAAATATAGGGTGTAAATGACCTGTGAAATGATTGTTTAAGTCGTTCAGAAGTTAAGCCTACCAGATGCACCACCAATTAAAAAAGAAGGAAGTTCTTGTATCATCGAATCGTACACATCAAGTATCAAATATTCTGAATAACTACAATAAGCAACGATATTTTAACGGAGAATGTAAATGTTTTAATTTGTTTAATACTGTCGACATAGCCGTGGTAGCTCAGATGGCGAGTAAAACGGGTTCGATCCCCGCCGGCACCAATGAAATTGTTAATTGCAATTTTAAGTGCTTATTTACCACGTGCTCGGCGGTGAAGGAAAACATCGTGAGAAAACCTGCATGTCTGAGAAATAAGAAAAAAAATATTTCCAAGACATGTGAAGTACGCCAACACGCATTGGGGCAGCGCGGCGGACACTTCCTTGCCCTAATACCGGTGCCCGCAGTGGGACGTATATGGCTGTACTGTAACTTTTTTTTAACTGTCGACATATATAAATAATTTATTTGCTACCAAACAAACCTATAAAAAAAATTGTTTATTATGTTTATATAATCAGTCGAGCAAGAAATTGCAGTCAAATTTATTGTAACATTTACTGTAGGTATAAAAAGAAAACGACAATTCATAATAGTTCATGTATTTGCCTATGGTATTCGGCATAAGCTAAATTACAGAAGTACACCAAACTTTCTTTACATCATTCGAAAAAACCATGTAACACGGACCTACTTGTTATACAGATGAATAGAATAGAAAGTCAACAATCCAATAAGTTCTTAAGGATCTATTAAATTGTCTGTCATGAGTTTTACAAATTTGAAATACAAAACACGCCAGGTAAGCAAAATTATTGTTGATTCTATATTCTCTGCATTAAATTTAAAAATTTAGCGTTCTTTCGTTAAAACTTTGTATACATTTTGAATATATTATATAATTTTAATTTTGATTTTGATTGTGATATTTGTATAATAATAATAATTAAAATATAATAAAATTGTATAATAATAATAATAAAAAAATTACATATAAGCAAAAAATTCAACATTAAAAAATCCAAATGCTTTTATGTTAATAGTAAAGCTAAATGTCATATATTTTTATATATGGTTACAAGTGCATGTAAATAATAATTAATTAGTATGTTAATTTATGTTATCATTTAATTTAGGTAATCTGAATTGAATTGTTGCATAATAATTTCAAAGCTCAAAAATCATTGTAATGCATGGCATTAAAAGGCTTTTTTATTTTTATATACATTTTACATACTATATAACTAATTTCTTGTGATTAAAACTCGTAACATAAAACACCAGTTTGACGTTTGTAATTATAATGCATAAGTTCAACACAAACAAAATAATGAAAAGTTTAAATTTTTTGCCACTGAAGCGCCGCGGCGCCATCGTTTTGCGTAGCCCAAACTTTGCATCATATTACGAAATTTTGTATACAAATCAGGCTTCGCGCCCCGAACAAAATTTTCATAAATTCTAAAGTGAAGGATACATGAATTTTAAAAGACCGATATGAAACCAACGAGTGCAAAAACAATGGTTTAAGGGGAAATATAATCTCAAATGGCTTAGCAAGATCCTTCGTTATGCCGAAAATATTGCAGCATTAATTTTGAAATAAATATATGGTAAAGTTGAGGATTAATGTTAAGGATTATGTTAGTCGAAAACACGATTTCGTAAAATTTTCTCGATAGAAAAAAAAATCCAAAGTTACCTCCAAAATAAACAATAAACCACTGTTATTCATAAAATACTTTAAATAAGATCATGAAACTTTGCATACTAACTATAAAGCAGTGCTTATGTTATTTACTTTTTTTTTAAATACCATTATTTTCACTGTAAAAAGAAATTACCTAAACTATCGGCCTTTTGAAGCGTGATTCCTGCCGCATGGTCACTTCGCTTCGGCCTTTGAACGGGGAGGTTGTGTCGCTTACGATCAGAATGTACATTACGCAACAGGACGACTTAACGTTAGGTGGCGTTAAGAAACAGGCATAAATATGATAAACCTAATGAAATAAGTGTCTAACGGCCTTTCTACTTACAGTATTAGTGATTACAAACATGTCGGTACATAGCATACGACGCGCGGGCAAGTGGGGACGAAATTAGAATTTGAGCTGACTTACTCTATCCCCTTAATAGGCCTCGTTTCATCATTCGACAACATTTTTGAACTCTTTGTTGCAGATAATATTATACACTTAAGCGTGCGAAATTTGAATCATCATCATCATCATTACAGCCCTTCACAAGTCCACTGCTGAACGTAGACCTCCCCCAAGTAATGCCACAAAGCACGGTCCTGAGCCACTTGCATCCATCGACTTCCTGCATGTCTTACCATGTCGTCACTCCATCTAGTGGGGGGGTCACCTTACACTACGCCTACCGGTACGAGGCTGCCACTCGAGAACCTTTCTTCCCCATCAGTTACCGATTCTTCGAGCTATATGGCCGGCCCATTGCCACTTCAGCTTACTAATCCGTTGGGCTATGTCGGTCACTCTGGTTTTACTGCGGATATCCTCATTTCTGAGTCTATCACGCAGAGAAACTCCGAGCATAGCCCTCTCCATAGCTCGCTGAGCGACCTTGAGCGTTCTCATACGGCCAGCAGTGAAGAACCACGTCTCAGATCCGTAAGTCATCACTGGCAACACGCACTGGTTATACACTTTAGTTTTCAGAGATTGAGGTATACCTGACGAGAAGATGTGTCGTAATTTCCCGAACGCTGCCCAGCCGAGTTGAATCCGTCGATTGACCTCTCGGTCGAAGTTGGACTTACCTAGTCGGACTATTTGTCCCAGGTAAACGTACTCGTCAACAACTTCGAGCATAGTGCTCCCAACAACTACCGGCATAGGTGTGACATGGACATTGAACATGATCTTTGTTTTGTCCATGTTCATCTTAAGACCTATCCGTTGGGAGACACCATTGAGGTTATTGAACATAGTGTTAAGGTCCTCCAGCGATTCTGCCATAAGGACTATATCGCCGGCAAATCGAAGGTGAGTGATGTACTCGCCATTGATGTTAATACCGTATCCTTTCCAGTCCAGTAGCTTGAAAACGTCTTCCAACGAAATTTGAATATTATGTCATAATCAATTTACTTTTGGGTATTAAGTCTCAGAAATGAGAGGAAGCCTGTGCCCAGCAGTGGGACGTTTTTAGGCTGTAACTAACATTCGTAATAGTAGCATGAAATATGAAATATTAAACAACTACGATATAAAACTTGGGCGATGGTAATGCGCATTAAATTCTTTAAATTGCGTGACACAAATAGCCTTATTAAGGATTTTAAAAATAGCCTGCGCTCATATTTTTTGCTCCGCACCTTTGATCATAGCGTGATGAGACATCATTCAGTTCTTAAATTTAAGCAGTAAAATTTTCAATAAAAATAGTTTAATGGGAATCGCGTGTTACTAACAAATATAGCAGACAAAAAACTATTACTTCTTTGTAACGCATCTATCCTTACCAAAATTATATTATTTTTAATACATATGATATAAAATGTAATCCTGTTAGGATTGTCACATACATAGAGGTTCAGTCGCCTACTTCTTTCCAACTTCATCACTATCATCAACCTGTGTCAGTAAAAAATGCTTGATATGGGTATATTGTTGACATTAGGCAAACAAAATTTAAACATCTCACGTCGAAATACATAGAGATTTCATTCCAAGGTCTCTCAAGGCGCTCAGATCAAGCTTCGCGCCTCCAGTTACTATAACTCCCAACGTTTTTGGCTTCTGCGATAGTTGTGACAAGCCCATTGCTACTTTAGTTTACATGCAAACTATGACTGATTTGTTCAGCGGATTTCTTATTAAAAATCAAAACCACCAAAGATATGCCAAACATAGATTTTTCCATTGCTCGTTTAGCGACCGTGAGTCACTATGGCCAACGATAAGCGATACCAAATGTAAACAAATCCAATGCACAGTTATTAGGAATAACAGGGGTACGAAACTTCTTGATAGTTAGATTAAATATTTAAGTAAATATAGTTTTATAAAATGTCCAGCAAACCCAAAAAATAGACTTATGTAGGTAGGTATTAATAACGATATTTTTTCAATTCACAATAGAACTAGCAACAGTACAACAGTAAAACACCTAAAATTAAAAATTAATTTAAAATGATATACTTACTTTTCTTACATGCATCTTTAATAAATTAAGGAAAGTTTTATTATTACAGTTGCTGTTTTTTAAATAACTTTAAGATAACTTTAAAGAACACTCCGACAAGAAGTTTTAATTAAAACTACTAAACAACATTTATATGTAATGATTTCTTATGTTTACGCGAACACTACACATTTTAATAATACTAGTTTTTACGGATTTTATCGCGTATATTTAACTCTTTTTTATAGAAGAGACGGTAAACGAGCATACGGCTCACCTGATGTTAAGTGATTACCGCCGCCCATGATCAACCGCAACACCAGGAGAATTGCAGGTGCGTTGCCGGCCCTTTAGAAAGGAGTAAGGCTCTTTTTTTGTTGAAGGTCCCCAGGTCGTATCGGTCCGGAAAAATCGCCAGTGGTAAACTATTCCACAGAGAGGTCGTACGCGGAAGAAAACTCCTTGTGAAACGTACAGTGGTGGACCGCCAAGCATCCAGATGGTGTGGATGGTATCGGGAGGTTTGCCGCGTAGGTAGTGTGTTCACGAAATTTGGCGGCTGGGATTAATCCGAACAATTCCTCAGACAAGGAGGTGATGGCGATAGGCCTGTAGTTGGACGGGTCTGAGCGGTCGCATTTTTTAGGGATCGGGTGGACGAAAGCCGTCTTCCATGATTTTGGGACTACGCCTAGGAGTACCGGAAAAGACGCGTTAAAACCGGTGCCAACTCTGGAGCACACGTCCTCAACACAATTGGGGGGATTCCGTCAGGGCCCCTCGACTTGTGGATGTCTAGGGAGAGGAGCGCTGTGTGTACTGCACCTCCGGCATGGAGCACTCAAACCGCGGGATGGTCGGCGACGTACTCCCCCTGTCATCGAGAGTCGAGTCGGACGCAAAGAAAGAGCCTAGCAGATCGGCTTTCTCCTTTGCGGTATGGGCCAGTGAGTTGTCCTCCCTGTGCAGAGATGGAAGAATGGCTGACAGATATTCCCCTGGACATCCTTGGCGAGAGACCAGAATGCACGGGTTCCAGAAGAAAGGCGACTTAGTTTCTCGTCAATTCTGCCTATGTGCTGTGACTTTGCCTTGGCAATGACTCTTTTGAAGAAGAACTTTTTAAATATCCGACGTTTCGAGCACTTTACAGCACCCATGGTCATGGGGGAGACTGAGATGTTCAACGTATAAATGTCATAGTTAACCACGGTTACCATAGATTAATATTATTAATTTTTGTTCCGATCTATGCAGTATGAACTTATAGTATCTTGAAGTCTTGCAGTTGTATGCTTAGGTTGGGTTTTAATTGTATTAATTATAAGATCCCAAGCAGATGGTAGCACCCAGCCATCTTCTCTATTGAAATTAGGATGTTTTTTGATTTCAATAGCCTCGCGAATCGTCCTTGGAAGGAATCGGTGTTCTTTAGCGAGGATTTGTGGGATTTGTGGTCTATCAAATCTGATGTAGTGATGGGGGCGATCCTGTACGTGTTCACTCTGCAAGTGTGGGAATTCTACAGTCTGTATATTACCTTTGGTATAAAAGGTTGGCATCAAACTGAAATAAGTGCCCTGATAGAAAAGTCGATACCATCATACTCTACAAAAGGTTAAAATTAAAATATAGGAGATTGTCAATGATGAGGCCATCTTACATGTACAGTTCTTGTGTTTTATTGTATTTATATTATTAATTTTAATAACTTAGTTTCAACATTCGAGGTTCGAAAACGCTTCGTTAAGATAAACTGTTTGCAGTCAGTGGAGTCATTTCTTAGCATTGTTTGAGGTCATTTAATTACTTGTGAATCACTCAAACGCTTGACTTTTGAGTCCTAAATAGCTTAAGTACCTAGAGGTGTTACATGCTGAATCTATGGCAAGCTATTATTGATACCTATTTAAATTATATAACTAACCTGTATACTCTGGGAAGCAGATGGTGAGCGGAGATTTGCGGATCTTCTCCTCGAACAGATCCTTTTTATTTAGAAAGAGGATGATGCTGGTGTCTGTAAACCATTTGTTGTTGCAGATCGAGTCAAAGAGCTTCAGACTCTCCTGCATACGGTTCTGAAAAGAAAATAGCGGATTTAAAACGTGTTTTATTTAAGATCTCTTCCTTAGACTATTCAAAAAAGCAAACTTTTCTTATGGGCTCCCAGTGGTTTGAAACTCTAAGGAAAATTAATGGAAACTTTTTATGCAAAAAAGTATTTTCTTCCAGGAAAAATATAATATAAGGTTTTCACAACACTTTTCACAGTTTCGAATTTGTACAGTAAATTTTCTATTTTAGATTTTTTTATTACTTTGAAGTTGTAGACCGAAGGAAAACTTTAATATTGCTATGGTATCGTTTCCGTTCGTTTTTAGCTACAGCGTAAAAACAACTTCTTTAATATAATTTCAAATTCTTTTAATTTACTTCTTCGGTAGATTAAAATTTACAATGCTAATTTCGAAAAAGGAATAGTTACAATATAAAAGAGCAGTTTAATAGTTAATGTGTGAATTATTTTGATAACATATTTTAAACCATACTTTTTCTTTTTTAATTTGGGCTGTTTCATAAATTTTGCGCCCTTTCTATGGAGTAGCACTTAATTGAAAATAGTATTTGTCGCTAAGTGTGGCAAACATTTAGCCTTTATTTTTTAACATTTAGGGTTTCATAAGAGGCGACTTTGGAAAATTCTAGAAAGATTATGTCTCCCAGTATATAGCGTTGCAACCATCTTGTGTAGTATGGCAGATGCAATATATTTCTAAACCAACGAAGAGCTGAAGAGCTGCGTCTAGGGTGCAAGATATCTTGCACGGTGATCTCCAATGCGCCTGCCGAGGGTGGCGATTACGGCTAATTTTAACTATGAAAATAGCTCCATGTTTATAAGTGAACTGTTTACTTTTATAGGTAGAGTCAAAGATCGCATAGCAGACAAATTATCAACTTTCGGGTTTTTTTCAATACAAATATCGTTATTAAATCCTTCTTCTATTATACTACAGTTACCACATGAGGTATGAATGTGTCTGCGTGAAGACAAATTAGCTATTTCTCCTCCTATATAAAGTTATTATTCTTCGTAGGATGCTCACAAACGGGTTGGCATTTCCTGTACATTGGTTTTCAATCATTGAAAATTTAATTATGACTCACCGTCGTCTCATCCTCGTGCAACACCTGGTCGTACTCGGACATCGCTACGCAGAATATAATCGCAGTGACGTCCTCGAAGCAATGGATCCATTTCTTTCTCTCGGACCGTTGCCCGCCCACGTCGAACAATCTGGAGTAAAAATAGTTTTGATGTTGGCCATGACGTAGTTGGGGCCCTTTTTACCATTAAAGTAAGGTTAGATACTATTGAAGACTATGTCAGAACATGATCATACATGGACTGTCGCCAACGTTTTCTTTTGGGTGTCTCAGACCGTAACCTGTTTTCTCTCATGGTGTTAAAGAACCTCGTGCCCATTCTTAACCACCAAGGCTAGGTACAGTGTAGACTAATATTGGGGTGCTCACAAACACAGACAATACAGACACGTTCGCTCGTTACCACTTCCCCATATTAATTTGATTTAAAGCAATGACAAGTATGTCATAATGGTATATGGTATTAGATGTAATGACTTGGTTGGACTTGTTCTGAATGCGAACCTTACAGAACAATTATTATTAAGCCAAGTCGCATGGGTAAGTGATGGAAAGCAGTTTTATTACAGCGGGGACATTTCCACTAGCCCCCTCAGTGCGGTGGAAGATAGTCAGTCATAAGACGATCTGATCTGAAAACAAAGAATTTGTTGACTCTGGCGAATAGTAAAACTCAGTAGTTGCAAGGTAGTTGCGATGAGACCACAAGGTCAAGTGATCTTCATTTATTTTCAATTTACTTATAACAAAAATAACGTGCGAACAGTCAACTGTGTGGAAATTATTATATACAATGGACACACTAAACACTAAAAGTTCTTTGCTCCTAGCCGCTCATAAATATTAGAATTTCAAATGTAATATTTTTTTAAAACTGAGGCATTAAATTTTTCAGGTTACGGTATATATTGCTATGGACCAATGTTCTTAATTTTTAAGTACTTGATGCCTGAAATTGTTTTTATGACAATTTGAAATTCGTCATCCGCAGCAAAAATGGAGTTATCATGAAAATATTTTATGGCGACGATTTTTGTACGGTTTTAAAAGTTCACTCTTTCCGGCTGCTTGTCTTCAATATGGCTCATACATAGGCCATATTTAAAAGAATTGACGTCAACATTTAAAAGTTAGAAAGATTTGTTGCCTTTGAATGAACTCACCCCAGAACAAAAGCGGGCTCGAGTTGATTGGTGTAAAAAAAATGTTGTTAAATTATGATCATTGACGTTCAAATGCTGTATAAGACATTTTGACAGAAATGAAACATGGATATACATATGTTAATATTCCGAAAAGAAAGCAACAGTATTCCATATGGGTGTTCGAAGGCGACAAGAAACTAACAAAATTAAGGCTGCCATGAAGCGTGAGCAAAAAGTGATTGCGTTTTTCTTCTCTCAGATAGATCCTGTCCCTGATCCTATCAGGGACAGGATCTATCTGAGAGAAGAAAGATCCTGTATCTGAGAGAAGAATACGCGATGAGCAAAATACAGTTATTGCTGAGTGGTACACAACTATTTGTTGCCTTTGAAAAAGTTAGAGATAAACGACTAAGAAGTCATGTCCTACTGCACCATGACAATGCGTACACACTGCGAACAAGACAAAGTCATTTTTGGTTTCCGAAAAGATGGAGCTCGTGATCCATCCCGCACACAGTCTAGAACTCGCACTATACGATTTCTTTATTTCTCCAAAAACGAAAGGTTTGACATTATGGGATATTACGAGACCATTACGGGATACATAATATTACGGGACTAGAAGAGGCCGTGACAGCTGTCAGTGAGCATGTGAAAAACATGCATTCATATCGAGGGTGTTATGTTTTCAAAAACGGTTTGGAGAAATGAAAAAGTGTTTAAAATATAATGGAGAATACTTTGAAAATAATAAATAATTAATTTACATATAAATTGTTTTAATTATGAGTTACGCAAAACCAATGCACATTAAAGAAGAAGTACGGATACTTACTTGAAATTAAGGTTTTTGAAGGAGAAATGTACTTCAACGATGCCGGTGGTTTTGACTCTTGTTCTTAAAATATCTTGCTCGGTCGGCTGGTAGTCTCTAGCACCTAACCGGTCGAGGTCGTCCAAGAAACTGAAAAGGAGGGAAGCATTTCTATAATGATCTTTTGATTACATATAACTGATTACACACAAAAATATTTTTATAGAAGTCATCTTCCTTTTAATGTAATTTTGCTAGGGGCTATGGTTTGCCGGATTTTTGATCCAAAATGTTTTTCAAGTGACCCGAAAGATATAACGAATATATATGAGGTTGTTATAATATCTATATATAAGTAATAATTACCGTATTTTATCATACGCGGCTACTAGCCAATATTATCTCATGGGTCTGATAAGAAGCGCCAGAGGGAAATAAAACGAGTGAACAAGCCTAATGGCAACTCAAAATAATATAATTGACGCCTGTTAAGCATGGCAACTATGGCAAATATCCTCCCATCAGAGTCGAAGGCGCATGTTCCACTTTCGTTTTGACTTTGCTATAATGAATGAAAAAAAAGAAACCGATTTTTAATGATAAAATTGGTTTCTTTACATTTTAGAGATATAATATTATAACATGTATAATACAAAGTATAATTATAGTAGGTATATTCTATAATACTTTTATTTAATAAATTAAAATAAATAACTCGACGTATAAACGCATAAATATTGCCAAAAATTTAAATATTTTGTTTTGTTCATATACAGTTATGTTATTTATTTCATTATTCTTACATGAAGGGCTTTGTCGCTGAAACGATTATGACGCCCTGGTAGTTACAACAAAGCAAATTGAGAACCTCGTCTTGTTTTTGAAGTCGGTTGAAAATTATTATTGGATACAGGTATCCTGAATTTTTTCAATATGTTCAGTTTGATCGCAAATTATGGAATTTCGATAAAACTTCGTCATCACATCGAAGAGGAAAAGTTTACATTAAACGATGTTAACGCAAACAAGCATTGTAAATAATTTGTAGGAAAATGCTTTAAAATATATACAAAATGTTTAACTAATCATATGGTTTAGGAATCCTTAACCTTATGATTAGTTGAACAGTTAGGATCAAACTGAGCTCGAACTCGTCGCGGCACCACTGGATAGCTTATTAGAAATTATTTGTGTTTTTTATTCACATTTACCACGTTACCATTACACGATAAATCAACGGTTGACATTATAAGAAAGCCTATAGGTTATATGAATAATTAAAAAAATCATTAAGTGCATGTATTATATAAGTCGTAAGTATTTATAAGTGGTAGAGCCATGCTGCATTATGTTAGTAGTATAGTTGTAGCACGAATGGGTCGGCTCGACCGAGGAAGGACCACGCTCTCACAGAATACCAGCGTAAAATAGTAGCTTAATGCTGCTGTGTTTCGTATGGTGAGTGTAGAGAATCGGAGACCCTTTTCACTGGAAACGAGGCATTCCATCTTAGTCCTCACGGGTGACAACGCATCCGCATTTTGATTCGTAATCGAGGATAGATGTAGATGTCTACGGGTCGCAGCAACCACTTACCATCAGGTGGACTGTGTGCTAGTTTGTCACCCTATCCTATAAAATAAATAAAATAAATATGTAAATTTACCAATTCACGCTGGAGTAGAGTGGCGAATTCTTTTCAGCTCCATAAGCCTTCTTAAATAATGAGTGAGAGAGATAAAACAAGTGGCAAACGAACTTATATTTGGTATTCGCCAGATGGTAAGTAAGCCAATACAGTTCATAACCACCTGCAGCCATCTTCATACAAAAGAGGCTACAGATGTGTTGACACCTCTGAAGACTAAGAAGGAATGGCTCTTAAGCCTGTATGTATTAACCTTTCTGTATTCTTCACTCCGCAACTCAGCAGTGCATGCACTGTTACTTGGCGCCAGAAGTAGGCAAGAGTGTGGTAGTGGTACCTACTCAGGTAGAAAGAGTCCTAACACCTAATAGTTGTATAGTAGTAATATAATATTACGTAGCATGTCACTTATTACATGATTCATATAGTATAGGTACACCAAAGAGATTTAAATATATAATAACTACTTACTACTACATACTTAAATGTCTTTGAGTTACACCAACACCTTCTTTGGCGTTCGTTGGTATTGGCAGTGGAAGTTCGCAGTTCTCAGATCTTGCCCTTATGCGATTATAAACTGTATTACTATCCATTCTATTCTGAGCCTTCTTTAATTTATTTTATAGGTCAAAATGCGGAAACGACAAGTGTATATATATAATCAAATGAGTACAACAATTTTTCTTGTAAAAATATACTTATATAATTCGAGAAAAGCCGTAGGTTAATAAATTAATCCTGACGTATTCTTTGATCGCAGAGCACCAAGGACAATTGAGACCAATTAATTACGACTAATATAAGACATCAAAGCGCATGACTGTACGTTACACGTCATAAACAAGCATACCTTATTAGTGCAGACACGACTATCAAACCTGAACACGCGTGGCATCAGTCAGGCGCGCCTTGCCCTTATACAGCTCCGTTATAGCCAATTAATATCAACGAATTCCGGATTCCATTATAAATTATCACAGCATTAAGATTACGAATTAGATGTTTTTGTCTTTCTTTACAGTGCAATTAGTTATAGATCTGCTTACTTAAAAGTTGACTAGCCCATTCTAATAAGTCATATTATATGTTAAAGTTACAGCCTAGATACATCTTTCTGCTGGGCACAGGCCAGCTATTTCTAATTCTTTCAGCTATTTCTGAGAGGGTTTAGGACAAGGAAATGACAGCCGCGCTACCCTAATGCGTGTTGGCGAACTTCACATATCTTCGAAATATTTTTTCTTATTTTTCAGACATGAAAACTTAGTCACGGTGTTTTCCTTCACCGCCGAAGCACCGTGGCCAATAACATTTAAAATTTCAATTAACAATTTAATTGTTGCCGGCGGAGATCGAACCCAAGTTGCTCGCGTACTGTGAAATTTACATTGAGCGCTTAGCCTCTGAGATATTATACGTACTATATATAGGTATAAAAACAGTTCACGTCTTGGTTATGATATTCTCCACAGCTTCAAGCCCACTGTCATTAATTAAAATGTGCCTTAATATCCAAAGTGGTATAATAATTCTCGATAATTTAATTTATACCAATGCGTATAACGGATTCAATTGTAGGGAATGGAATGAATGTTGATACGAAGCCGGCAACATATTCGATGAAACTGCAACCAGTCTTATTGAAGTCTTATAAGGAAACTGTATCGAGAATAGTGACAGTGACGTGTCATACACTTACGTGTAGTTTAATTACCCAACAAACACCGTCATATCGTTAGCTCTTATTAAATTTAAAATTTTCTAAAATAGCTTTATCACATCTAGCATCGCTAATCTATTATACAAAGTCATATTGATACACCCACTTTTACATATAATGTGATATAAATATGTGCAAAATGTTAGACAGTAGAAAACACTAGAGCTTGACAGTAACATGCACACCTGTAAAAGGTATAAATCGTTAAATATTCTTCAGTGTGAAGTAGCAATTCGGGGAATATCTGTCTATCAGGAAACCCGCTTCACTAAAGCAGATCGAATGATGGATTGATAAGACATAATGTCAATGAATATGGTAGTAGTATAATTAAATTAAAATAAATAAAGAAAAGGCTCTAATTTTTTACGTGGTAGAGCCATGCTGCAGTTATATTAGTAGTATAGTTGTAGCACGAATGGGTCGGCTCGACCGGGGAAGGACCACGCTCTCACAGAATAGCAGCTTCAAAGAGTAGCTTAGTGCAGCTGTGTTTCGTATGGTGAGTGTAGAGAACTTTTTACTGGAAACGAGGCATTCCACCTGAGTCCTCACGGATGACAACGCATCTGCATTTTGATTCGTAATCGAGGATAGATGTAAATATCTATGGGCCACAGTAACCACTTACCATCAGGTGGACTGTGTGCTAGTTTATCATCCTATCCTATAAAAAAGGCTCAAGGATCAAGTAGTCGGTACTGCGATAACCAATCAACCTGCTAAGCGTGGCGATTACGGCAAATAATCTCGATTACATAATCGAGATTACTGCTGCAAGTTGATTCTCACACGAGAGATCAACTTGCAGCAGTGTATTGTTATGTGCTGGTAAAGAAAGATTCTATTATACTTTTTACAAGCACTTATGTTGTAGGTATAACAAAACATATTATGTGCCTACAATAGTTGTTACTTTGATAGAAACTTATTTTAATTAAAGATGAGGAAATTAATTTTCTTAAATCCGAATACGAATAAGATAAAATGGTTTAATTATTCACCATCATCATTACAGCATAAAAACCCACTTTCGCGGCAGTCTTCATCATCATCATACAGTTCATCATCTGTACTAGATTCCCCCAGCCTGTTGAAGCAGTGGACTAAGACTGCCTCATTGGGGGTTTTCGCCATAATTACCACGCTTAGCGGGCGTTTTAGCCACCGCTTTTTTCTTTCTTATTTTGGGCAGTTTTTAAATGGGCGTAAATGCTGATGTGTAGGTCCTATTTCAGTTTCCTTCTCACTTCTTCACTCACGAGATGATATAGGATAATGGACTCTCTTATGACGCCACTACACGCATATTTCCAACCCATAATAAAAATGATATAAACCGTTTTATATTTGTTTTATTATGGAGCAATGAAATGGAACTTTCATTTGATTTATATACAGTTTGAAAATAATGAAGGGCATTCAGTATTTGTATGCGGGTTTTATAAAGTTGATTTATAATCTTTAATACTCAACGCCTCAAACAAACGTTTAAGAAAGGCACTGGTTTATATGTGCATAAGTACATGAATATATACGGCCGCTTTTACTGCCAATTGCAATAAGTAAGTGTTCTGAAAGCCGACAGGGCGACGGCATCGCATACATATTAACGAGTTCACAAACCAGACGTAGACAACACGCGATACTTGAATAATATTAATTGTTATCATTCATGCAAGTTTATTGAAAATGCTCAATAATTTCTGAATCATAAAAAGTTGGCGTCATAAAATTCTAAAAAAATCAATCGATTGTAACTGAACACCATAGCTTACAACTCGTTATTTCATCAGTTAGGAGCATTTCGGTTTAGTTAGATTGGAACAGAAAAAATGTGTAATGCAAATGAGTATAGTAATACTTCTCCTTAAAACAAAACGAACATCTTTTTAATGCAGTAAGGGTGACAAATGATCACATACTCCACTCACTCCCCACATTCATCATCGATTAAGAATCAAAATTTAGATCAGAGTCACCCCTAAAACGGAATGCTTCATTACCAATAAAGAGGGCCTTTGGCTCTTGCCACTCACGTGTTCATACGCACACGAAATACAGGAGTGTTTTTCACCGCAATTTCACGCTGGTATTCTGTACGTGCGTGGTCGAGGCGACCCATTCTTGTTCGTGTTGCAGCTATAATCTCTCGAACCGGCGTGGTAACCACGTGTCGTTCCGCTTTCCATCTAATACTTAAAGATAAATAATATATGTAGAAAAATCAGATGTTTGCAATGATTTCCGTAGTAACCAGAATTTTTCGTTTGTTTTCATTCGTTGTTGTTGTGCAATTGGTCAGGAGTATATCGTCATACCATTTGCGTCTAACTTTTTTAAGGAAATCTGATCATTTTCCAAAATTTGGATAACGTCCTCATTGCAAACTTATTAGATAGTTACAACAAAAGGAACGTAATCCATACAGGGTGATAGGTATATTAATTCTTCGACCATAACGGCATTTGAGTTGTGAGTGTAAAAGGCAAGTCCAGCCAGGCAGCAATAGCAATGCACTGGTATGTTGTGACCCAAATGAATACGTTATTCGTACACAAGTTACCTTTATTAAGGCATGAAAAACTACTGGACGGTCTACATGTTACGTTTAATCAAATGTTACACTGAAAATTAAAATACTTTATAAGACAGTAGTTTTATAGGATAAGGATGACAAGCTAGCACACATCTATCCTCTATTACGAATCAAAATGCAGATGCGTTGTCACCCGCGAGGACTAAGAGGGAATGCCTCGTTTCCGGTAAAATGGGTCTCCGGTTCTCTACATTCACAATACGAAACAGCAGCGTTCAGTTGCTATTTTACGGTAGTGTTCTGTGAGAGCGTGGTCCTTCCCCGGTCGAGCCGACCCATTCGTGCTACAACTGTACTACTAACGTAGCTGCAGCATATCTACTACGTCAAACAGTTTGCACCTTAATTTAGCAAAGGTTCTCACACTAGGCGCGCAGACCTATATCGTGAGAGCCATAACCCATAACACGATAAAAAAATTGTGCAGTGATGACTTTACAAAGCTTTCCCTTACCTACTTTACATTCAATACAATTTTAATCTTTATCTTCAATGTTTACTTGCTCCGTTTCTTTTTAAAAAATTACAAATATCGTAAGTTCTGAAGACAAAAATACCGTTTTTTTTAATTCGTAGCCAAACCATGATACAGTCGACTCGATACGCCGCAAAAGAAAATCAATGACATCATCTTATCATGTGACACTTCATGTACAACATTATCGTTAGCCTGTAAACAATCGATTGTTTCACTGTTGACAAAATATAGATGATAGTGATGAAAATAACACAATAATAATATTATAATACAGGACCAGCCCTGCTATTAATTTCGTTAGCACGTATGCAACTAGTTCGATCGCACATCACTGAAATTATAATATTGGTTTTTACGTATTTTTAGATTTTATCGCGTATATATATATATATATATATATATATATATATATATATATATATATATATATATATATATATATATATATATATATATATATATATATATATATTTTTTTTTTATATATATATCCCGACGTTTCGAGCGCTTTACAGCACCCATGGTCACGGGGGGGGACTGAGATCTCAGGGGTGTGTAAAGGTGGGTATTATTAAATATACGCGATAAAATCCGTAAAACCTAGTATTATTTCAATGTGTAGTGTTCGCGTAAATATAAGAAATCATTATCACTGAAATTACTAATTGCAACTTCATGTCACTATATATATTATAATACTGCTGTTTGCTATACCACATGTTTGGGGCGTTTTGACCAAGACCAACATAGAAACGATCAAAGCGACAGTAGCCTAATGGCAGGGCGCGGACCGCGAACTCAAAAAGGTCGCGGGTTCGAATTCGAATCTACCATTTGACTACTGGCGTGAACCACTCGTAACACAAGCAATTTAAGCTTACCACGAGTGGTTAAGGGGAATATTAGTAATGTTTATAGCATTGTTAATATTCTTTAAAAAAAAAAAAAGAAAGATAAAAGGAGCGCTAAGAACATTTAAATGATGCCAAAACCATGCATAACTTTTAGACACACATTTTTCTATTTTCTTTCTTTATTAGGCCGTAAAATGTATTGTACAATACTCTTTTACACATTAGCACATAAAACCATGTTGTGGGTTGCAAATGGTTTTAGATACATATGGGCACGTATGTGTGTGCATACGTGTTCTTACAATAATTTGAGCATTATTTTGGATTGGTATTTGCTTAACTTGAAAGGTATGCAGCGCTCTTTCTTGGCGGTGAAAGCAAATTCATAAGGAAATCTTCATGTCTAAGAAATTAAAAAATTAAAATGAAGGTCATGGGAAGTCTTCAAACATGCAGCGAGGCAGAGCAGCTCAGGCTTCCCTGCTTCGAAATCTTTTCAAAACGAGGTCTATGCCTATGCAAATATATTCAATTATTTTCCTCATCATAAAATTGCAATAATTCTTTCATTGTCGCTGGGATATAATACTTCAACAGTTATTCGGCTTATAATTAATTAGATATACTTTTTAAAATATGTTCTACAAACTGTTTTTATAAGATATAATTAAAAACATTAATCTAACTTTCCTTCAATGCCGATTTTCTTCAAGTATCATTAAAGATAAAAATTTGTGTAAATTTCCAAAACATCATTTCTCTAACTTAGTTTTTAGCACATCATATAAAAAAAGTATGAGATAGAGAGTATGAGACAGATATACTTCCGTTTGCACCTTATAAAGGTAATAGCCGTGTAATATAACCGTGAATATGGATAGTGGCAACGTTTAATTTTGCACTAACTCTTATCTCTCGTTAGTGTCACACTTAGTTAGAGTGTGACGGAGGCAAATGAACCAGAAAGAAAGCGGCAGCATCTGCCTGATATCAACTCAAAATAATAATGGTTCCTTAAAAGATTTTTTGCTAAAAATTAGTTAATGAATTAGTTTTGCATACTATAAAGCTAATGAAATCCTTCCAAAATTGGTATATTTTTAGAATGTACTCTTATCAATTTTAACTAAGCTGTGTAGTGGCGGTGTAAGAATATCCACTAGTCCATATGATCCCGTGGGGCGATCTGAGGGGCGTCAGAGGGAAAGTTTTAACAGGAGATGGGCAGCAGCGTCTTTTTCATAAAAGATAACAAAAAACTGCGGGAGCCAAGCCGCCTGCCCAGCGTAGGGACTTTTTTTTTCGTAAGATACGGTGACAAACGAGCACACAGTCCACCTGATGGTAAGTGGTTGCTGTGGCCCATAGACATCTACATCTATCCTCGATTACGAATCAAAATGCAGATGCGTTGTCACCCGTGAGGATTAAGATGGAATGCCTCGTTTCCAGTAAAAAGGGTCTCCGGTTCTCTACACTCACCATACGAAACGCAGCAGCATTAAGCTACTATTTTACGTTGGTATTATGTGAGGCGTGGTCCTTCCCAAGTCGAGCCGACCCATTCGTGCTACAACTATACTTCTAATATAACTGCAGCATGGCTCTATCACGTATAAAAAATATACAGGATAATATGTATTACTTACTTTGAAGCAATCTTATGGATTTGGGCTCTATGTTGGGCATCAAACTTTTCTGTAATAAATTAATGAACGATGTACAAACCACTCCCGTCGTTTATATTCATTGTATATTAATATGTAGTACCTATCGTGTTCATATTTATGATTTAAAATGACTTCAGTATGATTTAAAATGAGTCATATCGTGCGACTAATGTTTCTGATGAGGGTTTCGAGGGTGCAAATTAAGAAGCTAAGTGGCTGGCGACGCGCCAGCTAGATCCTATGTAAGTTCGTAGGTACTTTGGAGTCAGAAGTGCACTAAACTCTCCGATATGCTGCTACAAGTGGGTGCTGTTTCGTAATTTGCCGGCTAGCATTTTGTTTCTCATTTGCTAACATATATATTATTTATATTAAATTTATTTCATATTCGACATTGTAACGAACTGTTTTTTGGTCCTTACAACGTTTGTGAAAACTAGAATTAACATAAATCTAGCATCAGATTAAAAATGATAATTGAAATTTCACTCTTAATCTGGTGTTCAATTCAGAGTAAAAATTGAACTTATTTTTTGATAAGGTAAAAGACAATTTCTGGTTCAGTAAAAAAATTAAGTAACAGTCACGATTATTACGTTTATGAATAATTGTATACGTTATGTGCAATAAATAGGAAGACAGCATAGTACACGTCTTCGTGTCAGACAAGTTCGAAAAAGGAAGGGACGACTCACCGGCAGTATATGTTTACAAGGTCCATTTTGAGTCAATTTTAAACCGTTCATTACTCAAAAACTATTAGACCTACATATTTATAGTTTTGCATATCTAGCAAAGACCCCTTGAATACATTGAATCCCAGATTTCATGAATAAACCAATAATCATGAATAGCTCATGATCACTCACTGTCACTCAAACTCTCATCCGAAACCTAGGCCGTTTCTAGGTGATCCTAATCTGGAAAATCCACTAAGTTGGCAACCTGAGACTCTATGTATTCAAGGGGTCTGAGTTGATCATAAGAAACTTGGAAGTCGGCAGCAAGGTATATTATTAAGCATACACAAAGAAAAAATATGAAAACCAAATGTTATGGATATTTCGTGTTAACAGACAGTGACTGAAGTAGGATCTACTACTAGCTACTAGGCGCAACTGCACCGTAGCCAAAGACTATATAACCACTTGACTGCGCATACAATGCGCCGACGCTCGAAAACTATTAGTATTTTGTCGCCTATGTATAGGCTACGGTACTAGTAACTATTTTATTATTGTCCAAGAGTTAGACCTATGTGCACGCTAAATTTTTATAACTTTTTACGCAATTATAACGTATCAAAATGCCTTCATGCGCGGTGAAATGGTGTGGGAAGCATTCCAAGACATCTAGTTACAAAAAGGATGGAATAACTTTTCATCGGTAAGTAAAAAAAACGAAAATCATTTTTGATTAAATCAGATTATGAGCATTCACAGGGTTCAATTTAAAATGGTGGCTGGGTAAAATAACGACTCGGTTGAGTCTCGCGTTGATGTCTTTTGGAAAAGTCTCGTTCTTTCATTAGAGAATTCTAATGCTTCTATCCCTTTCTTTCCCTTTGTATGTTTATCATAAAAATTTGTGCTGTTATGTTGTTGTTTAGTGTTGTTATGTATGTGTTTTAATAGCTAAAAGTCGATAACGTAAATAATAAAATTTAAATTATTAAAAAATTTATTCAAATCACATACTGTGATAAAATACCTATCTACTTTTAACCGTCTTCAAAAAAAGGTGGAGGTTCGCAGTTGGTCGGTATTTTTTTTATGTATGTTCGGGAATTTTTTTGTTTTTCTCTGTCCCCGACCGATAATTTTTATGTCGTTATACACCACTGAAACTGATTGGCCCCAGAGCGGTCGGGCGATTTCACACGCTATTATTACGAAGCCATGGATAACAACAAATAAGTAAAACTTTTACTTGGATTCGCTGCATTTTCGTGAAAGACGATCATAAAATCAATCACAGTGAATTTGATAATACACTATGTATTTGATAACGTTCTATTTGTTGTTTTGTATAGTAATTATTTTTCACTTTGTAGTTTTTAACGGCGGTGACCTTTGATGTAAAAAAAAAATGTTTTCATCTGTGTGTTTTCAGCATACATACATGTTTTTATTCTAGATTTCCGAAGATTCCGGAACTAAAAGAAGAGTGGATAAATAAAGTTAATAGGGAAAATTGGTTTCCAACTAAATACAGCGCTGTTTGTTCAAGGCACTTTACCCCTGACTGTTTTGAATATTTAAAGCAACGCCGTCGTCTATTTAGTTCAGCGATACCAACCTTGTTTTTGCCTATTTTCATAACTTTTTTTTTATTTATGTAATGTTGGAAAAGTGAAATCATGAACATAAGAAACAATCATTATTTACAGGCTTCACCAAATAGTATAACTGAGTCGAATACTAATTTACCCGGGCCTTCGTATCAGAATATCACCCCTGTAAGTTAATTTGTTTCGATAATAAGTCCACGGGTAAAATTTTATGTAACTGTGTTTATTGATACCCGACATGTTTATCATTATTAAATAAACAAGTGCATGCTGAAGCTAATGCACCAGCTGAAGATCAGACTCCTTTGCAGTGTTTTAAATTACACGATAATGACATTTTTAAGCCTTACCATGATTATGAAATTCCTGTAAGCTTCATTTTTACATTCTTCTCAACTAAATATTTCTGCAAAGTTCAATTTTAATATTTCTTATTACCTTTTTCTTTTCATATTTATTATTTTATCATATATTATTATTTCAGAGTTCAATAATGAGTAACAGAGAAATAGTGAACCCAGTAATTGAAGACCTGACTCCACGTAAACGCAAAATGAAACGACATATAGACCATCTTATATATTCTCTTAGTAAAAAAAAGAAAGACGTTAAGAGGCTTCAAGATAAAAATAGGTTATTGGTAAAAAAAAATGCAAATCTAAAAGAAATTTTGAATACTTTGACAAAAAAATCTTATATAACTCAAGAAAATGAAGACATTTTAAGTCGCATAGGTGTACAAAATCAAGAAATCGTTAAACGCCAAATATTAAAATCAAAAAAAGGACATATACCTAAAATAAAATACTCGCCGGAGTTACGAGCATTCTCCTTAACATTGCATTTTTATTCCCCAAAAGCGTACAATTTCGTTAGAAAAACTTTCAGCACATGCTTACCTGCTATAAGTACTCTGAGAAGGTGACCACCTAGAACACCTGTTTGGAAATATAAGATGCCACGGTGGATCAAACAACAATCCAAGTGCTAGGGTATTTGAAAGCATATACAAGAAGCTCCTCACCTATGCGCAAATAAAAAATAGTGGTAGTGGCAATTGCAGCGCTTTTGGTCAAATTTCAATTTTGCAATGCACTTCTGCAGTTAACCGCATCAATATTACTACAAGATGCAAAGTTCAAAACATAGATCTTGAATCTGAAGTTTGGATTTTTCAGACCTTGAAAGTCAGTTACCTTATTCTGAATTCGGTGAAAAATTAGTAGAATATATGGCCGGCTACATTGTTCATGCTTTAATAAAGCAAATAAAATGCCAAACTTGTATTGGGGCGCTGATTGGTGTACCAAATCAGAACGCCTTACAATTTCAAAAGGACACTAAACACAAGTTATTGTACGGATCCACTACAGTACTCGACGTTTGTCGTCGTTGTGAAATTTTTATTAAGAGGGCGATCAACGAGAGTGGTTCGAAAGTGCTGTCTTCGAAATATAATACCGATTATTTTATAAGATCGGTATTAAAATCTCTGATTGGATATAATTTATTCCCGGATATTAATTTTCATCAATTCGAAATAGAATCAACAAATCATTTGATTGAGTTAGCAAGATGCATAATTCAGAAATAGGTAGACGCTCGTTTATCATTTTTTACAAAGAATAATCAGGACCCTAAAACTTTAATTCGAAAAACATATACCAAATTAATTCATTTTAAAAATCAATAATAACAGGATACATGTTTTCCTTGTAATTAATTGATTTTGATTAATTATTATTTCTATAATTTTAATTTAGTATTTTTCATAATGTTAAAATCCATTTTATCGATATTGACTATTTTAAGAAGAGCAACCCTAACGTTATTCATAACAACGCAACTTGACCATTTGCAGCCACGCGTTCTTCCTCGTCCCCCGGCCCGCAGTAGTGAGCCGTGTGCTTAAAAGAAATCTGCCTATACGCTCTCTAGTGGTTATATTCTCTATGACCGTAGCGGAACTGAGCGATACGAAACGTCAAAATATTCTTTATATGAAATTATATGAGAAACACACACTAAGCGCCAAAGGAACTACACTGCAGCAGAACTGCGCGGTAAAATTTATCAACTGGCCAACTCGTGTCGCTCCTCATACTTTTTCCATAGCGATCCGAGCGATTAATGCCACAACTTCTTAAGGCGATTGAAAATGCCAACTTCCGCACTCTGTGACGAGATGACTACCTTGGCGACTAAGAGCGACTTAAGTGTCGAATCATGGTGCAGTCTGGTGCATATTTTACATCCACCTAAATCAACTTGTGACACTTACAAAACGAAACATCGCAACGAGACGAAGCGTTTTTAGCAAATATTACTTGAGTAGCTTTATTCTGGACATGATTATGCAGCTTTTGCAAAATTCTATAGCCTCATAACCGCATTCTTTATAACTTTCAGTGAGAATACCTATTCACACTATGATATTTTAATCTCGCTTCACACTGTGGTTGAACAACGAATCCTTAAGATATGACACATAATATGAAAAATGGAAATTCAAAGAACTTTTACTAGAAAAACGCAAGTTATGTCTAAGTAAATTTTTGTAATGCAGCCCTCGCTAAACTTTGTAGGCACAGAATATAAATAATAGTACATAAGTAATATAGGTACTTGCCACGTTGTGAATCAGACTATGCACCGGGCCTGGGGAATTCCAATGACGTGATAGTTATATTATTCATTAATATTAAATACTAGGGATCCACTAGGCTTCGCACGGGTCATTTCTGGATCTCGACAACAACACCACCTACCGGGTCCTATTGTGAATCTATGCCATCCATGGACCCACTCAACACATAGACACAAAAAATCATCAAAATTGGTCCAGCCATTTTCAAGTTTTTGCGACACTTACGGACAGCCATTGATTTTTGTGTAAAGAGATTAGAATAACATAATAAATGTAATTATGTGTAATGGTTATCATGATGAAAGGTATTATGCTTACGAGCGGGTGGATGCTTTTAATGTGTTTTTATTACATAAATGTATTTTCACACACGTATTTGCACTGAACCTATACACTGGCTATCTACAAATCAATAACTATCACGTTCTTTTATGATGGATGCTATCACCACATTATCAGCTAAAACAGAATTTAGCCACATTTTTTAGTTTGTGTATAAAAATATGGCTTTTACTGGAATCAGGAGACACCTCGCAATTTAAGACGTTGTTCGAGATGATTATTTTACTTATCTGCTAAGAATGCAAGAGGTTTTGAGTAAATCTGTATCACTGTTAAAAATCTGTCTGATTTCACAAATCATTTCATGATGTAAAGTCAGTAAATATCATAATAAATTACGGTAAAGAAATTAACAAATTAATAAACAATACACTTAATTTCCTTTATTCTAAAGGTTGATTTATTTTATTAGATTAAAATACGAAGTAACCACAGTAGACATATTATTTTTAGATACGCGATTGGTTTAAACAATTACGTGAAAATATTTCCGAAAAAATATTTTTCATTTAGTGATAATTAAATTTGAATCAGTAAGATATTTGATAGTTAGACTGGAGATATTTCTTGGTCGACATTGTGTCTCCACTGTCTCAATGAATATATTATGATTTCAGAATGAATCGTTCTGCTTTGCTACTTCTTAAGGCGATTGAAAACCCTAGCTCCCGCACTCTGTAACGAGATGACTACGTTTTCTATGCGATTACGAGCGACTTAGATGCCGAGTCATGGTGCAGTCTAGTGCATATTTGACATCCACCTAAATTAACTTTGACACAAAACGAAACATCGCAACGAGACGTAGCGTTTTTAGCAAATATTTCTTGAGTAGATTATTTCTGGACATGATTATGCAGCTTTTGCAAAATTCTAAAGCCTCATAACGCATTCTTTATAACTTTCAGTGAGAATACCTATTCACATTTTGATAATTTAATCTCGTTTCATTTTCCGCCCGTTACAGCCTAATGAGATATCACAGGCGCTCAATGTCAGCAGAACGCGTAATTTGGACAAGAGCCAGCATGTTGCCGATGCACTTATTTGTACTTCTCTATGTCAGCAAAGCTTTAAGCTTACTGGACCGAAAATTAAACTGAAAAATCAGCTGTATTTAGAGTAAATACTAGTAGCTTACGGTAATATGAATAGTGGTCTTTATCGCGAACCGCCTCGCTATAACTGTATGAGTAGAGTTTAAATTAAATAAAAAGCAGTTGCCAGATTGCCTTGTGATTTTTACCTAACTCTATTGAGACAACTCATTTAATATGTATCTGCAATAGAAATGACCCAAATGCAGGTGAACTCATTTGAGTCATTTCTATTGCAGATACATATTAAATGAAATTGATAAATTTACCAAAAATATGGATCTAATGGGCATGGATGGGTTACGAACACAGTTTGCGATAGTTAGAGTCCGATGTAGTTCAAAGACAATCTGAAATTAGTAATTATTAAATTTGTGCTACCCTTCTAGACCTAACTGGAATGTCACTTTAGACATTCGATTGAAGTTGAAAGAGGTGTGTAAGATCTTTATTTTTATTAATATGTATATGTGTAATAGACATTTCATTATATTTATAATCTTATTGCGGAAATTAAAAAAACAGCATACAGCTAAATATTACATTCAATTATTCATTTATTTTATGATTACAGCCTATCTAAGCCCAGAGCTGAACGATTGCCTCAGCTATAGTTTCTTTCACTGGAGGGATTTTGCCATAGTTGTCACCCACTTGCATTTTAAAAAGCTGTGAAGTAAAAACTAATGAAGTCTTTAAAACGCCTTTTTCATTTTAACTTAAAAATTTTACGAGTAACTTTACTTTCAACTGAGATAAGTGACGGAATAGTGTTTTGTTTAGCTCAGTCTACATCTTCAAGAGCCCTCCCTACAAGATTGCAAGAACATCGCTACAAATTCACGAGTTCTATTCTATACATATAATAACGCGCCTATTTAGCTTGGCCAAAATTTTAAAATAAACTTATTTTGAATATAAACCAAATTTTATCTATGCATATTTGAGCATGTTTTCGAAAAAAAAAATTAAGAAAATATTAAACTAGTAAATTGCTTTTACAAGTTCACATATTGTGCAAAACTTTAATAACAAATTTTAATCATAAACATTGAGTTTATTATCAATTTAATATTCGGAAAATTATTTAATTACATACATTATTTTTAAGTAATACGTAAAAATAGAAAATGCGAATAAATGTGCCTCACTTAACCAAAAACTTACACTTTGTAATAACAAAATACATATTTTTAACTACACCTGCCGTACTTGACATTTATAGCCTAAGGCAAGATGTCTCAATTTATTATTTGTGTAGCTTTGACCTTTATACAAATCTCCAATTTCCGAAATCTTCCTTGGATTTTAATTCAAGAGAAAATCAATATTATCTTGCAAAGGAATTATCGTCTATATTAGTTACACTTGAAAAATACAAATATATTGTTACAGAAATTCTTAAATTGACATAAAATGAAATCGTAATCGGAGCGAGAGGGAGGTTAAGTTCTACAAAGGCTTTAAATATATCCAAAGATACCGTTTTATTCAAGTTTTTCAACTCTTTAGCCTATTACATGTCTACAGATTGCTACAAGTTAAAGGAAATAAAACAAGCTTTATTTAAAACGACTTAAAGATATTATTAAAAAGGGCTTTCGCTGTGTTTTATTAGTTCTTTTAAAAAAGTGTAGTTTTAAAAAAAGTAGTAGTAGTGTAGTACGAGATATAAACGGGGTAGTACCTACCTATGTGGTTGTTAAAAAAACTAACGGTTATTTGCAAAGCGTAATATAAAGCAACAAACATTTCGTTTCCTCATGGATCAAAAGTACTTATTGGATTTATTTAGCGAGACAAAGAAATTTGCCAAAAAATTGTTAAAAATCAGTTGAAAAGAGTCAAATTTTTTTTATAGATAACCCATCAAGTAAGATAGCTATACGGTAAAAATAATATAATGTAGGGCGTTGGATACCTAGAATCCAAAATTTTATGAAATAAATCTATTATAGTTCTTAAGTTAATTCACTGACACATCAAACACCTAGGCCACTTCGGGGTTACTCAGAAACATGAAATTTAGCATCAAGGTCGATCATAAGGCGTTTCATAAAGCTCAGTAAAAAAATTTAAAATACATACTATCGATATGCACCAATAACTTTGTCGAAAATTTATTCTTATAGTTTAAATTAAAATAGTGATCAGTAAGCGTCCAGAAAATACCAGAAGCGTAAACTTACAATTTAAAATTTTATAAATTTATTTAAATTAATAAAAGGATAAGATATTTATTGAAAAATATTTATTGAAAGATATTCCACCAAAAACAAATATTAAAAACTTTGCCTCCAAAGTTCGGTACAGACAACTTTTAGGGTAGTCAGCTTTGCCGATAAAGGTTGAAATCTAAACAGGTGCCAGGTGCTCCATAGCAGTAGTTTAAATCAAAGGATCTAGCACGTGAAACGTTTTTGGAACTGCCATGGAGCTTGGCACACTAACGAATTTTTCTTCACATCTCGAAACTTTTATAGGCGAAATAAAGTTAACAACGAAAGGGGGTGCTTTTGTTGTTGACTTTCCACGCATTCGAACCAAAGTATTTGTTACATCGTTCATCATGCGTACAGAATAAGCTTCCAGCATCTGTCTTTTCATCCGATTGCAATGTGGGTGTCTTCAAGGCAAAAGTGAATAGGCTTTTGTAAGTCAGTGCACTTCAACATCATAGGCTATGTCGCCACTTACTTAGGTGTAATTGTAGTTAAGCGCTGACTTAGAGCAGTAAAAAATAAAAAAATATCTAGCATATTGAAGCGACAGTAGCCTAATAGCAGGGCGCGGACCGCGAACTCAAAAAGATCGTGGGTTCGAATCCGCCATTCGACTACTGGCGTGAACCACCCGTAACACAAGCAATTTAAGCTTACCACGAGTGGTTAAGGGGAATATTAGTAATGTTTATAGCATTGTCAATATTCTTTAAAAAAATTGATGGTGCTATAGCAGATGGTAATGCTATGCTATAGCATAGCATGTTGTTTTTCAATTACCAAACTATTTTTAGCAAGTTTTCTATTATAATACATAAATATGTTTGAAGCAAATAATGAATCATGTGCAGATAGAACTCGGTCAATAAAATCTAAACTAAACTAAAGTTTGTGAGCCACGAAACACTGGTTCAACGGATCGCCTGCTTGCAAAATTTGAGCTTTGGTTGATGCAAACCGCTTTTCGGCGACCAATGGACTTGCAAGATACCCATATACGGTTGATGGAAAATTAAGAAAAGCACCTTATTACGTAGAGATAAGAGTGATATTAGTAAATTGGTGTCGAGTTGGCTACGCTTCGATTCGGTGGGAGCCAGCGCCCGGCAACAGGTCGGCGATCAATACGCGGCCGCGCCGCCGCACGCCGCCGCACCGCGCCCCACGGGCCCTGGTGCCCAGCTAGTGTTGCCAGGTGTCCCGATTTGCGCGGGACGTCGCGATTTTATAGGGTCTGATGACACGTCCCGATTCACCTTTGATCGGGACGTCAAATGTCTTGATTTTCACCAACCTTCTTATTCTATACTTTAATCCATAATTTTGACAGCAAAATGATTACATCTGTTATCTACTACTACGACTAATACTACATTAAAATATTTTTACTACCAAATTTTCTCACCAGTCGAAAAAAAACACAAAAGTTTTAAACAGAATTATATTAAAATGAGTGATTTGAAAAAGTCAGACTCCAAAAAAATAGTTGAAGAATGTTTTGATTTGTCTAAAACGAGGAATATGCAGTTTTTACGATGTTTGGATGAAAAGTTATTTGTTCATGAGATCAGACCCGAATAATAATTATAAAGCACAAAAAGGCTAAAAAAAAACCTATATTTTGTAGCCATTGTAGCTGACCCGATTTGAAAACCAAATTCCCGATTATTTTTACCTTCCGTCCCGAAATTTTACTTGCTAGACCTGGCAACACTATGCCAAGCCTCGACTCGCCTGCGTCGAGTACAGCGCGCAACCGATCCTTTTGCAGTTACGCCGTACCGCCTCGATTGCTTTCAATTAAACTAAATTTCACAAACTTTTGCTTGCAAATGGACGCCGTAACATAATTGAACGATTTGTATCGAAAAGTTATAGGGGTATAAAAAATTAATGCAAATTAAAACCAAATACTTTGAACATTAACAAAAAGAAGTACAGACATGTTAGACATAACCAGCAATGTTAATGGGAAAAAGGTTGTTCAATTGAGTTTTTGCGAATGGATCGATCGATGGATGTTAGTCTAGTCTAGTAGTAACTCTTGAGGTTAACAGACTGAAGGATTGCAAGTTCGTAGCCCCACAACAGCTAGGTTACATTTTTGTAATAATATAATTCCGAGTACTATCGATTAAGCTCAGCAGCTCAGAACACGAATACATACAACCTAAATTATTCGATGTGGATAACTCGTGTTATTGTAAATGTATTACATTATTATACGGGTATTGCAATAATCCTCGAACAAAATTTTTGTACGTTAGTAACTTCAAAATAAGTGGAGTCTTTAAAAGTTTCCAGTATTAGTGCTGGCGCCGCGACATTATTACATAAATATGTCGTTAACCCCGCCGGCTAAGCCTTTCAAATCAATGTAGGGTACCAGCATGTGGGCCATCGGCGTTAGGTATGTACACTGCTATAAGCTGTAACACGAGAATTTACTTAAAAACATTTCTGTTCATGCAATCAACATGTATTGTACATTATACGCTTGTTTGCCACTCCCCTGATTGATTATAAAATAAAGAGATAACAAATATATTTAACATTTAGGCAAAATTTAATAATTTGATTTATTATAGGTATGTTGTATAATAATAGGTAGGTATTAACGATGATTACTTCTATTTTAAGAATAAAAGTCCGTTCTAGCGCCGTGTTCATATTGAAGACAACTTCTGTGCATAATCGATAGATAACCACTTGATTGGAAAAGGTCTTAGCGAAGCTGTAATTTCGTAGAAGCAAAAGATAAGCTTCTAAGGTATTTAAAGGCTTTCATAACGTATTTAGGAGTGAGCTGGCGCAATCAGTTACCAGTTGCGTATAATTGTAACACTCTGATATAGTAAGTCATAAAACAAACTATCGAAATAAATTTAAAAAAATCATTCGCACCGACGGTATAAAATTACACATTTTAATATATTATTAGTCACGTGTTTTGTTGATTATTCTCACCTGAAAATATTATAAGCTATTGGTTCATATAATGGCCCGTTATCAAAAACTTGAAATCACAAAATTAGTTAAACACACGCAAATGAATTAATTACAGAAAAATTATTGCAAAGTGAGACGACCATTAGGTGACTTTTTTATTGTTCTTACAAATACGAAAATGGTATACTTTCAACAGAATGAAATAAGGTCACACTCACACTTCCACTGTAATGAACGGAATGACGAGACGTAACTCAATGAAAAGTGTACTATATGCTACATACATAATACATGCTAGTTCATCGTTACTACTTAAAATAGAAGTTACATTTTCTAATTTATTGGTATTTTAAAAATTTTACGTTGATACCTTGTGAAACAATTATTTCTTCTTTTTCTCAGCCGTTTATAAAACCACGACTGCTCCTAGGTATATGAAGATCTTATCTAGATATTCGCCATCTAGCTTGCTTAACTTGAATTTTTTTTGAATTTTAACCATACTAGGTCTAGAACAGGTAAATGAAATTGTATACTTGGGGAGTGCTTTCAGCCGGGATGGAAGATGTGATTTAGATGTGGATAGGCGTGTCGCTGCCGGAAACAAAGTCAATGGTGCCCTGAATGCATTAGTAAAAAGGCAAGGCGTGGTGAAGAGTGCACGCCTTGCAATACATAACGCAGTGTTGGTACCGACTTTGTTATATGGCAGCGAAACCTGGGTATGCCAGAAGAAGCATAAAAGCAAGTTGAATGCAGTGGAGATGCGATCTCTTCGTAAAATGTGTGGCGTTACCATAGCCGACCGAAAGCGAAACGAAGAGATTCGCAATATGGCAGGATCGAAAGATGACCTTAACACAAAAATTGATAGGGGCGTACTCCAATGGTTTGGGCACGTTGAACGAATGAGTGAAGACCGAATGGTGAAGAAAATATTTTTTTTTAACAAAAGTAAATATTATAGTATTAGACACTAATTTTCGAAATTTAGCAAATTGCTCGAAGAGGGGAGGGTCAAGAGTACTCGGATACCTAGACGTGCATGTATCGAAGAAGTTAATGAACCTGAAAGAAGCGAAAGAGGTATGTATGGATCGTGACACTTGGCGATCTGTTCTCTTTGGCTACCCCGTTAGGGATTGTGCGTGAAGATAAGTAAGTAAGTAAGCCATACTAGGCTGATCATCGCAGGTCTATTTCTAATGTTGTTTCGAATATCAGCTCAATGGTGTTGTTTCTTACGGTGATTGTAGAGAGAACCTTTTTACTGGAAACGAGCAACGAATCTGCGTTTTGATTAATTAAGGATAAATGTAGATGTTTATGGGTCACACCATACACTAACCATCAGGTAGACTGTGTACTCCTTTGTCACGATTATTCTATATCTATACGTTTAGAACTGCGTTCGTCGATCCGCTTGCCAAACGTGTTTGTCATGCGATTTTGTTCAAGTAGACTCTTAAGAAGATTTGCAACTAGTATATTCGGTCACACGTCGCGAATATTCTGCGGATTTCCTAGTCGAATACCCGAATATTAGGACTTACGGGGTCGGAGATTTGCAGATGGCAACGAACAGCTGCGGTTGATCGTCATTTTGAAGAGAAAGATACAGAATATTTTTAGGTGGGTTAAGGGCATCGTATGCGATATGTGAGAAATGTATTACACTTGAGGGAGATTATACTGAAAAATAAAAAATAGAAACCATATATTTTCTTTCATTAAGTACCATAGGCCGCGGACTTATCAGCCGCCCCTCGTATCTTCCAATTTAATTACGATAATTCGAGTGCATAGACAGTTATCTATTATATAATAGTTATAGTTCTTTCTTTTAATTTTTATAATATGAAAGTTTATTAAGTTATGACTACTTTAATGATTACAATATATTTTTATTATTAAATAAATATTTTTTTACTATCAATTATCTCACCAATAAAACTTCTTAACTATTCGGCGAAATAGTACCTAGATATTCGGTATTCGATCGAATAGGATAAAACTAACCGAATAGGTCGAATACCGAATGATAGCCGAGTATTCGTTGCAAGTCTACTTTTAAGTGCACATTGTTTCATTTTGTTTTAACCTATTCTATCCAAAAGTGATATAGGCTCAAGAATTATATAGCAGTGCTTGAAATCAGAGCTGAAAACCTCACTATAATATAGATGACTGCATCAGCAATCCATAAATAGTTCAAATTTGAATTTTCCAATGTATACAATTTGCCATAATCGCCACGCTTGGTAAGTGGATAGATTTAACATTTAGACAAAGTAACATTGAACAACATAATTTAAAAAAGTAATATAAAACTTCTGTCTGACGTGTTCCGGGGAAGGATAAGGAAATCAGTAGAGAGCTAGCGTGCAGCGGGCGTGTGTTGGGGTTGTATGGGTGTATGACCCCAACACATGCTTTTGTGTTAAAGTGGGAATCGGTTTAAACTGGCGGCTAGTTGCGATTGTATGCGGCAGACCTCGCCGAACACTCAGGCCTAACCCTAAGCGGACTGAGCCAGCACTCAGTAACTACGATAACAGTTCGCCCGATGGTAACTAAAAAGATAATATATCTTATAGACATATGTTTTAAAAGTGTTTGTTCTACCCGAAACTTCAATTTTAAGGATTAGATAATAAGTGTGTACCATATTTTGTTTATCAATAATTAATTATTATTATTATTATTATATGCATCCAACTTCAAACAAAGAATGCTACATATTCAGTCCCGAGAATGTGAACTAAAATGGAATGTCAACACTGCTGGATCTAAGGAACTGCTAGACAAGATTCGCGGATTAGACAACAGTTCCCGTTGCTGCTCTGGATAATAGCCGTAAGTGTGATAGTGGTAGTGATAAATGAATATCGTCTTGTGCAAGCCACAAGATCTTCCAGACAAAATTTTATTAGACTTTTACGACCCACGACCTACACAACGAGAAATGTCAACTCACGACTATCAATATCTTATCATCAATTTATAGAACTTAAATTTAAATCTGGTCATACAAAGATTTTTTTTATTATCAGATTAGGTTAAGTTATCGATTATACAATTAAAAATAAAAAAAATCTTACATAAGCCGATAAATGATGGTACCGATGAAAAATTGTTGTGATTTACACTGACAATAATTATTTTATATGGTTCTATGATGGGGTAGGCCTATATTCATTCAGCAATAGTCCATTGCGTGAGGCGGTGAGGAATTGATGAATGAATCATTGCTATAACCATAGTTTCCGCGATTATACACTACTATTATTGTTAACTAAAATAAATTTTACGAGTCCCATTTTAAAATAGATTAGATTTATTAATGAAAACAAAAAATGTATTAGCCGCAGCGCCACTAAGCGGGTGACCCAAAAGTTTATTCATTCCTTCTTTCACAAATGATGACAATACGTTGTATTATGTTGTATCTTTCTTTCTCTGCGGTCATTTTGTTGAAATTCTTATCGAACTTCGTAGATACTGCGATCCGCAGTTTTAATGCTTGAAGTGACGTATTATTTAACTTGAATCAACTAGTGTCAGCATTACGATGTTACAACTTACAACTTCAAAACTTAATTTTCCTTTTATTTTGTAATAGAAAATTTTAAGTTCGAAACTATGATCGATTTGCTGCCATTTCAAACATTATGTATTTTGTAAAATTGCTTCAGTGTGGCGTAAAAGAAATAAGATTGCAGTGATGGGTATGAGACGTCTGTCATTTTAAGGAACGCCACAGACATAAGGAATTCCGATTCGGGATTCCGTACCTATGTATGTGGCGGACCCGTCACACACCTACGGTAGTTTTCCATACGAAATTTTGCGGGTAAAACGGGATTCCGTATGTATATGGCCGACCCGTTTTTTTTTTGTTAGATAATCCCGAAATCGATTTCCGTATGTACGAGGCAGGCCTAAGACGCTTCAAAAGCTACATAATATATATTACATAAGCCGTATGTTAGTATATTACATCGCACTATCGATCGATATCGACAGGTACTGTTCAACAGTACCTGTCTAACAGTAAAAATCGGGCAACCCCGCTTTAGGATCCGACGGGCTACTGCATCAATCGTGGTTTACTGAAAGAGGAATCCCTACAAGGAGTCACGAAAATTTATTTTTGTAAAAAAAGAAGTACCTAAAGGCAACAAGTAAGTTAAAAATAAAACATTTCAGTTCTAAAATATTTTATTATATTTTGTTTGGTTTTGCATAAGAAAAACGTGATTTGCGGTAAAAACGCAGGTGAGCCGATTTTTTTGATGATTAGTTTATAATATCTTCTGTCAATCACTGTGTATGAACCACAGGTGGATTAGTTTCTTACTATGGTGCCGCTTCGCAATAATAATATTAAGATAATATTCTAAAAATGTGCATTCGACAGACATTGATTTTCAACCAGTAACCGACGGCCAGTGGTAAGTCTCAACTGAGAAAATATCAAATGATGTAGATATATTATCTATCAAACTGGAATCGATTTCATCCGTTTTGCGTAACAAGAAACGTATCAAGTCAGGCAAGCGTATGACAATAACGGGTAATTTTCTGGAGGCATAATTCTCAGTGGATGAGGCACTAGCTTTGCATAAGCACTGTTATGTTGTATGCATGATTTGTGTAACGTAATCTATAACGTGATTTAATACTTGGATTAAAAATAAAGCCTCTATAACCTTAGGAGTTATATAATTCATGGCAATTCTATTAAAAATAAAAGTACTTTCTACATTTTAGAAGAGTAATGTTTTGATTATTATTACCTACTAATTTCATTCGCAAGAAAGCTTTCAATTATAATATAATAATCATGGAAGATTTTAAATTCACTTCTGAATTGAACACGTGTGTGGACAAATCCACACAGTGTTTTAATCATCATGTAGTTTTAGTAAGCAAGCCTCTTTGTATGGAATAAAATACAAGGAACTAAGCAAAATTAATACAAATGGAAGACGATAAGAACAGACAGAGACAGTCATCTTGCATCGCACCCAAAGAAACTAGTCATTTGAATAAAGCTCTGACCAAATGTTACTTAAACTTATTTGAGGACTTAAATATAAAAGTAGCATTTGGTAATAACACTGACCACCGTGTAAAGTAGTCTTCACAACCGTGATACCAAGTAAAACCTAAATATTTTTTTAATATTGTATTTAAGGTGAAGTGGGCGCCAAAAGCAGATTTTTCACGCTATATAATATGGACTTTTTGATCGGCCCGCGCGCTATTTAATCGCACAATATTTATTTGATATTTCTTTTTAAAATGATATATTATACTTTTTTATTGAAAAATAAACCTATAATTCTCTCACGTATTTACTGGTGAACACATAGCCTGAATTTAATTAAAATTGATTTCATTTCATTCGAATGAAGCTGCTTTTTCACTTAGTTGACGTACGTAAAATTGTTCATTTTGAGGAAACGTTGTGATCTTTTTCTATCGAGCCAAAATGTGTCAATCGTGTTTTGGCCACCATAATTCACTATAAGAAAATTCTTTAACTTTTATAATGAATTTAAAAAAAATGTGAATTCGTAGTTTTTAAGACCAATTGCACATCACGTTAACGATGATGTTTGTATAATGAGCGATGAAAGCTATTCGTTGTTTCACTTTCGAAATTCCCAGCCTCGCTTTATCTTGTAATTCGAGGATAAAGCAAACATAGCAGATACAGTGATAGGAGCACAAAGGGACTCATTGTGCTCGTTGCGAGAGCATCTGCTGCACCGGATGACCGCGTTCCATTCGAAACAAATCGAATATGACCACTGGTAATCAGATTACTGATTGGTGATTGGACTGATTGGCATGCGTTAAAGCATCACATTTATACAATATATTTTGGTTATAGACACACATGTGTATTATTAACTTTACCGTGTATATGTAACATCTTCCATAGGTAATATAAAAGATACATAACAGCCAGAGTAGCGATAGATAGTACTGTCGATGTTGGCCTATGTACTCGTATAACATGGTGATGTTTTTTAATCTAAACGGGGAGATTACTGCAAGTCACCCTTTATGAGGGTAAGGCTCATCCTAGCATGTATAAATTATTCATGTGTGGCTGTGATGGCAGCGTAAGCATGAGGGAATCCTCCATACCATATCGTTCCGTAGTTGTTGTAAGAGTCGAAGATTGTATACTGACTAACACATACACGATATTTCTCAAGAACAATGAGCAACTGAATATGTTTATTCTATAATAGTACCTCTCATTTTGCCAATTGTCTGGCCATGTTGCTAATATGATAAGTGCTAATTCCTGTGCTAATACATTGCGTACAGTGTCGTGGTACATAACAATACGCACGTTATATTATACATCTTGTCTTTTTATTAACAGTAGTTATTCAGTCAAATAGTCCTACAAAACTAGTCTCCACTTTTTTTTATAAAGAAATGGAGTTGTGCGTTTTTATACCAGATCCCTCTGGCTGGCTAATCACGACGAATTATGATTGCGATATGAGAACGATCTTAAGCGGCGAGATTGCGGAAAACGTGCAAACTCATCATCACGACCGGACGAAGCAATCGCATGCTCCCGGTTCCGCGGAGGGACAGGATAATTGTACGCGCGACGTCGTCACACCAACTCTCATAGTAGGTGTAATAACTTTATCTTAAAAATAGTACAGGTCACATAAAAAATGAGTACAAAAGCAGCCAAAAGAACAAACAAATTTAAGCCTGCAAAAACTAAGTTCTAAAACAAAAATATCGCGCATAACTTGAAATAGTTTTTTTCACTTGAAGTTTAAGAAATTCTTAACTGATGATATCGTACTGACAAATTTAAATATGAAATCCGCCATTCATCCGCTGCCGCCGCCATCCGCTACCGAACACAGGTCTGCCCCCAGAAATATCACAAAGCGCGGATCCAAGCCACCTGTATCCATCGACTTCCTGCATCTCTTACTAAGTCGTCACACCATCTAGTAGAGGGACGTCCTACACTTCGCCTACCGGTACGGTAACCTTCTTATAGAAGAAAGTTTCTCCCCTCGTAAAAAAGAAAGTCCTAGAAGACCTTCTAAGTTCTAAGCACATTTATTGTCACTAGTAGAAAATTGTTAAGAATTTTGATTATTTTATTAGAAATTTTCATTTAAAGTACAGGCATTATTGTGCAAGATGTTGAAACTGTGCTAAAATTACATAAAAAAATTTCAGTCCCTTAGAGTATGACTTGCGTTATTATTAACACTCACGTGTTAAGTGATGTCAAAACGCACAGAGGAATTGGGTAGGGTAGGTAGGTAGGTAAGTTAGGTAGGTCAGCTCTTTTCAGTGTTAAATACATTTCAGTGGCAATTTCGCCCTTGAGTTATTTTCACCACGATTTGAATTAGATGTTTTCATTTATAGGTCAAATTCACAATTTGTAAATTATGTTTCTGCGTTATTGTTTTAGTGCATCAATTGTTACGAAACAGAACGAGCAGAAAATGTAGACGTAATACCAGTGGTACGGGGTCACCCCACTACGCCACGCTTGTGATTAGGGGCTGAAGGCGCCAGTAGTGCAATGGAAGCAATGAGCAACACGGGTCGCTTCACCATGATGCCTGGTCCGAAACCTTTGCCACTACTGGGCAACTCGTGGCGATTCGCGATCGGACTCAAACCATGGCAAACTCTCCGCTTGGATCGTACATTGTGGTATTTAAAAACTTTAGCTGGGTCAAGTGGAGTTGCTAAGGTGGTAAACTTGTTTGGACATCCGGATCTGGTATTCCCGTTCTGCGCTGAAGAGACGGCAAGGATATATAGGCGAGAAGACACAATGCCACACAGAGCTGTTGCACCTTGTCTCAAGCATTATAAACAGGAGTTGAGGAAAGAGTTTTTTGGGGATGAACCTGGGCTTATCGGAGTGTAAGTAAAAGCCGTTTGTCCTTATCAATAATTATATTTATCTATAGTTAAATATTTATAAAATATATTTATTAATTAAATTTGGCAAAACTTGTTGCCATTCACTGATTCATTCATTACAGCCTATAAGATTCGACTGCCAAACAAAAAGGGTTTGCCATATTTGGCATAGCTGGCAGACGGATTGGCAGCCTGTTTTTTATTTTCTTTTCTATATATACAATATGTAATGTAATTAACAGGTGTGCGTTGTCAGAGACCCCAATTAGTATATTATGTTATAATCATAATACCATACACTGAATTTTTAGTTAAACATTTTTATGCACTGATTATTTATCAAATTAGTTATACTAATTCCGCAAGAATGTTGTGGTCACAGTACAAATCCACGAACGCAAAGACTTTAACATGTTTGAAATAAATTTCATTTTTCTTTATTTTTATTGAATTACAGAATTAGTAATAATAAAAATAAAACTGCACTCTTAAAAGTCTTATTGCCTTAAGTTACGGTCCATTTCAGTTTGTTTTGACTGTACAGATTTAGTGTGACTGTAATTTACGTGGTTTTAATTATTTTTGGGATAAAAAATTACCTATATTAAAAATGATAGGAATCTATTCAGTAAACGATTCTGAACAAACTACTTTCTCAAAGTGCGTTAATTATGTTACATGTTGTATATAATAGGTGATTACCGCAACCAATGGATACTAGTTACCAACTTCAAACAAAAACAACAAACTAGTTCTCATCCCGTAGAGTCCTACGTTGCATTTGTAAGTTGCATCAGATTGCTTAACAGTCTAATAGCCGCATATCATTTCACAATTTGTACGTGTTATTTCAACCGAAATACACTTATGTTGTCGATGTACGAAACATATTTTAGTTTTTTTTTTTCAATTTCTGTCATTAAACAGACATGGTATGCCGTGGTCAAAATTTCGATCGAAAGTCTCAAGAGCTCTTGTAGCGCCTGAGGCTGCGAGGGCAGCGGTGCCATCCTTAGATCATGTGGCTGAAGATTTTGTTTTGAGGTAAATTATACGCACTTCTTTGTATTTAATCATATTTTATACATGTTCAAAATATTTGCAATGCTATAAACGTTTTTTATAGTTTCGGTTAATCATTATAAGACAATGCAATTGGGTTTACTTTGGTCGAATGTTGGAAACAAACTACGACTTTTAAGGTGACGATCCTTTACGAATTGTTATTGTTAAGATAGGGCTAAGATGCATTTTCTTCAAAACCAATACATCATCATCATCATCATCATTACAGCCCTTCACAAGTCCACTGCTGAACATAGGTATGCCACGAGGCACGGTCCTGAGCCACCTGCATCTATTGACTTCCTGCATGTCTTACCAGGTCGTCACTCCATCCAGTGGGAGGTCGCCCTACACTTCGCCTACCAGTACGAGTCTGCCAATAATGAAACCATAAATAAGTGCAATTAAATAATTAAAACTAAGAATTGTTGCAATGTTCACTACAACATAAGCCCAATAAGAACTCTCTCAATAAAATTGTAATAAATTATCCACAAATCATGTAAGTTACAAGTTGTATCTATACAAGTTATATCTTACATATTCTACCAAATAATTTGATATAAATTTACCTCTTTTTGAAAACATGCACAAAAGAACTGTTCATATTACTGTTATACGATAGTAGATACGTTTCTCATATAATAATAAAGAGAAATATTGTCATGGTCTAAAACATAAACTTTAAAATTTTAAAACCCACATATAATTAATGTAAAAAAATCCGCATAAAAAACATACAAAAAAAACTTAAAATAATTGTATTCCAAAGGTCATTCGGCTGTTTTCAGAAATATTTATATTTTACGAATGCGGTGCGTTTTCCAACCGTTTATACTCGTTTGTACCGCTGAGTGCTCCGTTTGTACCCGATTTTGACTGATAGATACACCTTTTAAAACCTTTTTTTAAGGTTTCGATTGATTTAAGTATTTTACGAGATAATAGTTTAACATTCTTGTGGTTCGCACCCGTTTGTACCACCGAATTCTTTACTTTTATTCCAAAAGCAGGAACAATAATTCAAATTATTTATGTATATTTATCTTTTAGATTCGCAAAAATAATCGTCGCATCTTACAAATAGAATTTTTTTCAGTTCTAGTGTAGTACAATCCGGTACAAGCCCTACTCTTCGAGGTGCCATTTTAGTAGTCTTTGTATACCTAAGGAGGAAGCTGACCATATTTTCGCATCCTCATGTCACTTACCCCCTTTAAAGTACAAACGATTTCAAAAGCCGTACAATCCTGTACATATCTAGTATTCATAAAAATTAATTATTGTGTAACTAGTTGCCAACTTCACATAGGTCAGAAATATAATATTTTACGTGAAAAAAGTGGATTGCACATTTCGAGGTGCGTTATATGAGTAATGCCTAATTTCTTGATAATCGCGATAAAATAAAAGTTACCCCAATTATTTTGTTTCGTGCTATACCTAATATTGTAGGTAAAATAAATCCAAAAACTAAATTACTCTAATCGACTAACCATACCAACTTTCCACTTATAATTGTTTGTAATGTAAGCTACTAATTAGAGTAATGACTTAGTAAAACAAAGGAAAAGAAAAAGTATATACTATAATAATATGATACATGCTGTTTACTAGTAAATCGAATAATAGCTTCGCCAGCCACATGAAGCTAGTACCCAAGCCAGGATACCGATTTCGCGACCGACCCACTACCCACTTGAGCTATTACGATCGTTAATGCGCTGTCAAAATTTACCTTCTCATATTGTAGCAGTTTTTCATTGCCTGAACACGGACAAAAGGACATTTTCTAAAAATAAATCCTAGCTAGATCGACTTATTGCCCCCGAAATCCCGTGGACACAAAATTTTACGAAAATCGTTGGAGCCGTTTAAGGGTATAGGATATGTTACTTTTAGTAGGTAGTGTCATACAATTGGACAGATTATGCATTTCGATTAAGTATTTTAAACATAGTATACATGCATATAAGATAATTATTTAACTTTTAAACACTATCACGTCATGTTTTACGTGGTAGAGGCATGCTGTAGCTACGAGGGCGGCACTGAAAATTTCGGGAATCAAGGAAGTGACACAACATTACTATTAAAAAATGTATTTATTGCTTTTCGAAGTATTCTCCGCGAAATTTGACACATTTTTCCATACGATGGAACCAATCATTGAAGCAACGTCAGCATTTGAGGATCCTGAGTGGAATCTTTCGAGAGTTCTGACGCACCAAGTAACGCGAGCCGCTTTTTGCTCTTCACAGAGCGAATGCGGTATCCATCGGGAAAACAACTTTTTTCCACCTAATTGTTCATGCAAGATTATTTGTATTTGACTCATGCCAATGTATAAAGTATGTGTATATTTCGCGGTATGTCACATGTCGATCTTCCTCAATCAGCTTACGCACAGCATCAACGTTTTCTTGGGTGACTGCAGTTTTTGGACGACCTTGACGAGGATCATCACTGAGCTTGACACGTCTACGTTGAAATATTCAGCAAACCAGCGATAAATTGTGGTTTTGAATGGGGCTTCATCACCAAATGCAGAAATCATCCGGTCAACACACTGTTTTTGTGTTAAACCACTTCGAAAGTCATAATAAATCATCGCTCTTGAATTTTCTCGAGTCAATTCCATTTTCTTAACGACTAAATATAATAAACGACAAGTTTAACAAAACCTTGTGACAAGACCGAGAATCTTTTTTTTAAATAAATAAATGTTATTCGATTTTTAAAACCAAGGAGTTTTCAATTAAAAAGATTTTAATATGACAGGGACAGTGGAAATACTCCATTCCCGATACTTTTAGTGCAGCCTGTGTATGTATATTAGTAGTGTAGTTGCAGCACGTAAGAGTCGGCTCAACCGGGAGGAAGAATCACGCTCTCGCAGAATACCAGCGTAAAATAGCGATTTTTCCGGACAGATACGACCTAGGGACCTTCAAGAAAAGAGCTCCTACTACTCCTTTCTATAGGGCCGACAACGCACTTGCAATTTCCCTGGTATTGTGGTTGATCATGGGCGGCGGTAGTCACTTAACATCAGGTGAGCCGCATGCTCGTTTGCCCCCTCTTCTATTAAAAAAAAGAGAGTAATGTTGCTGTGTTCCGTATGGTGAGTGTAGAGAATCGGAGACCATTTTTACAGAAAGAACATTTCTATAGAAATGTTTGTAGTCAAACGACTTAAAATTTGTTCAATTGCATAGTGTCAATTACCCAATTTGTGCTAAGTTGAGATTATGAGAGAAGTGAGACCAGCCCAACGAACTATGTGACAAACATTGTCACCATAATTGTGGGGTTCAACAGGCAGACTGCTGAATCTCGGTTTAACGAGCACATCCCGTTACCGGCGGTTGGCGCATTTGTTTTGTGGCGCCCTCGTGACTCACAGCGGGAAACAACAAGGCTCGTTCAATGAAAATGCACAGTTGCGATTGACTTCTGTACAACACAGGAAGTTTAACATCTATTTCAGGGAATAATCACTTGGCGCTAATGAATAATGGAATTATTTCAAAAAATATGAATAATTGTCATATATTATAATTTCTTTTTAATACAAGTGTGGAACACTTAGAATTTGTGGTGGAAAATAATAATAAAAATGAAATTATAATTAATGAAAATTCTAAGATGAAAATATGTTGCAATTATTTATACATACATATATATATTATATATATATATATATATATATACATTGGACCTATTAAATGAAATTTGAAATCTATACTTGCGATTGTTGTCACTTGGTAAAACTTAATCTTCATTAAGTAAAAAAAAAACCATAACTAATATAACTATAGATTTGTCAATCCTACATAAATGAGTGCTTAGATTTTTATCACGATATTAACGTGATAAAATAGTTCGTTTCAAAAAGTAGGACAACTACGTTTTAATATTGATTTAATAAATCACTACTTATTTATAGAATGGAGAAAATTCTGGACGAAAATTGCGAGCTGCCACAGAACTTTCTTACGGAACTCTACAAGTGGGCTCTTGAATGTAAGTAAAATTTATATTCAATTTAAGACAGGCACATTTAAATACTTGTTACTTATTAGTTAGTTAGTTACAGCAGTTATTTACAGTTAATTTTTGAGAGAGTTAATCTTGTTACTTATTAAAGTAAAGTAAAAAAGTAAAGTTACAGCCTATATACGTCCCACTTCTGGGCACAGGCCTCCCCTCATTTCTGAGAGGGTTTTAGGGCTAGGAAGTGTCCGCCGCGCAGCCCCAATGCGTGTTGGTGAACTTCACATTTTTTTTTCTTTTTTTTCCTCAGACATGCAGGTTTCCTCACGATGTTTTCTTATTTATTGCCGATTGATTATTTAAGCACTAAAATTGAATCTTTTATGTCAATGAACACCACAGAAATATTTCCTCCTAATCTTGATTAAATGAGGAATTCTGTTTTATAGTTTTATATGAAAAATAAGGTTAAGTTTTCTTAAAAATAGTTTTATGGTTTTAGGCCTCGCGTTAATTTTCGATATTGATCTGATTTTAGCTTAATGATTATGTTAAGTGCCAAATTATTATATTAACACGCGAACATAGAAAACTATCGTATATTTTATTTGTATTTATTATAAAAGGAGATAAATCATTAGAAATTTAGATGGGCAGAGAATATGAGAACGTTACCGTTAATCTAGGTAAAATTTAGTGAATATTAAATGAATGTTATGGAAAAAATCAACACACACACGTGATTTTTCCGTAACGCTTTAATCAAATAAATGATCGAATTTCGACCAGATGCGAGACCTATATGGCCGTATAAATGTTAGAGTATGGCCGACATAGGTTCTCGTTATGAATTTACTAAATACTACTTCTACATGTTTTTGTGTTCTGTGGTAATATGTAATATTTTACAGCGGTTGGCGCATGGGCTCTGGGTACACGACTTGGATGCTTAAATGACGACGACGCCGAAGCACGAGACATAATCAGAAGCATCCACGGCTTCTTCCATAGCGTTCCAGAGCTCGAACTATCCGCCCCACTGTGGCGGTTGTATCCGACAACGGCTTACAAAACATATGTAGATGCATTAGACACCTTCAGATCGCTCTGTTTAAGAAGAATGACTGATAAGGGTATTTGCGGACACATTGCCAAAACATATGGCAAGAAGATTGCCACCATATTGGCTTTGGATTTGATATTAGTTGGTGTGGATACCACGGCGGCAGCAGCTGCCAGCACCATATATTTATTAGCTACCAATGTGAGGGTACAAAAGAGATTGCAAGGCGAACTCGACGCCAATCTTGCCATGGACCGAGTGCTTACGAGTAAGGATTTAGATCAGCTACCATACCTACGCGCTTGTATAAAAGAAGCTTTAAGGTAATGTATTTTTGCTGACTATTTTCCCCAACAATCAATTCATTCTGTATTTTATAATGAAATGTTACATGTGTTTTATTACTTACATCTTTTATTAAATTTAAATAGCATTAAAGATCGCGGTATATACACATACCTATTAAATATTTTTTAATAAACAATTTTTTTGACATAAAAAGAACTGACTGACGGGTAGTCTTTCTCTCTTTACTCGTTATATCGGAATGAATTCCGCAGACAAGTCGCGAGCTTAGCTTATTATCAATACTTCTTAATAACATCCTAGAAAATCTATTCAATTGTCAGCCATTATTCGCCAGTCATGTGATATAATATGATGTCTTTAGCAATAGCAATACGACGGATGAATTATTATTAATTATATTTAATTTATATAACTCCACTGTTTACAGAAGAAATTATAAAAATTATGACGTATAATAAAATAAAATATATAATTAATAATTTTTTATTAAATAAAATGATAATGATTAAAACGAATCAGATCTGGGATTGTAAAATATATTAACATTGGCTTCTGTTTCGCATTGTACTTTTTTTTTATTCGAAATGGACTCACTCTTGACCTCCATCTGACCCGAGGGGAAAGATGAGGTCTACGATGGAGCGAGTTACCCCGGAAAAACCTGTAATATTTTTAGTATAGTACGGAGTATTTAATATAATTGGACGGTTATAGTTTTATATCCTCGAGTTTGCAAGGCCAGGTGGTATGCGATCGATTTCAACTCTTAAACAGTACCTGAGTTATGCAAATTGAAACCACCATACTATTGTGTGTTCAACGCTCCTCATATCAGATATCTACCTATTGTGGTAATTGTGGTATTCTAAATTTATAACGTGTAATATACGCCTATGCAGAAATACTTTCGTTTTGTCATGCTTGGTTTCCTTCAAAGGCTAATTCGAGTACCTGGAAGTACGGGACGATTCGGGATTATATGATCTGCCTCAGAGTCCACGTTTAAAATAAAATGCTCAAAATTTTATTATGATTTGATAGTTTTAAGTGCAAAGGTGGTTAACATAAGGTTAAGAAATAGGAAACCTAATATTGGGATATATCAATTGGATTTTATCATTTTAAAACGACTTCATGGCAGTTAATACTTAAGTAAAGCGACTGTCTTTGATATAAACAATCAAATTATGATAGAATCGAAGTTTAAGAAACATTGATGTAAATAAATTAAAAAGGCAGAGCTATGTAAAATGTGATTTCCTAGTCGAAATGCTAATTATGCAGGATTAGTTAGATAACTTCAGATTTAAATTCACATAAACATAGTTCTCAAAAAATAGCTTAAGTAGTAATTTTTGCGAAGCATTACAAAGCTCGACTTATTTACTACAAAAACTAAGCAAACTGCCTTATTAGGAATGTCGACTTTTAATCCAGTAATCAGGAGGAAAAAATATACACACGTTTAATTATTGGTTGTTTTGCTTGTGAGCAAAGGATTTCGTAGACTGGTTAACAGGCAAATATGTTAAACCATGACGTTGACCATTTATATGCTCATTAATAATACAGATTACAACAGAAAACTGTAAAACTAATTTACCTCGATAAACAAAAAAAAAAAACAACGAATAAATATAAAGACTTTCAGTAAATCCAAATATGTATGCCTTAAGTGTTCATGTTATACGAGTACGTCAATTTTTAAGCATTTTAAATACACACGTTTTCACAAATAACCTTATTACTATTACTTCTAATTTTCCGATAATTTGACAATTAAGAAACCAAACTTATATTAAAAATATAATTTTCTCTGTTACAGAATAAAACCTGTGATATTGGGTAACGGAAGATGCATTCAATCTAATACGGTTATATCCGGATATGAAGTCCCAAAAGGAGTAAGTATTATCTTATATATAAAAAAACAATATTCTTTTGTTAGTTCGTCTCCTATACTTTTCTTGGATTGAATTATTATCTTAATATTAATCAATACGTATGTAAATTCACTACTTCTGTTACAGACATTTAATTATACTATTTCAGATATCTAATCTACTCGTATACGGTATATATGTGTTTTATCATAGAAAATGATATAATAAAATGTTTACGGAATTAATATCACACACATTAAATCAATAGTACCCGGTTGACCGAGCGTAGCTCGGTCTTTTTCGCTCGGTGTTTTTTAATTCGTGTGTTTTGGAAATTATATTTAGATATAATTTCCAAAACACACGAATTATATATTATAATATTATATACTGATGAAATACGAATTATATTTTTTGATCGTAGCGACATAATAGAAAAAACTGAACTGGTTATTTGAATAAAAAATCATGAGTGCAATTAGTTTAATTTAAATTTTCGTGTTTTTAAAAAATACTAAAAAAAGGGCTGGAAAAAATAGATTTTCTCAAAAAAGAAAGGAACTTGAAAAGAAAATTAAAAAAAGTCGGTCGGTCTGGGCTCGAACCATGGTACTACGATTTTGTGACCGCCCAATATACCAATTAAGCTATTTGTAATCGTTAATAAACTGTCAAAATTTACCTTCTTATTCTAACGATATTGTAGCAGTTTTTCATTGCCTAAAAACACGGACAAAAAGACATTTTCTAAAAATAAATCCCAGCTAGATCGATTTATTGCCCCCGAAACTATCTGCACACAAAATTTTATGAAAATCGTTGGAGCCGTTTCCGAGATTCCGATTATATATATATATATATACACACACAAGAATTGCTCGTTTAAAGGTATAGGATATGACACTTTTATACAGATTGTAAGCTTAGCTGTAAATACATTTAAAAATAATCTAATTCCAGTGCCACGTTGTATTCCCGCATTATATACTATCAAATGACGAACGGTATTTTCCATCGCCACAAGAATACGTCCCCGAAAGATGGCTGAGAGAAGATTTAGTTGAAAAAAGTCGAACAAGCAAGCAGAATAACGAAAAAGAGATCGATTATTGTAAAACAAAGGGAATGATATCATCAGAAGACTTAGAGGAAATAAAGCAGGCGTCAATAGAATGCCAGCACGCAAGAGCAATGTCAATATGGCGTAAACAAAAGGAACTAGGTATCCACCCCTTCGCGTCGCTCCCCTTCGGCTTTGGCCGTCGTATGTGTATTGGAAAAAGATTTGCTGAAGCCGAACTACAACTACTGCTGGCTAAGGTAATGTTCGAAAGCTATTGGTAAAAACCCAATACACATCTATCAAATATTTAAGCCCTGTGTTATAGGTGTATAAGAATGAAACTTATTTCTTTCCGGAAAAAGTTGTGATTACGATGTACTTGTAATAGGAGTATTGAAAGAAAGATAGTTCACAGAAGTTAAACCTATTTTGCCACTTAAAATCATGCAAATCTAGACAAACTTTTGTTATAACCAAAAGTTTGTCTAGATATATCTAGATATAGTTATAAGTATATTACGAAGAAATATTTAATTAGTTCAATGTCAAGCTGCTACTCTATATGTATACTTTTATTACAAATCTTCCACCAAGTTTAAAATATTTATTAATCAAAATATGTATTGTGTATATGGATTCATCTTGTGATATGGGTTATTATCATAACCCCTGAAAATTAGGTGATCGCTACCAAGCTATTTCTAATTTGTTTTGTGTTGTTAATTGGGTAACATAATACGATTGTAAACTGCTCTTTTGTTTCAATTAAAAATTCCCTCTGGGTTTCTGCTGGTTCTTCCCAGGACGGAAGTTTTTTTCTGAACTAGTGGAAAATTAAACAAAACAGTGACTTTCAATATGTATTATTTATCACAATTTATATTGAATAAAGGTTTCTGTTTCTCTTACGAAACTCCTGTACGAAATAAATTAAATCATGAGTATGGGCGTAAATCAGCAGGTTAATTGGACGGTCAGGCCGTTTTTAATCGGCAACATTAAACTAAATTGCTTAGCCTTTTAGTTGAACGTTTCGGCGGATCGATAGATAGTTAGCCCTTTTGGTCAAATTGAGTCAATAGACGCCAAATCGTATTTGCCATGTTACAAGTTTTTTATTATAGAATAAGGGTGACAAACGAGCACATTTATCCTCAATTAATAATTAAAATGCAGATGCATTGTCGTCACCCGTCAGGACTAAGATAGCACGCCTCGTGTCCAATAAAAAGATCGCGTCAACAGCCGACATATTTTTCCCTATGACACTTTGTGAGATTTTTAACACTCAAAACATGGATTTGCCTACGAATGAAACATATACAATACAATGTCAAAACTCATTTTAAACTAAGACCCCTACCAAATTCCTCACCAGCTGAGCAACTGTAATAATTTTCTTTAACCGGATGGCTAAGCATTGGCCAGTCCTTTTCTAAAACGTTTAACGATTTGGCTAGGCTTTTTCAGTCTTTCAATTTAATGCAGACGTTCAACTAAATAGATAACTTTCTAATTAACTGACCAATTAAACAATTAGACTGCAAACCACTTCATAGACAAAGTCCTAAAATATAAAAGCTATCGTAAAACGTATCAAGAAGCTTTTAAATATTTTGCAACAAGAAATAAATGCAATTAAAAATCTGTTTCAGACGTTCCATAAACACGATGTGCTGTGGCGCTATGATGAGCTGACGTACAGCGTCACACCAACATACATACCGAACGAGCCCCTGCGGTTTACACTGAAGCCGAGGCAGAAAAAACACTAACACCTAAATAATGTTTATGTAACTTTAGTTACTGTGCAGATCCTTCGTCTGTAATTTTCATATTTGAAAAACAAAGTTTGATGATTATAATGCTGATGTGACTGCACGCTACCTGCAATTCTACAAAAGCTGAAAGATTAATGTGTATAGCAAACAATAAAAGCTACCGTTTTTAGGTCGTGTACGAAGGATAACTTTACCTTTTCAATATGGACGCAGCCATTATAACTAATTGATTAAAAATCTAGAATTTCTTTTTATGACTTGTGTTTAAAAACAGGGCCTATTTTAGAAAGAATGTCCCACAGTACGGTTATGAGCCAACTGCATTCATCGACTTTTTGTAAACGAAGTGCCAGCCTCCTTCTTCCCTAGCTCACTGATATGTTGAGCTATTTCGGTTACTCCGTGGATATTCCACTACGGATATCCTCACTGCGAAGTTAATCACGCAGAGAAGCTCCGAGCATAGCCGTCTCCGTAGGTAGCTGAGTGACATCGAGCTTCCTCATACGGCCAGCAGGGAGGGACCATATCGCTTGAAAGTCAATTGAATACATGAACGCAAAGAAATTCTTGCTTAAAACGTTTAACATCAAGGATCTTTATTATTTATCTATTTTTCTAAACCTTAACTATCTTTAAATAAGACTGCATTAGCTTAAGAATGTATTATTACATACAAAGGTTCGTTATACAAAATAGATTAGATTATTTTATAGGTAAAAACAATTACACAACTGATTACATTCTGGAGTGGACCACAACAAACAAACACCTAAATAGATAATTTATTCTATTGTAATAAATTACTTAAAGGCAGATAACGACATTGTCATGTTTCTTATCATATTATGAGTAACCTGAGTGAGTTTAACTGCGAATACATCCAACATTTGATTACATGCAAATATTTCAAAGCTGTTTCTATGTATTACAGCCCGAGTTCACTGCTAACATAGGCCACTCCCATAGATTGCTTCATAGGGGGGATTTTGCCATAGTTGCCACGCTCCGCAGGCGACGCTGCTGCCCATCTCCTGTTTTAGTTTCCCTCTGTTGCCTCTTACGACAGCCACGGAACGATATGGGGTAGTAGGTATTCTTACACTGGCGGTGTAATAATACCCACTACACGGTACACGGTACAGCAGTATCAAATATCATATATTTAGCGTCTTATAGCCTTCCATATGACTATAAATTTTAATAAGAATATAATACGTGACGGCAATTCTCATCCAAACCAAGTTCAGAATATAGTAGTAAATGGTTTGGCTTTAGGCTAAACCCGTCTTAAATACACTTTCTTAGTTATAGTCTTGAATATATTTAGTCGATCGTATATTATTTTTGCCTCGACCTTTCATTAAGTGCTTATAAATCCATAAATTTTTTTCTTTATCTTAGTAACTTTAGCGCGCAACGATTCAGCTGAATTGTAAGAGATTCAACACTTATTTCGCTTTCGCTATAACCAACCTAACTCATTGACAATACGCTTTATTAGAAGTCACACCACATCGTTGGTTATCCCTTTCATCTTTAAACAGAGGCGATTCTCTAATAGTATCGTATATTTTTCTACGTTTACTTCATTAATCACCTTTAAAAAAATTGAGAACGTCTGGGGCTACGATAGTTTCTTGCCCGCGATAAAACGAAAAACTAGCGAATTTAAATTCCATCCTTGTATACTATGACTAGAATGCAAACGATGATATATATATTCAAAAATCTAGAAATCTAATCTAAAAGACTAGGTGGTTCAAATTAAAGTTATTCGAGTATACGAGGGGCTGTGGTAGCTTAGGGACTAAGCACTCTCTCTAAATATCATAGTAAACAAGCTAACTGAGTTTGGTATTACTCAACTAAATTATCAATAAGAGTGACCAGTGCCCAGCAGTGGCATATAACAATATAATATATTAATTAACCTTATATTTTATTTTTACTTATTTATTAACGGTGTACAAAAAACGGAATGGTTTGTATTCGACTCGTACGTGTTTTTAAGTACGTTCACCGATTTCTCGGAAACGGCTGAAAATATTTTTAAATTCTTCTTTTATTAAATATATATACTTAAATGGTCCTGCATAAATTTAAAAAAATCTTTGATTTAACTTTTTAGACGACGTTCTAGCTGTTACCTCAAACTTGTGAACGTGTTATTCTTAGTCCATTTAAAAGGTTTAAAAAACGACTCCAAATCAAAACAATCTAAGACTCAGTGGATCGTTTGTGAAGAAGCAAATATGTTGAAATTATTTTATTTTCTTTAGTTTTTGCAGTAGTTAATTTGTAACACTTTTTAGTTCTAAAATTAAAAAAATAACAAAAATTATAATAATTGATGAATTTAGCTTTACAATTGTAATAGTAATGTTGTAAAGGTACACGAAATAAAATATTTTAACGTGGCTTACCTATGTTTTAACTGCACTATAAAAATATTAAAATTAAACAAGGTCTCGAAAATGTCGAAAATTTAGTGTACATACACAATATAAAAATATAATCACTTACTATTTCGCGGAGTCATTAAGCTGGTATTCGTTAGAGCGGCCGAAGCACTCTTGCACCCCGGAGTCCGCCCACAGCCTCTTCATCGCTGCGAGCAGCTCCTCGCTGAACGGTTCCGTGTCCTCCATCCGTTGGATCACGTCGAACACCATCTTCCCGTCGCTCTAAAACAATATTGTGCCAAGTGAATGAGGAGATATACCGGAGGAGCTTAATAGAATATCTGATTTTTTTAACGAGCAATGAAATAAAAAATAACAAGAAATGTATTTTTTAAATAAATATTATGATAATTAATTAAATAACTTATTTTTTTATAAAACAAGATTTTTAAAGAAAAATGGGATCAAAAATTTTAAAACGATAGAGTAAATAATAAGCCCTTGTGTTTCTTGAATGATTTATAAGAAAGCCGTTTTATATAAATATATGTTTAAGTAATTTTCAGAACAATTTCTAAAAATATGTAATTGATATACTAATTGCCGAAAAGTAAGTATACCAATATATTATTATGTAATTTGAAAAGAAAATACTGACTGGTAAAGCTGAAAAATATCTATGAGATAGTACTGACTTCTGTTATACAGCGTACTAGTGTATATATATGGAGGTCAGTGGTAAGATACCTAATTAAAAAAGTTAACTTATTATCGCTTGTAAAAAAAAAACAGCGCGCGAGACAAATTGGCAGATTGTTTTGTTTACTAAGTAACGGCCCGACTCACAAGTCCGTCGCGTGTGCAATTGTGAACTTTAGCGCACTCATGATAAGCATCTTTGCCAGCTAGGCAGATTTGCGAGCCGTAATGGCAGAGGCAACCACCGGCTTACTATGGCGAAGTTCCTGTGCCTAAATCCCAGTTATTATTATTTTTTTTTGTAAAAACACAATTTTTTGACTGTATTGATACTATGAAATATGAACTCGTCGTCGAAATCATCAAAATCTGATTAACAAATTAGTTTTATGAGCGCCTCTGTGCTTGGTGGTTTTTCCCCGGTTGAGACGATTCATTCGTGTTACAACCATAGGATACAGCTCCACCATCCATGAAGACAATGCCTACTTGCGCCACTAATAAACAACAAGTTATATTTTAAGACAATTTGTAAATAGTACAAATTCTTAAATTTATAACTATACTGGATGATCATTTTTACCATCTAGGAAAAAAGGGTGTTGTGAACATGTGAACGGAGTAGAAGCTTATGGCACTGATATTTTACAATAAATAAAAACAAAAAAATTGAATTAAATAAATTAATTAATTTAAATCTCGATAGATCAAATCATAGTTTCATTTGTCATTTCTAAAGACGTTTCTTTTGAATAAAAAACAGAGAAAAAAATTTTTTGGAAGGATGCAAAGCTTTTAAATGAACATATTAATACATATCCAATATACTCATTTATTATCATCAGAGGAAAACGTAAATCAAGATTATATTTGGTTGACACACAGCGTCACGCCTGTAATTCATAAAGCAGCGACCTACTCAGAACACGTTTAGCCAAAAAAAGCATAATTTTAGAATAAAATGAAAAATTGTGAAAAGATTGTTAGGTAGCTATCCCATCGCCTACACAATCACAAACACTTGTCACTTACACAATGCTAGGCAAGTAACACTATTTATTTATTATTATTACGGATTTGGTTAATAAGTAGATTCTTATATCCCGAAAATCATGTCTGTATGTGAACAATTTGCGTAAAATGAAATTCAGTTTACGAAATACTAGTTCCTATTTAGAGAATCTGTAGCTTTTTTGAATTACAAGTACCAATGAAACATGCTACTCATAAATTAAATTTAAAAAAATTAAACTCACATATTACTCATTAATTTAATATTCTATAAAGAGAAGGATTTGACGTTATCTCCACACTTGAGAGATAGGTGATTTTATAGCGTCTCGTACCCCAGACGCTACTCGGTAAGGTTGCTAACTTTTTTCGATTTTAAGGGACAAGCGATAATATAGCCTAATTTAAATGTGCGGTACGGTATGTAAATTTTGGAGTGGGGTGAACAATTTGTTAATCAGATTTTGACAAGTTCGACGACGAGTTCATAGTGTCAATATTGTCAATAAATTGTGTTTTAACAAAAATTGATGGCTTTAACTGGGATTTAAGCACAGGAACTTCGCCTTAGTAAGTCGGTGGCTGCCCTTGCCATTACGGCTCACAAATATGTCGTGCTTATCATGAGTATGGTAAGGTTGCCGATTAGTTCTAGTACTTTAATGACGTTTGAATTTAAATGAACTTTGCACTCCAGGTTATGTTTTCTTTCCACTTCTTCCGAATGGAGTATTCAAAAGACCACTATACCACTACCCTATATCTTCCCGTGGTTGTCGCAAGAGGCGACAGAGGATAACTGAGTCAGAAGATGGACAGCAAGCAGCAATAAAAAACTGCGGTTGCCAACCCGCTCGCCAAGCGTGGCAACTATGACAATATACTACCCCCCATGAGCAATGACCACTGAGCCGTGGTAGCTCAGTGGTTAACGCTCGCTGTAAATATAACAGAACGCGAGTAACCCGGGTTCGATCCCCGCCGGCATCAATGAAATTGTTAATTGCAATTTTAAGTGCTGATTTACCACGTGCTTGGCGGTGAAGGAAAACATTGTGAGGAAACCTGCATGTCTGAGGAATAAGAAAAAAAAATATTTCGAAGACATGTGAAGTTCGTCAACACGCATTTGGGTAGCACGGCGGACACTTCCTTGCCCTAAACCCTTTCAGAAATGAGGGGAGGCCTGAGCCCAGCAGTGGGACGTATATAGGCCGTAACTTTACTTTACTTTACATGAGCAATGACACAAATAAACTGCCCCCATGCCCCGGCGACCCCGCTATTCCTGGCCACGATGGCGACCATGGTAACGGCGGGGCAGGGGTACTAAGAATCTCCGGTCAAAAAATCCGGAGGATCAAATTTTTCAGAGTTCATCACCCTTGTGGCGAACTCTGTATAAAACATCTCCACAGTGAGAAAAATAATACTAACTACACTCTTGATTAATACGGCAAAATTAATGTCAACATATTATTCGGAAAATAAGTGTAAGTTAAAATCATAATTTATTTCTATATCAATAAAGAAATCAAATTCAAAGAAAATATGCTAAATACCATAATATATAAGCATTAGTCAGAATTACATTACGTTTATAATGAATACGGTTCTTACGTACGTATACAAAATTGTTTTATACCTAGTTATCGTTTGATCGTGAAGTTTACATTAGTGAGCTAATGAAGGACTTTGAAAGAAGTGCTCGAGTGGCGTCACGTCCCGTGACAATAGATTTAAAGTACCACGTCTTTTAGACATTATGTAAGCCAAATTCTTGTCGGTGGTAACTCGTAACGTTGTTTTGCTCGAAACTAATTATCCGACTGACGAATATATTTTTTTATTATTCGATAACCGGGCGCATAATTTTATATCTCGGAATATCTGTACCTTTTGTTTTTTTAATAAAACATATAAACCATGTTTACCCAACTTCAACTAAGTGCTGCCGATTGTGGTTGGATAAAGTTAGGTGTTTTCGGTTTATAGGTATCTAGTATGGATAAAACCAGAAGAAATAGGTAATAATCTTAGGTTTACCTGGGTTTGACTTAAAATAGTTAATGCTTTTTGAGTAGTCTAAATAATTTATATGTTATATGAGGACATTCGTCAGTTTTATTATGTAAGTAGTACGTATATAAGTGTTTTGTATTTAAGTGTTACGTATATAAGCTGATTTCACTGATTTCAGATACAGATTTCTGCTTTTGTTTTCTCAAAGAATATTCTTTCCCCTTATCAGTCTGGTTTCCGCCCGGGTCATTTTACTACTACTGCTCTTCTCAAGGTTACGGAAGATATTCGTGAGGGGATGGAAAAATCAAAACTGACCTCTCATCTTAATTGATTTTTCTAATGCATTTAATTCTGTCGATCATGGTATCTTGTTAGCTCTTCTTTCTCATTTGAATATCTCGTCTTCAGCTCAGGAATGGTTCTCAACATATCTTCGAGGGCGCCAACAGGCTGTGCGTACTGGCCATACACTATCTGACTGGCCTGATGTGTCAATTGGCGTCCCTCAAGGCGGTATTATCTCTCCTCTTCTGTTTTCCATTCTTATAAATCTCATCACACTAAATCTCAAGAGCTCTTACCATTTGTATGCTGATGATCTGCAGTTATATGAGCAAGTGGAACCTTCAAATATCCTAAGTGCTATTTCACTGTTAAATGAAGATTTGAAATATATCTCAGAATGGTGTACTGTGTATGGCATAAACGTGAACCCGTCTAAATGCCAAACGATAATCTTAGGTAGCTCAAGATTATTATCTAAACTGGATATTCCCACCCTACCATCAATTATGTTTAATAATAATGTCATACCATTCTCTACTAACGTAAAGAACCTTGTTTTGTACATCGATGGTTGCTTAACATGGAACACACATATACAGGAGGTGAGTCGCAAAACTACTGGAACTTTGCGATCTCTATATCGATTTAAAAACTTTCTTCCCACCAATACCAAGATTTTACTTGTCCAATCACTTATTGTACCAATTATTGATTATGTCGATGTGTATTGCTCAGACCTGTCTCAACTTCATCTTAATACATTGGATAGTCTGCTTAACAACTGCATCAGATACATTTATGGTCTTCGTAAATACGACCATGTATCTTCCTTTCGTACACAGCTAAACTGGCTGCCTATCCGTCAGCGTAGATATGTTAGAATACTCTGCACCCTTTTCTCAATTTTCAACGATTCATGTGCTCCCGAGTATCTGAAATCTAAATTTCAATACCTGGGAGATTCTCATAATTTTTCTATCCGTTCCTCGGCCAATCTTAAGTTGCTCACTCCTTTACACCGTATTGGTTATTTATCTCACTCTTTCGCCCTCATGTCCATCAGACTCTGGAACGACATTCCTCATGACATTAAAAAAGCTCCCGACAAATTCGTCTTTAAAAATCAAGTCCGTAAGTATCTATATGATTAAATCGTTGCAAGTTTGAATTAACTCAGCTCTCTTTTTCATATATATTTCATATTTGTTCTGACATAGATAATATTTATACGAACCTATTTTTTGTGAGTGTATGTATATATGTTTATATATGTATATCTATTGTTTATTATATATATTATTATTTTTTATCCTCTCTATTTGATTATTGCTGCACCGCCTCCATAATGTCTATCTCTGTTTAGCCTAATGGTTGACTGGGAGAGAATGCCCTATGGCATTAAGTCCGCCATATGTACTTTTTTGTGCATGAAAGCATAAATAAATAAATAAATAATAAGCGTTCGTACAATATCAGTCATTCGTATCAATATACACTCACCGGCACGGAAACTTGGCCAAGCGGTTATCTCGCGATAGCAAAAGCTTAAGTGTTTCTGATGAATGTTTGTTATGCAAGTATGTCAAAAAATGTTTACCCTCAAGTTCAAGAGGGTAATTCATTATGTTTAAGTGCACCATGACGAATTCTTTAATTTTTAGTTGAATCGGGTCATTTGAGCTACTAAGTTCACATTTTAAATTTGTGTGTTGTGAAAAGTTTACTGTAAGGTTATTCAATTATTGTGATCTTGTGTCCTAATTAAATAACTAAAGGTGCTTTAAAGGCAATAAAAATGCCATTAACACCAGCACAAGTTGCACAAGCAGTAGCCTTAATTGACCAAGGGCTGACACAGCGTGAAGTTGCTATTGTGCTTAACGTACCACGGTCCTCAATGCAGTATTCACTGAAACGATACCAGGAGACAGGCCGCTACACCCGCAGGCCAGGCAGTGGGGGCGTAAGGTGCACATCGGCCCGGGACGATCGTTTTATTGTTATGGAGATTTTGAGAAACCGCTACCTGACCGCTGTTGAGATACGCCAGCGGCTCCAAATCGCAAGAGGCGTTAATGTTAGTGAGCGTACGGTGAGAAGACGAATGGAGGAAGTGAATTTAAAAGCTCGTAGACCAGCACGAGGTCCAGAACTTCTCAGACAGCACCGAGTAGCCCGACTTCAGTTCGCAAGAGAACATGTCAATTGGACCCACGAGCAATGGGCTAGAGTGTTGTTCACAGATGAGTGTCGAATAGCTTTACGTGCTCCAGACGGTCGAGAACGAGTGTGGAGAAAAAGAGGAGAGAGGTTTCTACCCATTACCACCACCCAAACTGTGAGTTTCCATGGAGGCTCAATAATGGTATGGGGAGGTGTGAGTTCCGACGCACGTACAGAGTTGGTCATCGTCGATAATCGGCTTACAGCTACTCGATACATCGAGGAAGTTCTTCAGGAGCACGTAATGCCTTATTCGGGATTCATTGGACACGACCAATTCCTCCTCATGCACGATAATGCACGCCCGCACGTCGCACATTGTGTAGAGGAATATCTGGAAGAGGTTGGAATACAAAAATTACAGTGGCCAGCTCGTAGCCCGGCCTTAAATCCAATTGAGCATGTATGGGGTATGCTTAAAAAAAAGATAAAGTCCAGCTCCAAACCGCCACAAACTCTAAATGAGCTCCGAAATGCAGCGCTGGCCGCTTGGGACAGCATACCGCAAGTTGATGTCAGAAACATCATTCAAAGCATGCCAGATCGAATGCAAGCGGTTATCAGGGCTAGAGGAGGAAACACCCGATATTAAAACTGATAGACAATAAAGAAACAGACTTAATTTTTAACTTTGTAGTGTTTTTAAAGTGACAATGGAAAGATGTTAATTTTAGTGAAAACATGTTATCTTAAAAAGAAAAATTTCGGTGAAGTAAACATTAAATTTCTATGTTCTAAAACCATTAGAGACACTTATTGAATGCATCTACCCTTAATTTACTGTTAAAAAAACGTTTCACTCCAAATAAACAGCAAATTCACGAGTGGCCAAGTTTCCGTGCCGGTGAGTGTATATATATATATATATATCGTATCTATTGAGATGGAGATTGCGATTTCTATCCAAATCATTAATGAAAAGAAAATTCAAATAGCATGTGATCAACACAACTAAAAGAAACATGAATTTATACATATTTTATGAATCTAAGGCCTCAAGCAGTTTTCTGTTTTAATATTAACCCTATTTCATCTCAATTTAGGGAAGAATAGCTTAAGCTAATATTTCTCGAAAAAGCGCAACGTAACGTATAATTTTAATAATATTATTTTATGAATATTCATTAAATAACCAACAAACTACACAAGCATGTTTTAATGGCACTCTGTTCAGATGCCTTTGCTATAAAAAAAAATACAAATCACAGATAATTTACAATACCACATGTATTACCTTAAGTATAAGTAAATCACCCTTTTTTTCAGATTTTGTTGGACGCGAACAGACTCTTGTTCTCCCATGTCCGAACTTAGATCATCTAAATTGATCCACAATTGATAAGGCAGTCAAAAATGCCTACGGCAGAATTTTTTTGTAAGACATTTGACCGTACCGTTACAGCCTATTAAAATCCACTGCTCAATATAGGCCCCTCCCATAGATTGTCTCATGGGGACATATTTTTCATAGTTGCCACGCTTGGCAAGCAATATAGCAACCGCAGTTTTTTTTTAAATTTTAGTCGTTATTAGGAGACGCTACCGACCATCTCCTGTCGCCTCTTACGACACTCACGGGCGGTGTAAGAATATCCACTATATCATCACGTGAGTGTCGTCAGAAATTTAACACAATATTTTTTGCGGGTACGTAATCATTCTATAAGAAAGAGAACCTTTTATACTTTCAGTTACTTCATTTGATTCATTATAATTTTTTAAATCACGAATGAAAAAAAAAATGAATGTCACGACGTGTAAGAAAATATCTTACAGAAAAAATGTCTGCTAAATGCATTAACTTATTTCCGAAGCTACATTAAAGTGCCCCAAGCATCCGCACAAAGGCTACACTCACCGCTTAAAACCTGGATATGAGTACGAGAGATGATAGAGCTTAGGCACTTGTCCCTACGCCGACGAGGAAACGATTAGTTATCGACTATTTTCTCGTTCAAGAACCGAACAATAGATTTAGATCTCGTGTCAAATAGATTAATAGTGGATCGCTGACTGTTCATACTACCCGCGAGTACTATCTCTCTACACTAGTTTGTCGCAGGGACAAGAGCTATTAGAGATAAAACTCGCTGGCTATGCTCGCATGGCTGTCAGAACTTACGCTTACTCGCTTATAGCCCAGCGACAAAATGATCGGGACTACACACTCGCTGCTCGCCAACTCTTATATAGTTTCCAGCTCTATTCGCTTCTTGTTCACCGTTGCAAGTAGGACATGTGCTAGAGTAAGTAGTAAGTAAGCTAGACGATAGACGGTTAGGGGCAAGGCGATAATTTACAACACACAGAATCTGAAAACAATTGCTGTTTACAAAAGTTTGTACATGATCGTTGATACAACATGTATCCAAGGTAGATAGATTATCCGTCTGTTAAAGTCTATTCACCTCAGGCTATAAAAATATTCCATTATTCGAGACGAAGCATATGGACAATGTCTATGTGTAATGGAATTAACCAGCAAATGTTATTTCTGTACACCATGCAATTACTTGTATATTACAGAGCGACTGCACTAGTGTTTGAAGTTTAATGGCGTGACGATATAACGTTTGAACTATTAACTATTACTATTCAGAATTTGACAGTAATTAATAAAAATTTTAAGTTAGTATATTTAATAAGCATATCTTCCCGTGGGTGTCGTAAGAGGCGACAGAGGGAGACAGGCAGGAGATGGGCAGCAGCATCTTCCTGATAACAGCAACTGTACGACAAAAAAAAAACTGCGGTTGCCAACCCGCTCGCCAAGCGTGGCAACTATGGCAATATACCCCCCATGAACAATTACACAAATAAACGGCCCCCAGTCCCCGGCGGCCCCGCTATTCCTGGCTACGGTGGCGACCATGGTAACGGCAGGGCAGGGGGTGCTAAGAATCTCCGGTGGAGGTTCGGTTACCACCTACGACGACTCGACCTGGCAACATTTAACGCACGCACACTGAGGACTGACGAGAAGATCCTGGAGCTGGAAGAAGAGATAGACAAGTTGCGCTGGAGTATTATAGGATTATCCGAGGTCCGAAGAGAGGGGGAGGACACGGTGATTCTCGAATCCGGCAACTTGTTCTATCACCGGGAGGGCGACCATCTGTCCCAAGGAGGTGTCGGATTTATCGTCCACAAGTCTCTCGTCAACAACGTTGTACAGATTGAGAGTGTGTCGACGAGGGTCGCGTACCTGATACTCAGAATCACCAAACGGTATTCGCTGAAGGTCATACAGGTTTACGCACCAACGTCGGCACATTCCGATGAGGAGGTGGAGGAAATGTATGAGGATATTTCCAAAGCCATACATTCCTCCAAAACCCACTACACGGTGTTGATGGGAGACTTCAACGCAAAACTAGGCACAAGAGAAAACGGTGAGCTGAAGTTAGGGAAATTTGGAGTAGGGCAACGGAACCGAAGGGGCCAGCAGCTGGCCGACTTTATGAAGAAAGAGGGACTCTTTATGATGAACTCTTTCTTCCAGAAGCGGCCCCACAGGAAGTGGACCTGGTCGAGCCCCGACGGTTCGACAAAAAATGAGATTGACTTCATTATGACGACCAGACGCCAACTGTTCAGTGATGTCTCAGTGATCGCAAGGGTGAAAACTGGCAGCGATCACCGAATGGTTAGAGGCACACTGAACCTAAACGTTAAGTTGGAGAGGTCTCGTCTAATGAAGTCAACGCTCCGTCCCCCTCGTGCTCTGATCCAAAATCCCGAAAACTTTCAGCTCGAGTTACACAACCGCTTTCAGTGCCTACAAGATTGCAATGCAGTGGACGATATGAATGACAAGCTCGTGGAAACTGTCCATGCGGTCGGAGCTAAGTTCTGCAAGACCCGCCGCAGAAGAACACAAAAACTCTCCGATCACACTCTTAATCTCATGGATGTTAGACGGGAGATGAGGCTGCAATCGTCAACAGATTTGACAGCATACAGGCAACTGAACAGACAGATCTCCAAATGCATGCGGCGAGACTTACGCAACTTTAATACTGCTCGTATTAAAGAAGCGATCGAGCGGAACCAGGGCTCCAAAGTCTTTGCCAGAGATCTGTCTGACAGAAAGAGGCAACTGTCAAGGCCGAAGACTGAGTGTGGCAGCATCGTTTCCGGGACACCTGAGATTTTGAGTGAGATTGAGAGTTACTATGGGCAGCTGTACACATCATCGTTGGAGCCACACGCAAGTGTGAGTAACGATCCAAGAGCAAGTCTTATCCGACACTATTCCGATGATATCCCGGACGTCAGTCTAAGCGAGATTAGAATGGCTCTCCAGCACCTTAAAAACGGCAGGACCCCAGGCGAGGATGGAATTACAGCGGAGCTTCTGAAAGCGGGTGGAACACCGGTACTTGAAGTCCTTCAGAAGCTCTTCAATTCCGTCCTCCATGGTGGCACTACTCCAGAGGCGTGGAGCAGAAGTGCGGTGGTCTTGTTCTTTAAGAAAGGCGACAACGCTCTCTTGAAGAACTACAGACCGATTTCCCTTCTGAGCCGCGTCTACGTGCTGTTTTCGAGAGTCATTACGAATCGTCTCGCACGCAGACTCGACGACTTCCAGCCTCCCGAACAAGCCGGTTTCCGAAAAGGCTTCAGTAAAATAGACCACATACATACCCTGCGGCAGATTATACAGAAGACTGAAGAGTACAATTTGCCACTTTGCCTGGCGTATGTGGACTATGAGAAAGCCTTTGATTCCGTCGAAATTTGGGCGGTGCTGCAGTCCCTTCAGCGATGCCAAGTTGACTGTCGGTATATCGAAGTGCTGAAGTGTTTGTACAGTAGGGCTACGATGGCTATCCGAGTACAGAACCAGAGCTCGAAACCTATCCAACTGCAGAGAGGTGTAAGACAGGGTGACGTTATATCCCCGAAACTCTTCACCGCTGCTTTGGAAGACGTTTTCAAGCTACTGGACTGGAAAGGATACGGTATTAACATCAATGGCGAGTACATCACTCACCTTCGATTTGCCGACGATATAGTCCTTATGGCAGAATCGCTGGAGGACTTAAGCACTATGCTCAATGACCTCAATAGTGCCTCCCAACGGATAGGTCTTAAGATGAACATGGACAAAACAAAGATTATGTTTAATGTCCATGTCACACCTATGCCGGTAGTTGTTGGGAGCACTATGCTCGAAGTTGTTGACGAGTACGTTTACCTGGGACAAATATTCCGACTAGGTAAGTCCAACTTCGACCGAGAGGTCAATCGACGGATTCAACTCGGCTGGGCAGCGTTCGGGAAATTACGACATATCTTCTCGTCAGGTATACCTCAATCTCTGAAAACTAAAGTGTACAACCAGTGCGTGTTGCCAGTGATGACTTACGGATCAGAGACGTGGTCCTTCACTGCTGGCCGTATGAGGACGCTCAAGGTCGCTCAGCGAGCTATGGAGAGGGCTATGCTCGGAGTTTCTCTGCGTGATAGACTCAGAAATGAGGATATCCGCAGTAAAACCAGATTGACCGACATAGCCCAACGGATTAGTAAGCTGAAGTGGCAATGGGCCGGCCATATAGCTCGAAGAACCGATAACCGATGGGGAAGAAAGGTTCTCGAGTGGCAGCCTCGTACCGGTAGGCGTAGTGTAGGGCGACCCCCCACTAGATGGAGTGACGACCTGGTAAGATATGCAGGAAGTCGATGGATGCAGGTGGCTCAGGACCGTGCTTTGTGGCATTACTTGGGGGAGGCCTATGTTCAGCAGTGGACTTGTGAAGGGCTGTGATGATGATGATGATGATTTATTAAGCATGTAAGCTAAGCTAAGTTAGCTGTAATTCACTTTTAACCATATATATATATATATATATATATATATATATATATATTACATTATATGTAATATCTTTGCACATTAATATATAAAACACATGTCTGATCTGATAATATATAAAATAAACTAATTTTGCTTTACCACACACTTATAAGACTATTGAAAAATGAACATTAGAAATCACACGAAATTCAGACCTCATTCATTCAATCTGCCAATATTTGGCGACAATCTTTACTAAGGGTGGGCGTTGCGACGACGAACCGTTTACAAACACCGTTTTATAGTTTTAGTTCAAACAGTCTTCGTTGCACAAACCAGTCTTAGAATTACCTGGTGCGATTTTTTTTTATTTTAAGACTATTTTTTATACGTGGTAGAGCCATGCTGTAGTTATATTAGTAGTATAGTTGTAGCACGAATGGGTCGGCTCGACCGGGGAAGGACCACGCTCTCACAGAATACCAGTGTGAAATAGCAGCTTAATACTGCTGTGTTTCGTATGCTGAGTGTAGTGTGAACCGGAGACCCTTTTTACTGGAAACGAGGCATTCCATCTTAGTCGTCACGGGTGACAAGGCATCAGCATTTTGATTCGTAATCGAGGATAGATGTAGATGTCTATGGGCCACAGCAACCACTTACCATCAAGTGGACTGTGTGCTCGTTTGTCACCCTATCCTATAAAAAAAAGAAAAATTACAGTCGAGGACGCAATGATTCAACTACCTATCTCACTCGTCGCGTTGTCGTCGTTAACGTTGAGCGTTATATTGTGGTCTTTGGTTCCGCGTTCATTTACAAACGTAGACAGAGACTAAACAGTCCTTGCAATAAAAAGTGAACTTTTTATCAATTAAATACACACGCTAATGTTAATTGTCAATTTTAATGCTAAGTCTGTCCCAGCCAGTCCTAAGCCTGGAAAAGTATGAAGGGAAGTTCATTTCATAATAATTCGATAAAACGAATTGTTTGAATAAAGTAAACCATTTCATACATTTCAAATAGTTGAAAGTTGTAAGAAACTGCAACCATTTCAGATAAGTTTCGTCCTTTAAGCCGTCTTCAAACCAGTTGCAACGACGACCATTTCCTGCAACCATTTTCGCCGTCTCGAAAACGGTTGCGTTTCGTCCGTCACAAATTCAAAAACGACCCACCGCTAATCTCTACCCTGTGCGACTGTTTGATATGGTTTGGGACTATTTTGTGTTTGACAGTTGACATTGGCAGTATGAATGTAAACAATGAATGTTTTATTTTATTTTAACACATATTAAATATAAATTATAGCTTTTTGCACTCTTTTTGTAACACTCCTACGAGAGCTAATACTATTCTTGTTGGTGCTATGATGATTATGATTCTTGTTGATGATAAGTTATTTTTATTCTTCTTGGTGCGTCAGGCAAAAAGGTTTAGAAGAATTCCGCATTAATTCTAAACCCAATTTAAGCAATGACCAAACAATAAAAATTCTGTAAAAATAATTATTCATATTTTAATGAGATGTAAAATTTTAAAATTTTAATTCACAACATATAATAAACATGGGTTCGTAAATATTGCTGGTCGAACGATAAGAGCTATGAAAACCTGAACTAACTGCGTGAGACTGATGCTTGAGGCTTGTGAAATTCGCCGTCGCCAGTTCTGTTAAATAGAACTTTATCAGTTATACAACATGTAACAGAAACCCTGTGGTTCCCGTTAAGTGCGTTATCAGAATCAGTATCCAAGCGTATAGATTTTTTTTTTTCAAAAAACACATTTAAAAAATTTATTTTAATGAAAAAAAAATTATTTGCAAATTGTGTGTGGTTTTATTATCTGTGCATTAGCCGAGGAGTAAGAAGATTGTCAAAGACCCCGCATTACCGATACTCGTGTGAGTTAGAGGAAACAAAACCACATACAATTTGCACCACTACCACATCAACTTTTTTTTTCATTATAATTAATTTTTTTAAATGTGTTTTTTTGAAAAACATTATTTCTATACGCTTGAATACCGATTCTGACTACACAGGTAACGGGAACCACAGGGTTTTTGTTACATGTTGTATATGGGACCGTCGTTGTCTTGTTAGAGTACGAGTAAGATTTAATAGGAAAGCGCAAGATCGTGATGTAGTAATAATACATTATATAATAATGATTTCTTATATTTACGCGAACTTGAATTACACATACACATTGAATAAAACAATTTTTACGGATTTGATTCCTTTTAATTACTTTTTTTTAATTCCGCGCTTTAAAGCACCCATGGTCACAGGGAGAGGGGAGGGGCTAAGATGTTTGACGTCCCAATGTCATAGTAACCTTCAGTTTTTGAATATTATTTTTGGTCCAATCTATGCAGAATAAGCTCAGTGTCTTTAAGTTTTGCAGTGGTATGCTTGGGTTTGGATTTAATTTTGTTAATTATAGGATCTCAAGCAGATGGCAACACCCATCCATCTTCTCTATCGAAATTGGGATGTTTTTAATTTTAATAGCCTCGAGGATTTATATCAGCATTGATTACGCCTTTTTAGGTTTTTACATGTTAATCTTAGGAAAGTCCTTATGTATAATATAGCATCTGTTTTTCATTAATTTTAAGTAAAATGACATTTTCAACAGTAACAATATTTTTATTTCAAATATTATAACTTAAAAAGTTTTAAATGCAGAATATTATATATATCCTTCAACAATCATTTTTGTGACAGATGTAAAAGAAAAATAAAGTGAGAAAACGTAACCACGAATAAATGTCGAGCAGGTAAAATAAAAACGTGGGCGACCATTTTTACTGGCACGATGACACTGAAAATGTGCCAAAAGCGCCTGTGATCTTTCTGAATTTTATTTGAAATATTTAGTAGCCTATATCCTTTTTAACGTCAGTGATCACTTTTGAAGGCTCTGCAAATAAAATTCGCAAATGTGAAAATATCTTCAAACTTAAAGGAAGTCATCTAAAATAGATTTTCTCATTTTGAATTTAGTTCAAGATAGTTTTTTACTCTTTGCGGTTTTTTCGGGCTAAAAATCGCATTTATTACTATAATATTTTAAACCACAAAGTATTAAACATACAAGAGAACGTTATTGACTGAAATAAACACTCATAAACCAAATACTTAATTTAAAAATGGCTCTTAAAATAACTTCCATTAAAACACATTACTAAAACTATAAGCGTTGATAAACATTTAATATAATATAATACCATAAATACATTCTTTCTACATTTTTTACAAATTATATTACAGAAAGAGGGTTCATAAAAGTCTCGGAATATTTTCAAAGTAACTAAAAGATAGTAATTGACAAAAACTCATACCCTATATCTATAAATAATTCATATTCTAAACAGATGTTAAATATACAACAACAATAATAGTGTTTCAGAATAGTTCCATATTTTTGTTAAATAAAACAGCTGAATGCATAATAAATGAATTGACCCAAAAATACAATAAGCCGTGGAGCAGTCGAGCTCTCAATATGCATTGAGATACTTTCACGAATAAGGAATATATTATCGATTAATACATAATTCCGCGATTCTCTTATAGATATACTATACCTAAATACTATACCAAAAATTGGTAAAATCGTACATACCATGTATGACTAACGACAGAAGTTGAAGATTTTGTACGTGTAAGATTATAAAAGATAAACTTTTTTTCTACGAAGCCGGGGGTCAGGTCTAGTTTTTTATTTCATATTTGATAATACTATTTATGAACCTAGTTTTTTATAAAAGAATTTTCTTGAATAACCATCATTTCCTTAAAACGAGAATTCTCTATTTGGAGCACTGAGAATTTTAGGGCAAGGAAGTGTCCGCCGCGCTGCCCCAATGCGTGTTGGCGAACTTCACATGCCTTCGAAATATTTTTTTTCTTATTCCTCACATGCAG